>WBMZ01006192.1:0-462792 GCA_013400975.1 Atrichornis clamosus | reverse complement strand
CGGGGGGCCGCGCCCGGCGGGCGGGGGCTGTGCCGGCGCCTCGCGCTGCCGTTTGCACCGCGGTCACGTGCGTGGGAAACGCCGCCCGTCGCACCGGGCAGCGCGCGTGGGTGCCCACGGCGAGGCGAGATGTGGGACGGAGCCGAGCCGGGCCCAGCTGCTTCTGTTTATGCTCCACGGCAGGGAAGCAGACACCGAGCGACTGTGGCTCGCTGAAAGTCAGCCGTGGGCTGTTGTCCGTGGGGAGGCTGGCAGGGAGCGGGGGCGGTCCGGAGCCGTCCTGCCGGGGCCGCTCGCTCTCCCCGGCCTGTGATGCTGGACCCCGGGGGTCGTTTCACTTGTGACTCCTCAGCAGTGCAGCCCTCAGTCCTCCTTGCTCTGCTCTGGAGGACCTGGCAGGGTTCAGGTTGGCGTTTTTTCCTCTTTTCCATCTTGAAAACAATAGTGAAATTCCTGAAAAGGGGTGAGCGTGTACATGCATGCAGGTGTGTTTAGGGAGGGAGGCAACTGAAGCTGAGAAGCAAGTGGTGCGGGGAGGCAGCCCAGGGTCTGCCACGATGGGCTTCTGCCTGTACCAGTGGTTCTTGTGAGGCCATCAAGGCTTTGTGGAATTGCACCACAAAACCCAGTTCCAGTGCATTTTTGGTTTTCAGCCATCCTCAACGTCCCTGAGGACCATTTACCTTTAAAAAAGCTCCCCAAAATCTATCACATACAGTCCATGGTTGCAGGAGCTGTGGTCTGAAGATGGTCTTGGTGCCATGGGAGAAGCTCAGCCTACCTGGAACAGACGTGCAAGGAAAGGGGAAAAGACCTGGTCTCTCTCGGTGCTGAGTCTGTTTCAATTTGAACAGGACACGTGGCTCCTGACACATGTTGTCTAACCAGCTTGGTTTTATGTGCTACTTCAGTCAGGAAATTAATCGGGCAAAAAAGATAAGGAAGCATTATGCTATTCAGAGTAAATCGCCGCATTACACAATGCTGTTCCCATTGCCTAGGTAAAGCTGTTTAAGAAAATGGGCTGGCTTGAGGGCTTCCTTCTGATTGTCTAATTAAACTTCCAACCTTTGCAATTATGAAAATAACCATGTGGTTAGAAGTACTCGTATATGCTATAGGTAACTGTTGAATTAGCTAGAAAGAGGCTAAGATGTTTGCATTGAGATCTTATTCCAAGATACCTTTTTTTTAATGCACATTGGTTTTTTTCCTAAAGATACTATTTCAATGTAGAGTAGCACAAACTCATGAATGCAACTGCTGTGATGACTAAAACTGGAGGTCCTCTTGCTGCAACCTCCCATTTGCACCAAGACCCACTAAAATAAGGCCTCTGAGGAGATAACAGACACAAACCAGTTGGGTCTTTGTAGCCCCAACAATTAGTTTCCAAATCTTTCATTCAATGATAGCCAAGCAACTGGAAAATAATGTCTTGTGGCAGAGAGATCCACTGGGTGACTGTGTGCTGTGTTAATGCAGAAAGCATTAACTATTCTCCTGTTTTCTGGCTTGCAGGTGTGCTTCCCATGCTATTATATGCAAAGTTGTTTTTTGGGTTTTTTTTTTCGTCCGGGAACATTATGGCTATTTTTTTTTTACTATTTACAGTTTTGAATGCAGGTAATTAATGTATAATTCTCAAATACTGTCTGATTTATCTCACTTCGTTTAATCAAAGTCAACAAACTCCCTTAGGATGGGTATGTGCCCTAGTCTCATATAATTTGCTATTTTTCCAAGACTGATATCTCAGTATTGGAAACAGCTGTCTGCCTGATCTCCTGGGGTACAATACTTTTTGGGTGAAGGTGACTCCATTTTTCACAGTACACCTGTGCATTGTGCTGCCTGCCACAGTCGTGAAGGTTTTCATTATAGCAAAGCTACAGATGCAAATATTAAAAATCTGGTCTTCAAAAGAATTGTCACTTCTCCCGTAAGCCCCTGGTTCATCACTGTGAATAACGGCATCAGATGAAGGACTGGTAGCAGAGGCTGTGTTGTCCTCCTGTGCATCAGAAATGGACTTAATGCCACTCAAAGTGTTTCTTGTTAGGCTCCGTTAGCGCCTTACCCTCAGGTTTTGTTGATATGAGTGAGCACATCTCTTTGTTAGTTTGCTTGTGCATCATGTCACAACCCTGAGCTGAGCTCAGCTGGTTAGAGTATGGGGCGGATAACACCAAGGTTGTGGGTTCAATGCCTGTATGGGCCATTCACTTAAGAGCTGGACTTGATGATCCTTGTGGGTCCCTTCCAACTCAGAATATTCTGTGATCTTTATTTCTCCTGTTTTATCTGATCCTCCTTATAAAAACAGAGCTATTTCATGCACAGCTGGATGTGCTTTGAGAAATCTGCTGCTGCCTGAGTGCTACCTGTTTGTGTGATCAGAGGGGAGTGCTGAGCTGAAGAATAGAATATGTCTTTTGTGATTGATCTGCCAGGCGGGTTTGATAGCGCGGAAAAAAGTAGGTGTTGTACATACAGGAACGTTGGGGCTTGGACTCTGTTTTCAGTATGAAATATGAAGTGTTGAAATTGGAAGGGAGAGAGGGCCTTTGCATAACCACGCAGTAAGTGCAGCTGAGTGACTTGTCTGGTGCGTTCGAGTGATTTTTCGGTTTCCAGTGGCGCTGGTTGCAGTGGGGACTGCAGCGTGGTAGCCCGTGGAGGTACTGACAGAAGCAAGGATCTGGTGGTGAAGGTGCGATACATGTGGTATTCAGCCATCACTCAATGCTTCACATTCTTGTGAGAAATCTGCTTTAATCTGGGTCTGGTTCCAACTGGCAGTGCATAACAACAAGGCTTTCCAGCCTTCTCCTCCCCCGGGGTTTCAGTCCTTAAAGATGCAGGTTCTGATAGTGTGTTTTTCTTTCTAATCCAAAATTTAGTTAAAAAATTGACAAGCACTTACGCACAGCAAAATATTTAACCTTACTGCCAAGCTGGAATTAGCCTGTGAGTTACTTTCTGCTATTTCATGGTTTAGCAGCATTATAGTGATGAGAAAGCAGCATAGCTACTTCATTCCTGTTTTCTTCACATCCAAGAGCTCCGTGAGGTCACCCTGTTGTCACAATGGCTTTTCTGAGATCTTTAGTAAGACTGTCAGCTATTTCTTGTCCCTGTAATTTAATGATTCCCTTCTCACAAGGTCCCAGAAAACAATAGGTAAGGGATCACAGCCCCTCGGGACACAGATGTGGGTCCTTCTTTTCCACTCTCAAGGTGCACAAATTCCGTGCAGTAGTGGTGACTGCTAGGATCTGTTCCGTGACTGAGCAGGGCTGCATATGGGTAGAATATGCTCTCTCTGATTTATTTCAGGGTGACCTTTAGTATTTTGACACCATTTTTCATATATTTACCAGAGTGAAGATAATTTAGACTAGAGATTACGTGTCTAGATGTGTATTCCATTGCAAGCTGTTTATGCCCCTAGCCACTGAAATGGACTGTTGTCAGACTTTGTTATGTAAAGTGTATGATATTGGGTAAAAATAGGTTTTGTATGCAAAGTCAATGCCTCAGTGCTAACTCAGGGAAAACCACTCTTTCAAGCTATAGCAACCAAACCAGGCTCCAAAAGGCCAGTTTTTCGTGTCCTTTTGCAGTTATGTGGTCTATAGTTTTTTGTGCAACAAAAAGGCCTCAGTGGTTCTTTCACGGGTGTTCTGGTTAGTTTTTCATTTTTTGGGGTTTTTTTTGGGGGGGTTTTTTTGGTTTTTTTGTCCAGTATAAAATAGCTCTTGCCCTTCACTGAAGGCTTCTGAATTGCCATTGACTTTTGTAAGTCCGTCTTAAGATGTTGATTTGTAACACTGTAAGCAATGCAGTCTCAGTGTCTTTAAAAGTCTATTTTGCCTCAAGAAGCTCCTGGTAAGGTGACTGTAGTAGCAAGGCTGTCCTGTGCTGGTAGCTCCAAGTAGACCTGGTGGCAGTAACGTTATCTGTCTCAGCCCAGTCCCTCCAAGCGTGAAGAGATCAGTTTTTAGAGGGTTTTACAGGACCCCTTTGTATAACATCTTGTGTTGCAGAGCCGCAATGAGCATTGTAGTGCTCCACCCACACAGACTCTGTGAGCACCAGTGCTGAATACAGCCCCCAATACCAAGCATCAGCCCTGGTACAGCTGGACTCTGAGAGCACAAGGATTTGGGTATTTTGCAGTTTGCATATTATGCTGATGCTCAATTCTTTGCTAGTCTGAGACCTAAAAATCCCTCTTGTAGAAGTTGTAGTGGACTGAGTTTCTAGGCAGAGAGACTCCAGCTGACCTTTGTACGGTCCTCTTGAATCTCTAGCTACGTTATTTTTGTGCACACTGCTTAGCTTTCTCCAAAGAAAAACCATAGACACTGGCTGTCTAAAACACACTTGATGTAGGTTATTTTCCATTTACTTTAATCATATTCTCAACCCGTTTAACAAACAGACAAATGTGTAATGCTTGGGGCAGACCCAGTTCGCCTGTGGGAGAAATAGTTATTTTAAATAAAAACAGTCTGATTTTTCTAGAGGTGATGAAGACCCGCAATTCTGATTGACTAGTTCACCAATAGATAAAAATCAAAATATCATCAAACTTATCTATTTACAAATTGTCCAGGAGCAGATTGTGAAATTGTCAGGTTTGTCATGTAAAGTTATTCACTAATTTCTTCAGGGAATAATTAGATCATTAGACAAATATGCCATAGGCAATCTGTGTGGGAACTTGTGTAATTAACCAATCCAAAATGAGTGATAAATTGTATATCGGTAATTTTCACACTTAGCAATTTAAGACGTGTTAAGTAGTTTTGTCATCAACTTAAGGAACAGAAACAATACATTATGACTTATATAACTAATTAGCATTCCTGATTTTACAAACACAAACAATTTGGAATTTACCTTGGGCGACAGTTTGCTCATGTGATGTAGGAGAATATTCATGAGCGCAGAACTTTGCACTCACTTTTTGCAAATGCTTGAACGTTAAAGAGGTCATAAATCTGGTTAATCAGAAATTTGCCTTTCAATTTTAACAAATGTTCATGGTATGTTACTAAGAAAAAAAAAAAGAATCTTTTTTCTTTCCCTGATATTGGCTCAGCTTCTTGTAAAATCCTCTTGACAGCACTTACTGAATCAGAATTGTGTTATACTAAGGAATGGGCCTGTGCATGTTTTGGTACTGGGTGATTCCTTTGTTCACTGAATTGCTGAATTTATGGTGCAATGTCAAATTATGTTTTTCATTGTAAATGAACTTGGAAAGGGGGGGAGGAAATTGGAAACAGAAAGATACGGTAATTGGAAAAGGTTAAATCCAGAATGGATGGAAGTTACCAGGGGAGGTTAGAATGTGGCCACAAGTAGACAAGAGGGGCACAAGCCTGTTGACCAAATGGAAAGGCTGTGACCAGTGTGGTATGAGAGGAATGTAGCGAGGAGAGGTGTTGTAACATAAGGCGGTGGGAGTTTGAGGTGCACATCAGAAAAGAAAAAAACTCTGGGTGCTGCTTTTCTTTTAAGACCTCAGTACAGCCACCTGAGAAGGTGGGATATGTGGTGGTAAACGGGGGAAAACAAAGGATTTTGCTGAAGATGAATTGTATATATATGTGTATTTATATCTGTCTATGTCTTTATCTGTCTAGCTATATATATGCACGCATACCATGTGAAGAAAGATGGAGCAGATGACTTCTGGTCCTCTTCCATACCTGAGTTGGAGGTCCACAAGCTCCACAACCCTGCAAGTGTTAGGTACAAAACCCTTCTCTATAGCATCTTTTAGGTACAGAGTGAGCTCATCAGTATAATATTAGGTCAAGCACTATGCAACACCATGTATATGTAACAAGGCTGTGGTGTGTGCAGTCCAGGGCTACTGATGATATCAAGGTCTCTGGGAAGAACAGGCAGCTGTCTGCTTTTATACATTATGCTGATACTACAGGAACTGTGAATGGTCTCTGGTTTGCTCAGAACACATAATTAAACACAGAGACAAATCCGTGACACTGTCCAGTTGCATTAAGACACCAAAAAAGTCCACAGACCTACCTGACTTGAAGCTCTTAAAGATCAGTGGGTTGTATTCTCATTTTAAGCTTGAAAAACATGTGTGAGCGTGCCAGGATGCTTTTAGAATGAAGAGTGTTGTGTAAAGCACATTAAAAATAAAATTTAAAAAAAGCGAAGAAATACACTGCACCTCTGGAGAGTCAGCAGAGGGAGTGCGAGTTAGGAAGCCCCTCTTTTAATATCTGAATGGCTGCAATGCTGGAGGAGGGAAGTCAACAAAGACATGTGTGAACCAGAATTGTGGGAGAGAAATAGGCCTAACCCAAAGTCTCAGTGATAAAGTTAAGGTGACTGCAACACCCCTTGTGATACCCTTGCTCTTGGAGGTATGTGAACTTGATTCTAGAAAATATAATAACTTTCTTGAGGTTGCCTAAGCACATTCAGCTCCTGTGATTTTAATTATTATCCTACAATATTTTGTGTTCACCCCCCCGGTCCATCGAATCATAGTTACATTAAAATCCTTTGCTTTTCTGTGTTTTTGACTCCGGAGTTTCTGCTCAAATGATATCGAGTCTCAATATTACTGAGATGGTTATGGAGTCAAGCTTAAATTGTGATCTGAGTGCATTTAACGTGTGAAAAAGCCATAAGGCAAATAACAAGATTCTCAGGGCCTGAAAAGTCATGATGGTGCTTAAATGCTTTGAGCTGGCAGAGCTAGCACTACTTAAAATGTCATTTAATGAGGGTGCATTTCTGGGCAACTCCACAGAATCTATTTTACCTCTGCATCTTGTGGGGTTTTTCTTCTCAGTTACAGAGAAAATATGTAATAAAAAAAGCCTGAAATGGCATTTTCGCATTTGTGTTTAATTTTTCTGTTCCAAGAATACACAGTTATTCCCTAGAGATGTACTCTATTTTTCTGGTTGATTCAGGACTTTTCCTTCAGCCATGGCTGTAGTCGATCATGTCTGAGACCAGCCATTTTCCTGAATATGTTTTAGAAGGATGTCCAGTAGTGGCCCTAAAAATTAAACCATGCTAGAGTTCTAATTAGGGAAAAACTTTTGTTTCTCAGTCCTAGAGGTAAAAAGCAATGCCATACTAGCCGGATAATATATTAAATAATTGAATGTGGTTTTGTCTGGTGCTTCAGAAATACATAGTATGACCTTTTTTTACTTCCCAACAAATCTGCATCAATGTAGACGATCAAAATGAAGATAAGCAGTTATATAGGAGATACCTGTGGGCTACTTACATTTTTGCTCAGCTTTGAATATGGTTCTGTGTCTGTGAAGTAATTTACTTTGAAGTATGTGCTCAGAAAGAAATGCTCCTTGAGATTAAGAGGGCAATGATGCAGAAAATGTTGTTGGTTGGGGTTGGGTTTGGTTAGGGTTTTTTTTGGCACACAAAAAAGCCTCAATAAAAATATCTAAGGTCCACTCTACTTTTGACGGCTAGAGATCACTGTAGGATGCAGAAGTGTGACTTCTGTGTCTGTCTGGTATGGGCTATTGTGCTAGTAACTCCTCATGCATTTTCAGTTTGTTTCTTTCCAGTATTATGTTACCCAGTTTATTTTCAGTGGTGTTTTTTTTCTTCTCCTCTCTCCCCTTCCTAAACTTCTGTCAATGTGTTATGGTAATGCAGCTCGGCTTTCCACTCATGAGGTGCCTGCATTCATTGGTGGGTGATACGAATAAGTAAAACCTGTCTCGTAGTGCGCATTCACAAGAGTGTTGAACTGAGATTACACTGACATCTGAAATTCTGGCAGTTTGTAACTCCAAGTGCTTACACTTTGTAAATCTCAATCGCGTCCTTAATGTAGATTTTGTTTCGTTTCCTGCTAAAGAGTAAAAAATGTAAATTTAGAAAGACTGTCACTCTCCCCCTTGGTCTTTGAGTGATTTAAGTCATTCCTTTGTCAACCGATCTAATGTGTTTTTGCAGCGATAATGTCTGCTTAGTCTCCAACATCTGTGTGCTGGACAGGAACTGAGATTCTTCGACGTGTCTTGGGTGCGCTGTATCTGCACCATAGCACAGTGACATGTAGGCAAAATACATGGCTTTATGCAACAAGTACAAATGAGACTGTTTTGCACTGAGCATTGTTTGAAAACTATGATGAAAGAAACTAGTGTCAGGTGCAGGCTTATTTGATTTTATCGAAACTGTCCTCTTACTTGAAGAAACTGGAAGTAGAGTGAGCCCGCGGTGCCATAACTGGCTCTGGAACTGTTGGCTCCTGGGGAAGGTCAGGTGTGGGTGAGCGGCATGACTCAGGGCTCTTGCTGGCATGGGCTGAGTCACAGCGCCAAGTTCGTGTGCCTTTCTGTTGCCTGCAAAGTCAGACATCTGTAACTATGGCCTTTCCTAAGAGCCTGAACCATGTCCTGGGTGAATAGAGCAGAGACCTGTGAAGAAGAGAACATTTTCTCCTGATTTATCTGAACAGACATATCTTGCTGGTGGTTTTTCCCACTGGGACTGCAGGACACTTTAGGTTTGTTCCTGGGTTGAGTTTTGACATGGCTTTAGCTCTCAAAACGGCATGATTTGTTTCCTCATCTTTGTGCTTTCTCCATGGGTATCTGCCACTGTCTTGCCTACCTCTATGTGCATGCACTTAAAAACTTATCAGCTGAAATAGCCTCAGCATCACTGTATGCTGCAGGCTGCCTTTGAGTATGGCTTTTTTTTAAATTTAGAGCAGAGGGAACCAGAAAGACTTAGCTCCATGCCTCTGAGCCTGAAAGAGCCCAGAGGCGAAGCAGGTATCTGAGATACAATTGTAATCCACAGAAGAGTGGGGTTTTATTCTGCATTCTTGTTTAGTGAGGCTTGAGTTAACGTTGCCAGGAGGGTCTTTCTTTGGTCTAGACCTTTGAAACAGACTGCTCCCTGGCAAAGAGCTGAGGAGCCTCAACACATCAAACCGACGACTACCATTTGCCCATGTACGGCATCACCTGCTAACTAAGGAAGGGAAAGTTCCAGCTACAAAATCATACGGTTATACAAATACAAAATACTTCTTACAAAATAAGAGCAGCAACGTGCCAAAATAAACCACCGCTCTCCGCAGGGGAGAAATGGAGCAGCTGCTCTTGGGCAAGATCAGGGGTGTAGCTGCAGATGCGGAAACGGGCCTCTGTGCCGGAGAGCAGCAGTGGAGTGAGGTGGTTTCTGTTGCGCAAAGCGCGTGGTCTCGAAACAAGTGAAGGGCTCTGTGACTTGCTCTCCTGCCTTCCTGAGAAGTTGTGGGATGTGGCTGTGCTCGCTCCACGGGTTCTCTGAGCTGGCCGGTTTCATGACACTGATGTCCCCATGGGCCCCTGGCAGGGGAAAAGCAGAGGGACTGCTGGGTGGTGGTGGGGTCCAGGCTTTGCCTGCAGCAGTGGCTTGGGACAGCCAAGGGTGTCCAAGGTGGTGCAGGAACAGAGAGCAAGGACAGGGTTTGGTTGGTGTGGGGTCCAGGGCTTTCCCCACGGTGTAGCAGGGATTTGCCTCAGGCTGTGTTCAACCAGTCTCTGCTGGTGTCCCTGGGTACTGTCCAGTTTTGCTCAATCCCTTCATTGTTTTAATTACTTTTTTCCTTTTTCCCCTTCTAATGAAGTAGATAGCAATGTTGACAGTTTAAAGGCAGCAAAGATCTCCTGACTTCTCCATTTAGTTTAAAAGTTTGCTTTGGATCAACTGAAATGGACTTAATTTTTCTTCTGAATAAAAATTCATCTCAAGCAAAAGTTGCTTTTGGCCAAACCAGTGTCTTTAATTTCTTGTTGTCTGAACCTTCATTGAGTTTTATTTAAAAAATATAAATTCAAATTAAACCCCATTTTGTTGTTTAACTCTTCCCCCCAAACCCAGAACTTATTTAAAAGCCTGAGGGAAGCAGTTTGACTTGTAGAAGTTGTTCTCAATTTTTTCAATACACACATCCAGTTTGACATGCAATATCAAACCCTGCTGACTTTAAATAAATTGATAAATAAAATAGTTGTCAAGAATGTTGCCAAGCCTTTCTCATGTAGACTTCTGAGTGCCAGCTGCATTTGGTTCTTATTTTTAGGATTTCTCCATATTGCAACAGGTGTAAGTCCCAAAAATGAGGACTGACATCTTGAAGACCAACATCATCATCTCTTGGAAGCATAGGCCAAAAGACAGGAGTTGCAAGATCTCTGACTTACGTAAAAATACATTTTCCTGTGTTTGAATAATAAAAATTCTGCAATTAACTTTAACTAACTTAAGCAACCCAAACTTTCAAGGATGCCCTGCTTTTCCTAATGAAAGGTTAAGTGGGCTGGCAGAATTTAATTTAATTGGCAGCATTTTACTTCTAAGCTACTGCAGGTCGCCTTACCGGCTGAACTTTACATTGTGTTTGGAGTCCACGGTGGGTGGATAGTTCCTTTAGAGCAGGGGGTGTCACAGTAGTGCCACTTGCACATCCACAGCCCTCCCCAAGGGGACCGGGTTGGAGGAATGCTCTTGTGTGGTTTTGCAGCCAAAGAACCATGAGCTGTTCTTTTGGTTTTGGTGTCGTTGGGTCCTACTGTTTCTATTTGAAGAAATATCTGAGAGTGGCAGAACCTCCTGGATCTCTGTGCTGTTTTACCTTCAAGACTTGCACCATGGCCTAAATGATTCCATCTTTTGATCAGGCCATGCAAGCTAAGCCTTATGGTTTTGGGTGACAAGGTAAATCGTGCAAGAGGAAATATCAATGACAAAGTGTTCAGCTAGATTGGACAAAAAAGCATTGCATTTGCTGAGTATATAATATGAATCGTTTCTTGAACCCTGACCTTGCTTGAGCAAGGGTGATTGTCTTTGGAAGCCCCTCTGGCACCTGTAGTCACCCACAGAATTATGGATATTTTTCCGGCACAGTCTCTTTTGCTGCAGAGAGCTCAGAGGGGAGCTGGTGCTACAGTCAGGGTACATCAGCACTCTCTGCTGCTGATGCTGGAGGAATTGCTTATGGCTGACTGCAGCAGAGCTGATCTGTGGGGCAGCCAGCTGGGGGCTGCTCTCTCTGTCCATCTTCTTCACCCAGCAGATCATCCTTTTCTGAGAATCCCTGAGCTGTTTGGCCATGGGTTCGTAAGGGTTCAGGTTGTGCTTATCCTTCCTACTGGGTAGTCGCAAGCAAAACACTAGGGATGTCTTTTAGTCTGTTTGCAATATCAGCCTCAAGGGCCACAGCAGAGTTTGGAAATAGGTAGAGTTTGTAGCTCTTTGTGGATTTAAAGATTCTTAAAAAGAAAAAAGGGGAGAAGGAGATCCCCACCCTTGTAATTATTTTTTTGGCACTTTTTTCAGTCTGAGTTGGACCAGTGCTGCTTCATTGATCCGTGTGAAGATTGTTGAGCCATATAAAGACCCTGCTGTCATATTCCTGTCAGATATCCTGTTGTGTTCCTGCCCAACTAGCAAAATGTCATGCACAACACAGCCTTTCCTACACAGAATAGCCTTAGGCAAATGCACTCTACTAGTGCCTAACAACCCATGGGATCTAATCTCTGCTCCCTTACTGACTGTTCCTAACCTTTCTGTGCACTTCAAGACTTTTCAGACTAATCCTTTTGCATATAATCATAGCAAATAAGAAATTGGGAAGGGAGCACCGGCCAGGGCTGGATCTGGGGATCCAAGTGTCTGCTATGGTAAACCTATATTTCTATCACTTTTCCACATTATTTTCAGGAAGCAAAGTGTCTGTGATGACTTAACCACAGGAAGAGATTTAATATATTCTCACTGGCAAATAGGCAATAACCACCCTTTAAGTTGCTGTGAACAGTGCTTCCAGTGTTGGGGAGACCCTCTAAGTGTGATTCCTGAAGGTGATAGCAATGGATCATTATCATACCTGATGGTCCTCCTTGGAGGGCAGATTATCCCATGTGCCAATATCCAAGAAGAAGCTGACATTCAGTGGTAGTGCAGTAGTTTGAAAATTTTCTGTGGTCTGCCGGTGTTGGTTGATGCACCTGGACATAGATGCCTTTCATGAGATGCAGTGGGGGAGACTTATTCTGTGGATGTGATGATTTGGCATTTTCTATGAGATGGTCCACTTGGGGGCACGTGTGCTGAAAGTGCTGTGAGGTTCTGGAATAATTGCTATTATTAAGATCATTTTAGAGTGAAGCAGGTGCTGCAAGGTGACATTGAGGCTGGGTGGAGTTGAGATGCCTGATTAATTGCTATAGTTAATTAAATCCACCTCTGAAAGTGGAGAGGGGTGGAGATGCTGGCTGAGGAGACATGGGAGTGCAGCAAATGCAGCATGGCAAACCTGAGTGAGTATTGGAGCTTGCTTGATGTTGGCATATCCTTCTCTCCAAAACCCAATGACTATTTGGCCTGGATACCTCATGGGATGGCATTAAGCTTCATATATGTTTGTACTTGGGATTCCAACCCAGTTTACTAGTACCTGTAACAAAGTAAGTTAAGTCAATGTGTGACTGGTGGCTGCTTGCTGCAGGAATCTCTGTTGTGGCATCCACATTGCAAACAAAACTCACTCCTGTGAGCTGAGGGACTCAGAAGAGGTCAAAGCTGCAGATACCAACTTTTGCTCTCATCTCCTGTGAGAAACTTAGCCCTGCAGGTCAGGGCTGGTTTGAGATGGCCTGGCAGCAAGGGTGCCTGTAGCTAAAGAGATCACATTTTTCATCAGCACTGCCTAAATGATTCCTTTCACCCTGTGATAGTTCTCTGAAGTATTTTTACAGATAAACTTCAGAGAGTTGCAAATCAGGTAATTTTTGTGTCAGTAACTAATACCCTTTGCACTGAAGTCATACCAGGCACAGCACAGGTACTGTCAGCTCTGCTGGTGAGCTGAGTGCAGCTCCTCAGGCAGCTGGAGCCCCTGCAGCCTGTCCCCCTCTCCCTTGGATGAGGGACAACCACCTTGGGACTAAAGCATGTCTGGGATGTAGGAGGTCAGTCCCTAACTCCCATCTCTGCCCTGGACTTCTTTCGCGGCCTGGGAATGAGTGCATAGAGGCACAACCTGCTCGTGAAGTTGCTCCCAAACCTATTTCAGTCCAGACGAGCTGTGCCAGATAAAAGCATTTACTTGAGCAGTCAGTGGATGGACCAGGGGTGCTGGTGCAAGCAGGTCATCTGTCTGAGCTGGAGAGCAGGTGAGGCACAGCTGGCCTTGGGAAGATTCAGGGTCCCATTTGCAAATAGGGGGCTGCTGCTTCCTTTTTCTCCCCTCCCATTGATAAATAAACAAGTCCCCCAACCTGTTAGCTATTTCAGTGAATTACACCTGGGATTAACCTGTGCTGTTGGCTTCACTTATGGGAAAAGCAAGCAGGAGTGCTGAGGCCATCCCCAGGAGCTGGAAATGAAGGATTGCTGCATGCTGTGGCATATTCCAAGGCCAATGAAAGAGAAAGACTTTGCATTATTCCTTGCATATGTAGCAACTCTGACACTACCAGGAAGCTTGCCCTGCTTTCTCAGTACCCTGTAATCCCACAGAGGTGTTTGCAATAGCAACTTTGATCGTGTGGTACCTCCGACCTCTACAGACCAGAGTGCTGGAACAGCTTCAGCCCAGGATGGCTCCACTGGTTGAGGGGAGAGGTCAGAGAGCCTGGGGATAGAGGGAGAAAAATTGTTCACTGGGACAACTGATGTCTGGACTGATATGCTTTCTTTAGTCTTGGAAAACAGTTCAGCAGGCTTAGCTTCTCTCTCGACACATGCTCCTTAGAAAAATAAGTTCAACCAGGGGAAAGTGCTCAGACATCACATTTTCAAAAGAAAGTTTTTATTTCTTTCATGCATTCATGGTATTTTAGCCAGGCTGTCTGAAACTGTAACTGTGCTATTACAGCATGAGACTCAGGACTCTCTATCTTGCTGTAAAATCTCCACGTTTGCTCTAGGTATACCTTAGGAAATAGCCAGAGATTGGGGTCCCTTTCATAAATTACTTACTGGTCTAAATGACAGATGTGACAAAGACACAACAGACATCAGAAAAGGAGGGAGCAGCTTGTGGTTTTGTGGTTCGAGTTTGGATGCACCTATATTTTATTGGGTCCTCTGTTTATACCCACACGGGAGGCCAGACTCTCATGCCGTGTGAATGACAAGCTCAGTGCAGGGCCTGCTCTTTGATGTTTTTAGGCAAAGGGATTTCTCAGGAGCAGTTTGAATGAGGTGAGGGACTGATGTGTGCTGACTAGAGCTTAGAAAGCTGTTCCAAGCATGAGAGAAGGTGTGGGAGATGGTGCAGAAATGCCTCTGTGATGAGGGAATGAAGGGGAATGCAAGGTCAGTGCTGCAGGACTCGCTGGGGGTTGGGTCGGGTCACATGTGGGACCGTGGGCAAATCCATTAACTGCTCTGTGCTTAAGCTTTACTACTGTAAAGCAGGGATGGTAATGCAATATTCTTGGCTCCTGTGGTAACTCACAGTTGATAACAGAGATGTCCAGAGTAAACACAGCTAAGCCTGGATCTGGGTGTGCATTTGGGTTTGTGCCGTTCTTTCTTTTTGATGCTTTTAGAAATCCTGCCAAAGTCAAGGGGCTATGAGAAACCAGCATCATCTATCAGCATCTGGAGGCCAAAATCCCAGCGGAAGACCAGTTATTATATTATTCTACTTCATTAAGTACCTCCTTGAGGGGTTAAAGTAGCCTGTGAAAATGTGTTATCATGAGCAGTGGAGTGTCTTACAGCCCTTTGGGAAAAGGGAAGATATGCTATCTGTACACTTCAAGATCCATTTGTAATGGCAGCCGCAGAGATTGCACCCCCCTCCCCCAGCTCTCTGCTCGTCATAGTACCTGGACACTTCAGATACTACAGATAACTCTTTGCTCCGCAGGAGGAGTTTCCCAAGTAAAGTGAGTTTAGTACTAGCTGGAAGAACCTCACATACAGCATCTTGTATATCTTCAGCCCTGGAGCTGCATAAGTCAAAACTCAACGTTTGACCAGGAATATGTGTTGTGTTGCCCATGTAGTCATAGAGGTAGAAATAATTTCAAATTCTTGCATCCGTGTAGAAAGCTGTTTCTTCTACTAACTGCTTTACTACTGCTGGGATGTGTATGGGGTTAGTGCACACTGGGCTGGGTGTTATCCTTTCTTGGTGGTTCCTGTCCTGAAACGAGCGCTCCTTCAAGTTACCATTTTTCACGGGGTTTCAAGGAATAAATGCAGGGAATTTGTTTTCAGGACAATGGAAAGTTTAAATGTGAGTTCAGGAGCTTGTAGAGTAATAGATCCTGTCCTGTCAGATTCAATACCAGAGGGTATAAAATATGTCAGATAATTCATCAGCTGTTGGGATTAGATAACATAACTTAATTAAGGTACAGTTTGGCTGAAAAACACACATTAAGGCAGGAGTAATGCTATTACTGAATACCATGTAGCAACACGTAGATGTCTTTTCTAGAACAATAGAAGAATAAACAGACATCAAAATGGATAAATCTTTTCACATATTGCTAGAGATGATCAAATAACTAATGGCAAAACCTATCTTTGTTTTTTTCCATTTTTAAATCCTTCATAATCCAGTCCTCTCTTCTATTTTCAACTTGTTAGCATTTGCCAAATTGCTTCTGAACATTTTGCAGCTGATGAGTTGCTCATGAGGGCTCTGCTCTGTAACTAGCTGGTATTTGTTCATGATGTGCTTGACTGGCTGCACTCTTATTCTTTCTGAGTAAACTTTTTGAGCACAGAGGAATAATGGAGCCACACACACTTAAACTGTGTCATTTGATGATTTATATTAAAGTCATGAAATCTTTGGGTTTCGGACTGCTTTCATAGGCAGTGACCCAGACAATCCAAAAAGGGAATAATATAACTGGACTGGTAGCAGCAGACAGATTTCATTGACTTTCCCTTCCCCCTTCCCAAGTCTTTGTATCTTTTAACTTGAGAAAAAAAAAAAGAAGGTACTTCTGTTTCTTGTTCACAGTGGGGTGCAATGCGTCCAAATGTGGTGGCTGACCTTTCTTCTGGGTTCCTGTACAGATTTGGGTTGGTCACTGCCTTACTGTCTGTACTGCTAAAGCAACACTGCCTGATCCGCTCCAGCTTATCTTGGAAGGAGTGAAGGTGGCCTGAAGCAGACTGAACTAACAGCAGAGTACAGTGGGCAACTGGGATTCTTATGCTTGAGCGTAGACCCTGGCCTCCTCTAACACTGTAGGTATAACCTACATGACTTATCCTTGACATACAGCTAAGGAATTGATTCTCTCCTGTCTTGGAGAAGTATTACTAGGGGATAAGAAAATATTATGTAGCAGTTGGTTTAGTAACAGACTTTTTTTTTTTTTTTAAGGGCAAAAGCAATTAGAACCAGAAAACATTCTATATGCACTAGGGGTAGCCTTCAGGATGTCCATTGTTACTCTCAAAGTTAGAGGTTAGCTATGGATATAAAAGGGAAAGAAAGTGCAACTTCTGCAGTAGCAAAAACATTGAGATGGCCCAAGGAGAAAGGATATATAGGATCTCTTAGCCTGTAGGTCACCCCTGTCTTGTCATGAGGAGCAGACTAATGCGTGTGAAGAATATGCTTATTTATATCTGTGGTTTTACCAGAGGGGGTTGTCAGATTATACTTGATAAAGCTTGAAAATGTTTCTGCATTTATGGCACTGTTGATTTGCTGAAAGGAACAACCAAGCAAATAACTGATGACTGATTTTTGCCGCCTTGTGCAAAAATATGTCTAAGTGCGTGACTTCAACAGACTTCCCTACCACTGCAACTGAGATCAACATCAGTGTTGCAGACTTTTGGGGTGAGGGAGAAACTTTGTTCAGAAGCAAGAGAAGAGGAAAATGATAATTTAAGTATATTTTCAATGGGACATTACTGTATCTGCATGTATTTTTTCTTGCCTTTGTATTGACTTAGATTCCTCACTTTGTTTATCTTTGTTCTTAAGCGGAACAAAGCAGTGATTCATCACCAATATGCAGGGATACCTCACTTTGCATTTGTATGGTATTGTCTGTCCAAGTGGCTCAAAGGCCTTTACAGACTTCAAGGGCTGTGTCTTCAGCTGGTATAGCAGTGTTATGCTGACACCATCTGAAAATCTGATCCTATCTCACTTCCATTTTTGTCTGTGTTTTTTGACTTGACGTATCATAATATTACAAATGCAAAATTAGTCTTCCACAAACCCAAGAGCAGCATGATTTACTCATGGATGGCTTCTCTAACATCAGCTTTTAGAACTGCAGAAGTACCCAATTCTCTATTCTCTCAGAGTTCCTTTTTGCTGTAGTTTTATGTATGTGTACTGAAATGCACTGTGAATGAGTCCGAGTTAGCAGCTGATGTGAATTATTTTGTACAGCAGCCCTGCACTTACTGTTATTTACTATCTGTCAATCCTAGAGGGGTGTCTCATGCATTTTATGATGGTTTGTCTTGTACATGATAATTTTATGTCAGTGAAAGTTTCAAAGCTGGATGTGCATTCAGATGTAGAGAGCTGCTCAGAACTCCCCTCTGTGATTGCTTTCTGTACCGTAGCTAATTATACATTAGCTGGGAAATGTGTGCTACTCATACTGTTACAACATTCTAATGTCAAAATGTCACGCTGGTCCAAACGCTGCAATCTCTGTATTTCTCTGCAAGTAGCTATATTGGTCTTGTCACTTCTACAAAGAATTTATATATTTTATATATATGCATCTATGTATGTGTAAAATTTTATATTTATGTGTTATATATAATTGTTTTCACTAAAATAATATTGACAGGTGTTGATTCAAACAATAACCTGAATTTTTTATTAGTAGAACCTGAATCAGGTTTATTGGGCTTTTTGTTTGTTTTCATTCCTCCCATATTACTCTGAAAAATTTACAGGCTTATTGACTACTCTACATGAATATTTATCACTTTGTGTATTAACTTATCTTTTTATTTGGGATCTTCTGGAACTTGTCTGATGTTCCACTCTTAAAAAATAATAACAAAGGAATATTAGTAAGACATATTTTTCATATTTTAGTATTTTTAGTTACAAGTTATCTGGACCTATTCACTAACAAACATTATTTAACAGTTTTTAATAATTGAATATTCTTCCCTATCAATAGAAAAAGTTAGAAACCTTCATTACTAATGGGACGTACTTCACCTGTGCAGTTCACATACATAAGAATAAACTGTAAGAAAATTAAAGGCTGGTTGCTACAGGGAAGTGGTTAAATTGTCAGGAACACTGCAGAAATAGCAGAAATGGTTTTCACTTCTTTGAGGAAGAAGCATTGGCTTTATGGCCTCCTAATCAGCTCCTCATTAAAACACTCAAACTTTCCTTTGTACCGTTTGCATCTAGCTCTTTTGTTCCACTCAGCATTATTCCTGTCTTTTGAAACAAAACTTATTAGTACTACTGGCTGTGGGCTGCCTGCACTGATGCTGAATGAGTTTGGGTCAAAATAGTCCTTTTGGTGACTTCTGATATGTGATTTGGCAACTAGTTTATTTTGAACCCTTAAGAACATAGTAAATACAAAATAGAAATTCCTTGTGTAAAGGTTTTCATACATGAATGTTGTTTTAAATACTATCTGTGATTTTCAGAAATGTCTCATTACAAACTGTGAGGGCTTCCAGCAAACTGGAGTCACGTGTAATGCAGTTTTTAATTCTGCACGTTTAACAAGTGTTCAAGGATTAAATCATCCTGCTCCCTGATGTGTTTTGGTGGTCTAAAACAACATGGACTAAGATTCCCCCACCTGGGCTTTACATTTCCCTGAAGCCTTATATAAGCCGTGTAATACAACGGGATGCTGTGTCACTTATTCCAAAGGTATCATCACCAGTGGAGATTTGCCAGGTGACTTCATCCTCCCACTCAGTTTTGCCTCTGTCTCACGGTTGTGTTTCGGGGAGGGAGCATACCAGCCTGTTGTCCTTGTGCATGTTGCTAAATTTTCTTTCCATATTTCCTACTGTGGAGTCCTTGAGGATTACTTACCCTTTTAGGAAAGCTGAAAGGCCTCCTTTCATAGCTGCTTAATTCCTATAATAAAGATAATTTTTTTTTTTCCCTCTGACCCCTCAATCTTTCTTTTCCATTCCCCTTGAGAAGGATTCCTTGGTATTTGCTTTGCTAAATATTGGATATTTCTAGCTGGGTAAAAATGTCTCCTGATTCTTTTTCCTTGTGGTCACAAATCTGTTTCTTGTATCTCCAGTTCTTGTACCATCTGTCCTTCCCCCTGCAGCATGTGTGGCTGTAATTTGGGTAACTTATTGTCCAAGAAGTCTTTGTTTTCTCAGATGCCGTGCATTAATGATGTTTGAGTTTTAGACTGTGTGTATTCTTCCTTTTAATGGACCAGGAGTTTATTTGGACCACTATCAGATTGGAAAACCTGAGCACAGCCAAGGCACTACCAGAAACTCTTGACTGCTCATCTGCTCTTTGCTTACAGGAAATAGTGAGCTTCTTCTACCCAGGCAGTCCCCCAAACCGGGGGTTAACTGCAGCCCCTTCCCCAGAAACTCAAATAAGCTTCATTTCAAAGATTAGGTGACATCATTTTGCAGAACTGCTGGGTGAAGCATAAGTTCATTTCCCTCGGCACCACTTCTTAATGCATTTTTGTTCATCAAGGCGTACAACTAATGTGAAGAGGCAATTCAGTCTCAGCAGTCATTCTGCTGAGGGTGAAATACTGATAGGTACTTCATTTAATAAAATAATAATGCTGTGCAGCTGTACACTGTCTCTCCCACAAGGATCTCTAGGTACCTGAAAGAGTATTAAATAATTAAGCCTGACAATACCCCTGTATTTCATTAGTTCCATTTCACAGGTGGATTAGCAGAGGTTAAGTGACTTGACCAAGGTCAGGATCAGACCATATTCCTGTGAGGGAAGCCTGTTTGGGGGATCATTTGTATGTGGGTGGATCAGCTAGTCCTGCATCGGGTTTCTGTGACAACCTGGGGTCTGTGCATGGAGGCAGAGCCAAAGCCCATGGCAGAATGGGGAGGGAACCAGGGAATCCTGGCTCTGTTTTCTTAATTTGTTTCCAAATATCCAGGCCTAGGATAATCCATACTATATGCGGTGACAGGACTGAAGGGTTTGATTTGCTGAAGCCACAAAAATACATAACCTGCTGCCCAAGAGACCTGTAAGCATTTATTTAATATTCACTGACATCTCCTGTCCAGTCGGCTCAGCAAGTCATATTTTTGTAAAGTTATTTTGCACCATCTGTATTGAAAATGGCAACCTGGCCAATTACAATGGATTTTAAGTCTATTCTGTGAGAGAGTTTTAAAATGGAAAGAATCCAGCAGTGAGGCAGGGGGAGGAAATACCATATCTTTCTCAAGGAAAGTCAGGGTTTGATCCTGCAGGCAGCTGAAATGTGCCAAATTAGTTGGATGCTGGGTGTTCAGCACCTTTTCAGGGATGCTCAGGACTTTGCAGAGTCAAAGCTCTGAGCTATAAGGTTAAGCATGAACATTAATGAAATGTTATCTCTCTACCAGATGGAACTAAGTGACAAGTACTCTGGCTGTCAAGCGCAGAAAATCGTGAATCTGTCGCACATCCCCTGACAACAGCAAGGCAATCTTCTTAAAACTGACTTACGCAATAGGAATTGCTCTGTGGTGGGGTATCTCATTCATGTGGTCAGAAAGCTGACCTTTACTGGGAACTATTTATCCCTGTTTTTTGTTTGGTTTGTTTTTTTGTAGGATGCATCTAGCTTTCTGATCAGCTGCCACCTTGCAAATAATCCACTTAAAAGGATATTTTTTCAATGCTAAAATAGCTACAAGCTAAGGCTCAAATTGCATAAAAATTACATGTATACTTGAAATCTTTACAACTGATGGTTCCAGATAAGAGCAGATACTCTGTTCTGATCAGCCTTCGGCTGAAAGGTGTAACCACTACCAGCCTTTTGCTGTCAATGAAACATCTTCCCCGTCTACCAGGATGCAACAAAAACATTATGTTGCCATATCAGAGCACAGCAGAACTTTCCTGGAGCCTTAAGGGATTGCCTCATATTTTGCAGACTTAACTGACTGCTGATAAATGAACAACATCTTATTTTTTTATATGTGCATACTCTACATGAATGATCATGTAGTATTAACATTTAATCCACAACTGAAATACCTGCTTTATAGAAGGGGAATACAGAGCATATTACATATTTGAATATACAGAACACTTACATATTTGAGGTTGGAACTGAGATGAAAAGTGAAGCTAGGGAAATAAAACAAGCTTTCAAAGTGATCTCAAAATCTGAGTGCATCTCTTTGGTCTAACCTTGTGGCTGCAAGCTGATAGCAAATAAAATGAGGTTGTTCAGAGGAAACTGAAGTTCCTCTGGAAGTTTGGCTTCTTGTGGTTTTGAGAATAAATTTACCTTTGCCATATATTTGACCTGCTGCTTATATTCTCACCTGCTCTTGAAAAATGCCCTTGTCTGTTCCTTCAAAGAAGAAGTCATTTTATCATTAAGTTTAGATGAATGGTTGGAGCGGATTTTTTTTGGTATAAAATATTCATTATGAACAAACTGTGAACTTGTGAATATGCATGATTCCCCTTTAATCTGTTTTTTTTGAGAAACATTTCCTTTCCAAAAAAAAGGCAAAAATCGGTCTGCTCCAACTGACCAACAAGACTTAAGTATCAGTTGCCGAACAATCTGCGCACAAGCTGCCTACAGGCGTGATTGTTTTTCATGTAAAGAATTTGCTGAGAAAACCACAAACGTGACTGTGGACAACTTGCGATGGACTGAAACTCCCTCAGTAAGTTATGTCTAACAAGAAAACAGTCTCCAGCTAATGGATGCTACATGGCTAAGATAAGAGAAAGAAACCTGCAGAAAAGAGGCTTTAAAATCTTGAGGATATACCAGAAAACTCCGACCATACCTGGGAAGCGCATTTGTTAGTTTTCTTTCCTTGCAGTAGAAGGGGAATTGGTCATCAGGTTAATGCTTGGGAAAGTGTATTTAAGTGGTGGCAGAGAGCAGCTGCCTACTCAAATTGTGAAGATTTCTTCATCAGGTGTTTGCTGGGATGTTTTCAGAGATTGCTGCTGCTTAAAATAATGGCAGTCTGGGGTATTCCCCCGCTGTCATCCAGGATGTCCGCGAAGGTGTGTTTTAACCCATCTTGTTGCCCCCTCATCCTGGCAATGCTACTTGCCATGTGTCACTTTCAGGTGGCTGATCCTTTGTCCCAGTGGTAGATCTTAGAATATTTGTGTGGGAAGTGCCCATGGGGAAGGGGAACCTCCCCAAATTTCTTATATTGCAAGGATCTGTAGAGGAGGCAGAAGTGTGCACAACCAAGCTGTAGATGATATACATACATCTCTTTCACACTACTGAGAAGTGGAGTTGGGGGAAAATATTGGGAAACTTGTCCCAAGTTCATCTCACAAGCATGTTTAGCTATGGCTGTTCCATGTTATAACAAGCATGGCTTCCCAGAGACTTGCTTAATACAAAATGTGTGGTAGTGCTTTTTTAGAAAGTTAAACTTCTGACTGATCTAGCCAGGCTTTGGAGGTGTTGACCTGCAAGTTGCTACAGTATTTTGGGGTCCATGGCTTGTAGATACATGGAAACACTCTCTGAGAGAATAGTGAAGAGAAAGGATTATAATCCTCTTCCATAAATTATATCATGTTACTTATTTCTGCTCTCCTAACATTTATTATATTCCATGATGAGGATATGGAGCTTCTCTAGATGCTGACCTGCTGTAAGCAATTTCTCACTTCTTTATGCAGTTTCAGTTGAGGCGGTGAATAGATTGAATTGTTCTGCTTATGCAATTGTTCCTGGTAATAAAACCTATGGTTAAATGTATGCATTTACATTAATGAAAGAGGGTTGCATTGCAAGTAGTGGCAGTTTCCACATTGGTCATAACTCACCACAGTCCCAGTTCAGCAAGTTTTAATTGGTGAGATTCTAGCTTTCTCACAGGCAACTTCCAAACCATCTCACTAATTTCATTAGAAATGTATGCTGCTAGGAGATACTGAGCTCTTGAGGAGGTACAACCCTGAAGAAAACATTCCCCTGAATATTTAGCTTGCAGCCTAGGTAAGCACAGGGTAAGAGATAAGTTCTCTGATGCGATAGGACCAGAGATGTGTGAGAATAAAGTCTTGTTTTCCTTCTCCACAGCAAATACGTAATTAAAAACGACAGCCAAATCAGCTGACATAGCCTGTGATTGTGAGCAACACGGGTCAAGTCAATTATGTGGGAAATCAAAACATTCCTTTGACTCCTGTGTGGTGGGCAGCCCTGTGCTGTTTCTGAAAGGCCCTGAAATCTTTCTGGGATGAAGCCCTTCAAGGTTAGGGGAAAAATGATCTCAGGAACAGGTCTCCATCCTGCTTGCGAGATTGAGGGTGTGCCTCTTGTCCCCACCGCACCCGTATACTCTTGCCTTAAACGTCTGTGTCATGCTTGCGATGAGGTGGGTGTCAGAGCTGGAGGAGGCAGGGATGTGCTGAAAAGTCATGTGTGTTTGTGAAGTAGATATTTAAGGGATAGAAATCTCAATTTAAATAGGAAGGGAGAAGAGAAGGCACCCTGTCTATGCTGTAACAAGGGGAGGAGGTTAAAGAAAGGGAAGAGTTTTACTTCCAGAGTTCATCTACTCTCTTTTCCAGGGTATGACCAGGAGCCTTGCATTTGAAAGCTGCCCAAAAACAGAAGCCTCAAGGACTGCTGAAGCTTCACATTACTGGGTTTTTGAGATGTCTCCTGTTGCTTAGTTTTGAAATGCAGCCAGTGCTGGGGTAGGTCGTGCAGTTGCAACATGCACATCAATTTTTGAGCAGAATATCAGCTATGTGCTAGAGAAATCTAGGCAGAGTGGAAGCTGGCTTGGGCACCCGCGCTTGCATCTCTGGGCTCATGAAAGTGAAAAATGAAATATTTGACTATCGCAAACAGCTCCAACACAGTGATCTTCAAAAACGTGTTATAGGAACACTGCTTTGCTGCTGGCTGCAGGGAAAGGAGACTGCACTTCTGAAACCACCCCATCCTTTCCTTCCTCTCCCACTTGCATATTGACCTAGCTTAACTCTCTCTGGCAGGGTCAGGAAGCACATAAGTTCAGAAAGGCTACCTGCCAACTTTCATTTTTCATAGTTTAGTCATTCATGGTTTTCTGTGGAAGAAACGCCCTGTTTGGTTAGGAGGTAAACTTATTTTGGCAGGGAGGTAAATTCGCGATTTTCACTGTCAAATTATGGCTAAAAAGAAAGAGAAACCATTTCTGCATTCCAAGAATTAAACTCGTTAATGTATGTAGCATTACATTTTAGCAAAGTAATCACAGCTGAGCATCCAAAATGTTGTCTTGAATGCTTGAAAAATTTACTGAAAGTAGAAATGGAAAGGGCTCTGCAATATCTTTTATAAGAGAAGCTGTAGTAATTCTCATATTAGGTCAGCAATTCAAAATGTTAAAATTTTTTATTTATATATGATAGATATATTGTGTGTGCTTATTAAAAAATCTTACAATGAGAATTTTCAGTAGCTTTCCATATTTCAAGCCATACTGCTGCCTCAAACTGAGCATTTATGATATCCATTATCTGAAGTTTAGGCTTCTGAAGGGCACATATATAAAGTCATGATTCTATGATATAAATGTAAAAATATACATAAGTAGTTTGTAGCTTTAAAAGAAGAATAAAAAGATGGAGAAAGGGGGCAGAAAAAAGGAAGGCCCAGCTCCTGGTTCCTAAGCTGGTTTTAGAATTCGTGTGTGACTCCGTACAAGTTCTTACATTGAAAAGAGGTATCAGCTTTTAATCCCTACCCTCAGTCTTTGGAAGTAAGGCACTGAACATTGTACAGGTACCTTTTTGGGTTTAAATAGAAGTGTGTAATAAGCATTACACCAAAATTGGCAACTGTGAGGTTTTGTGAGGGCTGATTTCCAAGCACTAAACTGTGGGGGAATGCCCTCATTGATCCTTGGTATTTTTGGACCTGAGAGAATATCTGCCTGAAAACTGGTTTTGAGGAGTGGTTTGAGTAGGGATATGTGAGAACTCCTTAGGTTTCTGAATGTATGTGTGTGAATTATTTATCAGGGAAGTTGAAATGGATGCTTCATTTTGTTTAGTGTAATTAAGCCCCTAATATTAATATATAATCAAACATATTGCTTAGGGGTTGACTCTTCTGATTCTCAGCCTCAGCCTGAAGATATTGTCTCTTTCTTTCCTCCTTTTTCCTCATTAGTAGCTTAGATAGGCATGAAAAATCTTTTGAGCTTAAATAAGAGATCTTTGTTGTTGTTGTTCTTGTATAGTTCAAAAGCAGTTAATTTTTAAGACCTCAAACTTGGCACATGGCCACTCTCAGCTGGCAAATACACCCTTGCTATTTTTGCTGTGTGTGATTTTTAGTTCATCTGGAAGCTGCTGCCAAACAACTTTTGTCTAATTCTCCTGCCCCTTGCCTCTTCCTATTGCTCTCCAAGTGCTCTCATGTGCTTCCACCCAGTTAATGAACCATCTGTAAAATGAAGGAGTAGCTCAGTCCTTGATGCCTCTGCTGAATCCCCAGGCCATAATGGCAGCGGTGGCGGCTGGTGGCTTGCAGGGCCGTGCCCGACTCGGCTGTGCTGGCAGCACTGCGTTCTCCTCCGGCCCACCCCAGGCAATCATCCCACGGACGGCGGAATTACAGGCACTGCAAGGCCAGGCTGCTTTGGGGCTGTGCTCCCCAGCTGTAAGGTGTTCTACCTCTTCATCATTCCCCTCTGACATCCATCCGTACAGGCAATTGCATCATTACAACCACATCATTTTGTCTGGCATTCAGTCTGCAGCCTGGGAGAAGATTCTTGTAGCTTCAGGTGCATGAAAGTAGGAGCTGGCGTGTTTTGTGAGCGGCAGGTGGGAGTTGTTCAGTGGGAAGGTTGGATGAGATGGTAATTGGTAGAGAGTCTTCAGGCTAGTTAACAGGGCAGGAAAATTGGTGTGGATTTTCTTTTCTGGTTTGGAGCAGTTTAGGAAATGAAGGGAAAAACCATATCAAATTTGAAAGCAAAGGTGGGAATGAGCTATCCAGAGGCAAGGAGTAAATACATCAGAGGCTGGCTTGGACAGTAGAATTAAACAGTTATTCTTCCAAAAGTTTCTCTTTTAAAATAAAGATTTTTTTTTTTTTAATTAGATCTAGTCTAATTCTGTAAAGTCTATTTGCTGGCAATTTTCTAAATTAAATTTCTGCAGAAAATATAAAAAGCCCTTAGGAATTTTCATCTTTCCTCCTTGTCTGTCCCCTTCTTTATCAGTAACAGGGAAAAATCTGTCTGGGAAAAGATGCAGAGAAATTCTAAACAACTCTAGTTCCATCTGCAAAAGGAATCAATATCTCTTTGAAACACTTCAAATGCCATATCACTCTCATGTATCGTCACACTTATTATATGTAATGTTACAGGAGTATTTTGAATAGTATATTAATGTAATATATCACAAATGTCTTGTTTGGTTTTACCAGGAGGGGTTTGGTGTGCAATTGATTAATTGGTGTGTGTGAATGTGTCCCTTTCCAGAACTGAGTGTTATCTGTGCATGGTCCACCCACGCTTCCTGGCATGCTTGGCAATGCTTACAGTCAAAGGTGACTGGAGGGCCCAAGTCCCTTTGAGATAGAAACACTGTGTAGGTGAGCGAGACAATATCCAGGAAGGGCAGAAAAATAACCAGTGAGTGACAGTGCATTTTTAAAAATAATAAAAATCTTGGAATATGGGAGTTGAATGTCACTGTTATTTTTGATCCTTCAGAACGCCAGAGGAATAAGGCAGTACAGGCACTGTCAAGGCACTGTCATGTTACATACATTACTTATTTCTCACAAACACAGAAGGGTGAGTTTGTACTGAACTGGTAGTGGATTGAATTAAGCAGACAGCACTGGCAGCGTAGCCATAACTTGCTGAGAGTGAAAAAGCTGAAATTGGCAACTGCAAATTAAACACACCAAGGTTTTTGATATGGTTTTGTTTAAGATAACAAGTGAGACATCTGCAGAAACTGATGTGAATTGTCTAGATTCCCAGACACTTTTTGCATCAGTCGAATTTTGGGAGTGTGTCTGTCTGCACATGTGATCTTTGCTATGAGTGTCTGGCACAACATGATCATCAGAAGCCGTCTTCATTCCATCTGCACTAGGGTCTCTGCTGATGTCATTCATTAGGAGGTTTTTTTTTTCAGTTTTAACAGGACAATGCAGAAATGATGGAATTCAGTCTCGCTGAGTGCAAATCCTGAAGACTGATGGCAAGTTCCTCAGTCCCTTCCCTGCATCCAAGATGGAAGTTTATGAAAATGATGTGGGTTGCAGTATCACTGAAGCTTGGTTGATACTTGTATACTTGTATCTCTGATCATCTTCTCATTGGACCTGTGTTCAGTGGTTCCTTTGCTTCCTTAGCTCTTGGCAGAGGTGGTAATGAGCCGGGTGCCGCTCAGTGCCGAGCAGGTGATAACAATGAGGATTGTTCAGGAAGAATGGGTGGGACCTTCTGCCTGCCTCAGCTTGTATGATATATGTCCTATACTATTGTATGACCTAAAGGCTTTCTCTCAGTCTGGAGGAGAGAAATCAAACCATTTGAAACCAGCTACTTGCTTTTAGACAAGTATGTATTTGTGCATCTTTAGCCTTCTTGAACAGAAAACACAGACACAAAGTAAAAATGAAGGAATGAAAAGAAGTTCACAGCAGATCCACACACATACTGTGTTTCTCATCTGCTGATGGCAAGTAAAATCTTGAGGAAAAGCAATTGGAAAGAGTGAAGAACTTAGAGGTCAGAAAATTGACAGGATGGGGGATGGATGAGAACAAGCAAACAAGAAGATGCAGAGCATTTTTGTCTTGGGACTTTTCTGATTTGCACTAAATATTGTATTGTCTGAGTAAGTTTGAATGAATTTTCAGTTGTTAGACTTGGCAGTGTGGGCTGCACATTCAACAGGAGAGATTTATTACCTTAACTTATGCAGGTGGTGGACCTGTGTGCTGTTAGCTATAAAGGAGCCAGCAACCTTGGTATGAATCCCTCAGCACCTGCTCACTTGAAGGTCACTGTGATAAACCCCACAACAGTCCTGATCCCTGAGAAACCTGTAGGAAAAAGGCATAACTACTACTACTGCTGTTTAATATGTGCATTATCTCGGCATTCAGCTTAATTCACCCTTCAGTTCCCAACCCTAACTATAGATGGTACATAGTACATATGGTTTTGGTGAATCTTAGCCACCTTTACAGTGCTAATAAGATCTAGGTTTCTAATTTGCCTATTGTTATTGTTCATTCAGTCTGTGTCCTTAACACTGCATTCTTCCAGTATGAAAATTCAGTCAAATGCATATAAAATGTATTAGGCTGATGGCCTGAGCTTTAGGATTAGGCTGCAGGTTTTTTTTCATGTCTGTGTAATTGTACAAGGTGCTTTATTCATCTGTTGGTATTTATATGGCTTAGATTTTTCCTGTATGTATTGCGCTGTTGTAATTCTTTAAAACAAACAATTATAATTTTTCTGGTCTTATCTTTTACAATGAATCTCCTCCTTGTGGATTTTTCACTTTTAAAAAGGACTTTTCCACTTTAATGCACCAAAGCTGAGTTAATAATACTCATATAAGGCTTTAGTATTTGGAAGCATGCTACATGCATTAAATCCTGTAAAATTCTAATCAAGTTAGTAAGTATTTTTTCCCACATTGTACAGATGAAGAAACGCAGTCAAAGTAGTTAAGCTACTTGCCAAACCACACAGTGAGTTAAAGACAGAGATGTGATTGGACTTTGTGGTTCTCAATCCATGTTCAGACTAGTACAGTATATTGAACCTCTGGGTTCTTTTTGTAATGCAATATCCAAACCCACATTGATTCCTTTGTGTAAAATGAAAATGTCATTGACAGAAAGACCATTTGATTTTTCTCAGCCTTGAGAATATGAATTTTTTTAGAACTGAATTTTTCATCAGAAAATTGTATGCTGACTTTTATACGTCACAAATCCCATATGGACTCCTAAATATGGAGAGAGAATAATTATGAGCCCCTTTGTACTGACTCACTTCTCTGATTTTTTTTTAAACTGCATTTTAAGGATTCAAATGCTGATTGCTAACGTGCTGTATTGCTTCTGTTGTTAGATAATCTTAGCTTTTTAACCGAATACAGCCATGCACTGCCTTACGATTAATTACATGTACAACAGGTGTTGATCTTCTTGGACCAAGATTATGAAGTTCTTTGCTATCCAGGTGGTCTGTTTTAATATAAAAAGACCAGTAGCATAATGAGCAAGAAATTGAACTAACAAGCGAGGGGAAAAATATTTGAATGCATTAATCACCTTTAATAAGCTTAGCCAGCTCAGCACAGCTAATCAGCTGGGAAGTCCTTGCTTTGAAGAAGCATCAATTGTTGTATACCCAGTAGGGTAAATAAAAGATAAGCCAAGAGCGGTGGGAAGGGTGTTTGTACATCTAAAAGCTTTAAAGATTTTCCAAATATAAGGCACCTGGTATGATGGTTTTAAAAATTATATTAGTCAAAATGAAAATGCAGTTGCCTTTTGGTAATGGAGAGATATGTCATTCAGATATCTCCAGATGCAGTAGCATCGTAGTAATCATCGAAAAGGGTTGGTTACTTGCAGTATAGCTCATTTTAATTTTCACACTTTGAAGGGAGCAATGGGCCTGACTTGAAACCCTCTAATGACCTCTGTTAATAAACCCTGAGCTCAGAAATTTGAGGCTAAGATACTACTCTTACTTAGAAAGATATACAGAGAAATCCCTCACCCTCCCTCCTCCCCCCCCAGTATTTTACATTTCATATACATCAATTCTTTGTATTTCAAATTCTTTGACAGTGAATGAAGTGTCTGTCTAATGCTTAGTGATCAGCCCTTTTAGCATAGCATATGTAATTTTTTTTTTTCTTTCACTAATGCCATAAATGCATTTTCTTCTCTTAACTCCTGGTTTTGCAACTCTTACCCATACAGTAGCAAGGACTATACTTGTGCTGTTGTCATGTTGTAAGCTCTTGGACAATTGCAGTGTACAGATACATAATAAATTCACAGAACCTCCAATGATGGAATCTGCTTTTTTTTTTTTTTTTTTTTTTTTTTTTTTTAGAACTTTAGCAGTACTTCTCTGTGGCTGATACAAGGAAAAAACGTTTCTGATTCTGCAGTTTGCAGGTTAAGACTGTATATTTCAATGCTGTTGTAGACCTTTTCACACATATGGTCTCAGAAGTTGCTCTGAAGCTGGAAAGGAAGGACAGGCAGCTCTCTCAATACCTGTGGTGATCAATATATGATTTCCTCAGGTTATTCAAGTGTCTTTTCCACCACAACTGCTCACATGCTTGCTTTCTTTCCTCCTCCCCCACACTGATTTTTTTTCTTCGGAGGCTTTCCATCCTCCATTCTGCCGTTTTCTTTTCTTTTTTTTTTTTTTTAGTTATTAGTATTATTGAAAAATATTTCCCTTGTTCTCCCATAATCTCAAAACAGTTAAACAGGTCTTCTGCAGATGTTCCAGACCAATTTACCTTGGGGATGAAACCAAGAAAGCAAAGTTTCAATCTTTTGGTATTAATTGAGAAAGTAGGATTGAAAGGGATGTCTGAGCATGCTACACAGCCATCACCTGAGCTAGAAGTCCTCGTGTGCTGATATAAAGATGTTGCTGCCTGTTCTGAAGGATTTTCTTACAGGGGAAATAGCATAAAATATTTTTAGATGTAATAAAATCTGTCCAGGCTGATGCTTTGAGTTAAAGTGGAGTTTAAAGCATAACTGTGGCTATGTTAGAGGCCCGTGGGTAAAGTGAGACACTTACACACTTACCTGGTATCTTGGTTTAACTTTTCCAGTATGGTGGGAATCCAACTGTATATGTGATCACATCAAGGCAAAAGCAATTACTGTTATGTTTTCTTCTCACAACTTCCGTTTGATTACTAGTGGTGGTTATATTGAACTTGGTGCATGTCTGTACAAGCAACTCATCACAGATAAAGCAGGACATTGATTCCGTAGCTGGATGCCTGGGCATAGCCCTCTGTAGCTAGCAGGATCTGATGCTTTTGTAACTAGTGGGTAGGCAACACCTAAAATACTGGCAGCATGTGGGCACGTTCAGTAGCCACTTTTCACACAAAGCTTCTGGGTTTTTTGCAGCTGCCTGGCACACAATTTGGCAGGACCCATGCTGAACTGACTGAGGAGAAGGTGATCTCACCCTCGTAGTATTTTTGTGTTGATGTACCTCATTCTCCAGTAATGTTGTGATTCGACTGAGGCTGTCACATAGTCCTTAACGTGTTCAGACGAACGTGTTCAGATTTGACATGCCAGGCTGAGATGTGCAGCCAGGAAGCTGGAGGGTGAGGAAAGCCTCTGGAAGTTGCATGTTCAGTGAAATGACCATGGTGTCATTTATTTGAAACAGTCCTCACAAAGTTCCCCTTACTTGTCGTTTAGTAGTTTGACAATGCTGTGGCACAATCCCAAGTCTGCAGGAAGGCTGGCTGTCTCAGGCCTCTCAAGCTGAGGACTTCACCTAGGGTGAGAGAGAACCTGGGAGTAAAAAACGTGAGGGGCAGTCCTGTACTCAGGTTAATGCATCTGTGCTGATGATCCTACAAGGAATGACCTGCATACTGTGACCACAGATGTTGCCTTCTTCAGTTAAAAGAATTGGACTGTGTCCAAGCTGCTGATAAATGTTGAGACTGAAAATGGCTGGTTCTTATTTTGGAATATCACCACCAAAGTCCTTGATTCATAATTATGATCCTTGAGGCTGGAGTACAGCAATTCACTTTTCCGCTTTGGTAATGGGAAGGTAGGGGAACAGCTGCTTTCCTCTTCCCTTCTCTGCCGAAGGCTACACACTCAACAATTCTGGGTGCTTTTGTAAAGACAGACAACCCACATGCTTGCTGTTGTTAATACTACTGGGATCAAACGTTCCTGTTTTCCTGAAATGGGAAAACGTGCTTCTTATGTCATCACATATTAACTTGTCAGTCACATCAACTGGGCCTTGTGTTGAACCTCCTGCCAGGCTGTAGCATTGTTCTATAGTCCTGCATTTGCTTGTACCCTGTTCAGGTAGCATGGACCAAATTTGCTAATAAACAGCACACAGATAAAATTTCTTTCAGAAATCTTGGTCCAAATCCAAAGTCAAATCCTTATGAAGTGTCTTTCCTCCAAGACTTGACTCTGGTTAGGCTAAGGCAGGATAAGTTACCCAGAATTTTACATCAAGAAGACATAAAATGCTGCAGTATATAAAGACCTTGATAGTGGATTGTAAAATGAGATGAGAAATTGGTACAATTAGTTGTAATAGTCAACTAGTATTAGTCCAAATTCTCCAAAATAATTTCCCCTATCATTAAATGCATTTGTGACATGATAAAACTGAAGTTTGTTGTTCCAAATGAGTGTTACTGAAGGTGAGAGAAGAAGTAGATGGGATGGGGTAACCCCTATCACTCTTACCCTCTTAAGTTTCACAAGCAAAAATGACCTGCAGTCCAGGATACAAATTGCCTCGTATTTCCCTGAGCAGTGCTGTAATAATGACTGTTGTACATTAAGGGAGCTGACCTTAAGCCATCTCCCTCACAGATTACTTTCCTTCCTGCAAGCTCACAGTGCTTGGGAGCATATGTGCATGCTGTCAAAGCACGATTTCAAGAGAGAAAATAAGGTTATAATGATAATTTGGGTCTTGGCTGTACTCAGATTATTTCAATAGTGAATCCTTTTTATACTCAATTTTCATTAGATTTTTAAAATACCCTTTTACACGCCTAAATTGTCATCTTTATTCTACAGAATAGATGTGCAATTTGAGAGAGCTAGAAGTATCTTTCTGATTTTGCACTGTATTATAAACCCCTTTTTCTTCCACATGTCCTGCCAAACTTGAAAGTCTTGCAGTTCAGTCAACATATAGATGAATAAACCAGATTGCTAAAAACTTTCTTGAGCCTCCCTACTACTTCCAGAATTGCCAGAGGTCAAGCTGACCTGAATCTTCACAAAGGAAGTAAAACTTAAGTAGTAAAACTTTCTTTAGTTATACAAATAAAAAAGAACAAGGAACGAGGAAGTGATGCTGCTCAGCAATGATGCAACCAAAAATTTAGTAGTCTCCCAATAAGTAAGTTGATACTTTGCCTCTAGTTTTTAAATAAATATAATAATTTGAAGTGTGAATGTAAAATCAAGACTTCCAATAAGAATGAGTGTGTATAGTGAAAACTGGCACACTGAGGTGGAATTACTACTGAAGAACTTAATGCACTCAAGATGCAGGTAGGAGATAGTCTGCATTCCAAAAAAAGTTTGAAAAATCTGGCAGTGTGCAGTGGAATTCCACCAGTGAGGATTTTTAATGCATTTGTCAAGCTGATGTTGTGACTGTGGAATAGCAAATGTATTATCCATAGACACTAAAGAAATGTGGAAAAATTATCCAGGCAACTACAAACTTGTTAGTCTGGCCTGAGAAGTATGCAACTTTTTGGAACAAATTCTGAGGGGAAGTATTATCAGACAAGATAGTGGAGAATGTGATAAAAATGTAGTGTATTTTTAACAAAAGATGACTATGCCCGACTAATCCTATAGTGTTCTTTGATGTGATTACTGATCCTATAGGCAAGCCAACTGTGCTGGATCTCATGTATTTGTTTTTCAGTGAAGCATTTAGTGAGGTGTTCCATAGGAAAGTATTAGTTGAGGAGAAAGTAGGATTTGGTATTTTAAGACAGATATAATAGAAGTTGTGATGGGAAGAAAACTTCCTTGTTGGTTCCAGGGAAATGAATGATAGCAAATGTCAAGGTTTGTAGAGCAAAAAGGAGGAAAAAAAAGCCAAGTGCCAGTGAGATACACTGCTGTCAACAGTGTTGGAGGCAAAGCTGCAGGAAGCACTGTGACGTCTGGGACAGCCTAGGTTTTGAATGACTGCAGTTTCATATTGTTTAGTGGAAAAGCTGTAGTCATGACTTTGAGAACACCAGCATGAGTTCTTGATGTAAATTGTGAGCTTATCAGCCAGAAGCTGAGCACAGAAGTAGCAGTGGTTGCACATTCAGGGTGTACAACAACTACTGCAGGGCATAGCAGTTGTACAGAGGATCATTGTGAGCTACCTTGTGATCCAACCATGAAAAAGGCAAATAGAGTGCAGGCAACTATTTATAGTGGAGGTATGAGCACTTCATGCTTGTAAATAAGGCTTTGTATACACAAAATAAGATGTAACTTTTAGTCACCCATATTCAACAGAGAGTGGTTTACTGGAGCAGCTTCAAAGAAAGGTTAGCATAGAGGACTGGGAAAATGGAGAGTCTATTTTATGAGTAGATCTTAAAAATGTTTGGCTCTTTCAGTGAAATGAAAGCACAGAAGGGAAATAATTGCTGTCTATAAGCAAATCACATGGGTAAATAATGAAGGGGGAGGGGAAAATTAATCCAAAGAACAGTGTTGATAGCAAAGCAAAACATTAGGTTGGTCACGAATATGGTTAAGATGAAATGAAAGATTCATCGACAAAACTAAAGATCTGGAAAACCTTTCTAAAAGGACAACAAAACCAACTTTTAAGATGTACTAAAAAAGGACTATGAGATTATATGTCATGGTTGTCCAGTTGTGAAGGGTTGTGTTGGACGATCCTGGTATTCCTATGCCCAAAACTCGTGTTACAGCTCTACCATGAAGCTGGTTAGTAGCCCCAGCACACGCTAAAGGTATTGTTGGTTGCAGCTATGAATGTAGAAACATATCATTTAACAATGTTTTATTACTATAAAAAGTAATCTAGTCTGTTGACAAGAATAACAGTCTAAATTGCATAAAACTCTAGTTGTCTACAAAACAAACCCCCAAATTTTCTGTGTTTGAAAATGCATAAAATGAGGCACTGATCTATGAAGGCAGGTTATGATTTAGGTAAATTTAAATTAAGACTTGAAAAACCTTTTTTTTTGGTAACACAGGACCAGGTTATAGGCTGGTACATATTATCAGACTTAAATCCATAATGGAATTGGATTGGATCCCTTGTTTTAAGCTTGTTGGTATGGCAACCTATGGCTGAAATTGTCCAAAAGGAGTTTTCTTAGCACGTGTCTCTTTGTCTCCATATCTGTATATACTTGCTGCTAATTTTCACTGTGTCAACAAATTCGAGGGGTTTGTGATTGTTCTGTTTTGGTTTAAAATCTTCGGTCCCCAAAGCGTAACATTTTTACAAGGGCATCTTATTTTTAAGAACTTAAAGCATCTGCTTTTGTGCTTAATCATAGCTTCTGTGTCATAGCTTCTGTGTTAGTTTAACAAGTTGAATTTTGCTTTTTATATTGCACCACGTGTGGTCTATGGGCTGTTTAAGAGCAGTTCCACAGAAGATGTGTTGTCCTTCAACATCAGTATTGTTTGGAAGACTCACAATTTGGAGCTCATAATCCCAGATGTAGCCTCTGAAATAGGCTTTATTACACTGACCCAGCCATGCTGGCTTACTGTTGTTCCCAACTGAACACGGGTTGGAGGCTCGGGGCGAGACCTGGGGATCTCCATAATGCAAGTGCAATTCCCCAATTCCAGCAGTAGCAGCCGCATTAATTCCCAACGTGGCTGTTGGGGCTCGGCCGGGCTGAGCCCTGCCTCCCGGCGTCATCGCTTTTTTCCATCCCCAAATAGGTGATGAGTAATTACTTGGTCTTGATTTATCATTCAGACCATAGTGGTTCTATTACAAAGTAAACATTTTTGTTGGCTGAGTCCTAATGCAAAGGCCATTTCACAACCACCTCTTATTTTAGGTTTTAATTGCATCTCTTTGCTGTCAACTGATGTCCCCCTCCCCCATGCCCCGAACCCTCCTCCCCTCTCCCCCCTCCCTGGTATGGGTTTTTTCCTGTTCCCACACTCCTAATGTGATGAGCAACAGTTGCAGTATCACGGGGCCCTCTCTGAAGGAGAAGAAAAAAAAGAAAAAAAAAAAAAATCCCAAACACCACCTTGTTTGCTTTTAGAGCCCTCCCGCCTTTTCAGTAGGGGTTGTGTTAATCCTTGCACTATGTAGGGAAACTCCTATGTAAATCAAACCAGTGCTCAGTGCTCTCCTCCTTCCCCCTTCCAGCTCCCATATATTAAGTGATTGTTCTCCTCCCTTAGAAATGACAAATGATTGGTTGCTTTACTCTTGGCTTTCAGCATATTTTTTTTACAGCCCTGAATTCTGGGGTTACATCTTGCTTCTTTCTGTTCTGTTCTGTTTCTGTTCCCTTATATTATGCCATACATTCATGTGAATTTATTTTCCACCAAGATGCTCAGAATAAACCAAGGCCTTTCCTCAATTTAAAGATGCAAAAACTAATGCAACTCAACCCAGAGCAGATTGCAACTATATTTTTTTCTTTTCTTTTTTTTTCTTTTTTTTTTCCTTTCCCCTAATGCTGTTTCTGTTTTTGTGCTGCATAGCCTTTTCTGGTTTAGCCTGCACTGCGAGGCTAGATTTTGATGTCAATGATTAGTATTTCTAATCGGTTGAACAAGGACAATGTCCCTTCTGCTGCGCAGAGGACACAAAGGCCCAGGCACTGATTCTGCTCCCCCTTGAAGCATTTTGGCTCCACTGGGCCCTTTCCCCCGTTGCTGTAAATCAGGGGAAATTCCACCCATCCCTGGGGTTAGAGATTAGAGCTGCAGCCGTAGCAGAGCTCTGGTTCCCCAAGGTGGGTGAAGCGGAGCGTGATGCAGGATGAAACCCATGCGCTCCTCCATCCTGGGCGCTGCTCTTTGCTTGGACAGGGGCTCTGGTGGTCTCCCTCTGGTGCTGGCTCAGCAGCTGCGGATTTGCTGCTTTGGGGGAAATGACTCTGGATTTCCACCTGTAAAGCAGATTCCAGGGCTTTGTTCTGCCCTGACAAGGCAAACTTTGCTTCTGGCAGCCCGTGCCTGCTCAGCTCCTGGCGGCATCTGAGGGGCAGAGGCTGAGGGCCCCGTCCAACTTCCTTTGATATAAGTGGGAGTTTGCAGTTCTTCTGTGCCCTCAGGATGGATCCATGAAGTGGTCGTACAGGTTCAGGCTTCACTTCTTTTATTTTTCCTGAAACAGTTAGTAAGTTAATTTACATGAGATGTGCACCCTGGCAAATGCCATCTCCTAGCTATTGTTTCAGCTAAGCAGCTGTCATTTGCGTAACATTATGCATCCTTCATTGTACCATGCTAATTTTTTGAGGGGCAATTTTTCTACAATGAGCACTGCGGCTTCTAACAGAAACCTCTTTATGGCATTGGCCCCAGGGAGCTGCAAGCCCTGCCAAAGCAAACAAAGGCTTATTGCTCCAACTGGGCATGTCTGTGCCTTTAATACAGCGTGAAGTTCACAGAACACTGCATCCAATCTGCACATAGTTAACACCTGGTCCAATGCCTTCTGGCAATTAATCAAGATATCAATCAGTGGTGACAAAAATTAATAAATAACCCATGCTTGCATATTGCACATTCTCAGAACGGGAGAATTTGCATTGACACTTACAGCCCATTTACATTTTTTGACTGAGTTTTTAGTGTGTGATACTGTACAATACAATAATTACTGATGCATATAAGTAACTGGTACCCTGGACACTTACGAAAGAGTATTAAAAGTCATATTAGTCTATCTTGATGAAAAAAGCTTTGACCTCATTGAATTACAGTCCCAAACTTTGATGTAGGACCACAATACTCTACTGCTAGCAAATGCATCAATGGGGCTAGCCTAATTTTTTCTTCTTTCAAAAGCAGTGGAGTGGTTTGAGGTTGAACATGGCTTATTCTTATCTCACTAATTAACGGGAATGTTTTCCTATACCTTAAGCTAAATTCCACTGTTACACCTTTGTTAGCTCTGAACAAGTACCCAAACTTTTTCCCTTTTGAAGTAACTTGGAAGCTAGCCACAACTTCAAAGGAAGGAAGATCTGTTCCTCTCTTCATTTAGAATACATAAAAGTACTCTGGACTATGTTTAATTTATCAAAACAGAGGCAGCACTTTGCAAATATAGGTGCACAGTCATTTGTACTGGCCACGCGAAGGTGTTATCGGAGGAGTGGCTTGTCTTCCCTGAAAATAGAAATCACTTGGTCGGATATGAACAAAGGTATCCTCTCTTTTGTAAACGCTAGTACTTGTTCTCTAGTGATGCAAGAAAATATTCCTGGCAAAGAATGAAGCAAGTAGCTTTTGTTATCCTACAGAGTCCTCTACTACAATGGTCAGAAATGGCAATTATAAATCCCCGTCACAAACAGTTGTTCTCCTTTGCAGCCCAAGAGAGGCCGCGACTCTACGGACTTGGAGTTCAATATTTGCTGCTGATTTTAGGTCAGGGTTGAAGCTCATTAGCGGTGCAGGGGTGGGGATTTTGTTGTGCTTTCACAGCATGTTTCTGTCCTACCTGCTCTGTGAATGAGCAGAACTCTCCTTGGGTGTCAACTGGGGTAATTAAACTCGCTGACGAATGTCATGGCTTTGAAAGAGAGGGTCATGCGTGGCCAGGTAGAACCAGGAGCAGGCAAGGAGAAGTTTTACCCTGTACTGACCTACTGCACTGCTCTGCTCTCTCAAGCACTGTTTTGGCTATTGTACCAGACTGGGCAGTGGCTTTCCAATGTGGGTAAATACAGCCTTGGAAATAGTAGCTTTGGTGGTCCCGGCGTACGTGTGAAATCGTGTCAGGACCTGCTAGAACTGAGTAAATGTAACAGTGTCTTAATAGTCTGATCCATGAAACAAGAACGTAATTTTGCCACCTGAACCTAAACTATAGCATCTGCAAAAGGTAACTTCTGAAATACTTCTAGTTTGGCTTCTGAATTATTTGGAGTATAACAGTGCCTATGAACGTCATGATTTAAATACTTTCCAGAACAAGGAGACAAGAACATTTAAATTAGCTTAGCAGAAAGGCATTTAACATAAAGAGAGCAATAAAAATACATCACCTGTCACATGTGATCTTTATATGACCTTAGCCACTGAACAATAAATATTACATAACCACACTAAAAGCAGTTTTTAACATCATATATTTATATTTAATAAGTCGTGATTTTCTTTCCTTCAAGATGCAATTTTGATGAGACACTTTAAGTGTGTGATCTAAAGGCAAAAACTTTGTGACTGGTTATGTAATGCTTCTAGTGGGGCATCATTTAAAGACTTTGAATGAAAACACAGTCACTTTGTTTTACTGTGTGTTGCGCCAATCTAATAGAGCAGTAACTATACAGTTCTTTTTTAATACAGTTTTGTTTTCTGGTTTTACTTGTATTTGACTGTTGGGCAACTCTTCACCTAGATGCATAAAATTACACTTGCTGAATACTGCATAGTTCAAGTGATCAGTTGCTATCCCCAATTATCAGTTTAACTGTTACATTTGCACTTGCAGTCTATAAAAAAAAAATATTGCAAGCTAGTTAGATTTTAATTGTTCTTTTAAATTAACTGTGTGAGATTCAGTTTTCAATATAAAAAGGCAACAAAGGAAATCAAAGTATCCTCATTTAAATTAAATTGACTCTTAATTACATTAGAAAGCCAAATAATACAACTGTAATTATTTTTTATTGAAGGAAGACTGATTATTTTTTTCATGTTCTGCCCTGTCTTACTAAGGTTTTTTGGGGAGAATACCTATTAAGAACAGATTTGTATAGAGCAAAAACCGACAACACTTTCTGTACAAATATAGGCAATAAATATTCAAAGTCTAAAAAAAATTCAAATTTTTATCTTTTGACTCATGTAAGTTTCCTTCAAATTTGCTAGAGTTTTATACTGATCATTTTTAGATTCATGTTGTCTGTCCTTAGATGATGCCCATAAATATGTAATATATAATGAGTTCATTTATCCAACTGGGGAGAATACCAGGTTTGCCTCTTCTTTACCCAACAAGTTATAACTATTCTGTGCAATCAGCCTTTAGGCACCAGTCAGCTGAAATGGAAAAAATATTTAATAACAGGAGCTCAATAGCCTGCAGATCTCTGATGTCTGAGATGACTTCAACTCTTGTGATGAGCTACATTTAACCTTAGAAATATGATTTAATTCCACTTCAAAAGTATAGTGAAATCTTTGATATATGGTCTGTGGCCTATTAAGCTTGATCCTAGCCTGACCTTTTAAAGGAAAAAAAGCTTTGTTTCTTTTTAAAACGCACAACCAAACAAAGCAGATGTTTCTATGTGGGTTCCAGTAGTTACAGCTTCAAAAATGAAAAGCATTTAAATACAGGCTTCACTTAAGTGTTTCCATTGTCTTATTGACTTCTCAGTCTAGATATTTCTTTCTTGCCTGTTGGAAAACATTGACCTCAAACTTGCTCCTTGCACTGGAGTTCCCTGATTGACTTTAGAAGATCAGTTACTTGAACGAAGCCATCTGAACTACACTTGCTAGAGGAGGTCAAATAAAATAAACCTGGATGTGGCTACATTAAACTCTTAGCCATTTAATGTTCTCACGTGCAAAGAAAGGGGCAGTGGCTATGCCAGTGGGAGTAAGCATTCCAGAAAGACTAATGGGGAGGAAGTGTATTCTGTATATAGGCTACGTGATCAATGAAGGGTTGGGTGTACATTCAGCAAGGGACATTCTGTAATATACTGAAGGTCCCTTCCTATGCCTTTGAATGCATATGACTGAAGAACTGGAAGAGATATCTGTTGCATCTCAGAGTTTGGTTTCCTGCTGTAGAGAGAACCACATTTATCACACTTTAAGAAAAAAATGAGTTAGTCCTTTCCACTTCCGTTGTAGTGATGGGCTGTCACACCGGTGGATAGTTACTTTGCTTCACCTCAGAGTTTACATTAATTCATGGCAAGTTCACACCCAGGTTTCGTGTACCAGTTTTTCATTTGACTAAGTAATGCTTCCTTCATGATGCTTATCTCTGTGATCCATCTGTAAAGAGCAATCATAACCTTTCTAGCCATTGTTTTGGTAAGCTTGTCATACTACACTGAGAGTCCTGCACAGCCATCCATAGGGTTGTTCTTTAAAGTTTTTCCATTAATCTGAGACTGAGACATGGTAAAAGTGAACAGTTCACTGCTTATCACCTTGGTCCTGGGTGGCTGTCAGGGGGAGTGAAGGGATTAGTCTAGTCAGAACTATTATATGGTATGAAGGTCATCACAGACATTGTAATTACAAAGGAATGGGAGATTTGATCATCAACCAGGTAGTTACAGTTGGATATGGGATGACCTCAAAACTGGTTGGTGGGTACAAAATAATTGATAATAGCTGAGAAGAGACCTTTGGTGGTGGTGATGTATCTCCACATTGGTGTAGGAGAGAGTTTCAGAGATTTAACTTCTATATGGTTCAACAGAAGGTCCCTCTGATAGTTTTCTCTGGATGTTCTACAGTGTTGTGTGGTGCAGGGACATCAGGTTCTCCAAAGTGTAGCCAAACAGGTGTAGTAGAGCAGAGAGAAGTTAGGCTTGGTTAGGTGTTTGTAGACATCTTGAGGAAGAGAAGATAGTGCAGGAAAGCTGGGTGAGGCATCAATCAAAATAGAACCATACTTCAGGACATACAGAAAAAAATTAATAATAATAATTAATCAAGAGAAACTGATGGGAAATGAGGAACTTGCAAATCGGAGACATCTGCTAAAGATGTGGGTAAAGCAAATAATTACAATAGAGGGTGAGATACAAACTGTAATTGAATTAAGAGGGAAAAGGGATGTGGCAGTACATTATATGAAGTCTGTGTCATGTGAGGTTAAGTTAAAGTAAGTGAAAACCAGGCTTGGCCAGAGAGGTTGGAAAGCAAAATTGTGCTTGATGGTCTTCTACAAAGTTTAATAAGATGAAAGGTTTAGAAGGAGCATAAAACTCTATGGATTGTATACAGACATAATCGTAACCTGGACCTTTGCATATAAACCTAGTTTCTGATTTACTGGGCACCTACTAGGTAAAAGAGGCCTCCAAGACAGTTAAATGAAAGGATATTTTCTCTGTTGCCATACAGTGTAGTTAAAGCTGCAAGAGGACTTAGTTTGTGGAAGCAGTTTCTTGGCATTGTAGATATGTTTTTTAAAGCAGCACATTTTAATGAATCTAAGTGGTTGTTCACTTGATGTTATGAGAAATGCAGAATTTTAGTCACAGAGTGATGATAACGGAACAAGTATCAGAACTCTTCTGAATTACCTTCAGTGTACAAAGGCAAAATAGAGAGAGTGACAGCGATGCAAAAATTGAGAAAAACCTTATCAGTTAAATGTAGTTGTTGAGACAAAACTCTACCTTAAAATAAAGGGAATAAAATTTTTTGAGGTACCATGAAAAATGCTTTAAAACGTGTTTCAAAAGACATGTATTATTTTCTTGACTCCAAGGTCAGTTTGGTGAGAGAAAGCAAAGAATTGGATTTGAGAGCTCATTTCATCATGGCTAAGCATCAGGAGAAAGGTGCCACAAGTTTGATTTAGCTCCTGTGTTACTTAACATGCTAGTGGTCTGCAAAATGTGTTGGGAAAGAGGGAGGTAGCAGCATTTCCCAGCTGACGCAAATGTGGTGAGTGCTTTCTTTAAAGCAGTGAGGTGGGGAAGGTGGGCAGCAATGTTTACACGTGGATCTCTCTGCAATTTTTCTGCTTTGCACTGAGATCTTACACAGGAGCTTCTGCAGAACAACACTGAGTTTTCTCCTACCGTGGTGAAACACAATGCTTACTGGTGGAAGGCTTGTATTGATTTGTTTTGGTGCTGGATATGTTATAGTTATTGTCTAGAATCCCATTTATTTTCTTAGTTTAGAAAATATTGCTTAAAATTTTTTTTGTGTTCTAGTGGAGCAGGAGGTCCCGAATAGGTCAAAAATTTACATGAAATTTACATTGTACAGGGATTTATACTTCCACCAGTGAAGCCAAGGCAAAATTTCCTTCAATCATAACAGCAACAGGTTCAAGACCTTTTATTAGTCACCTTTTAACTCAATTGATGTGGTTAGAAATTGCATGTATGCTTTTTCTTCTTCTTTCAAACAAGTAACAAAAGCTGAATTAGGCTGCAGTGATGAAATCTGAATCATTTCCTCCTCAGACTAAACTTGCTAAACTGGTACAATCTGGAGAATGATGTAATGAGGAAAAAACCTGTTGTTTGTCTCTTGATACTGCTCTTGAAAAAATCATTGCTACGTAATACAAATATAGTCATCACCTTTTATATCCTTTCACCATTGCTGGTATTGGAACCCTTCCAAATAAGTAGCATTCCAAAATTGGCTGTAGCTACCTACTTAATTATAGATTAAACTGGCTTATTTTTCTTTTATTTTTTTTCCTTCTGCTTTTAAATAAGGCACTGCAGTTTAAAAGATTGTTTCAACAAGCTATATAACAATATTTTCATTAATTGTTGTAATAGAAATATCTATCTTTAATCTCATTTTTAAATTGTCTTAGAGCCCCGTAGTATCTTGGCTAGACTTCCTTTAGTCACGTATTGCTACAGTTTTGATGCTAAAATAAGAAACTGAGGAACTTGAATTATTCATGGGAGACTCCATTTAGGACTCACAGCTAAAACACACAGGAGTGTAAAAGTTCAGATGTGGTGTTTTTTGGTTTTTGTTTGTTTCATTTGATTTTTTTTTTTTTAATAAAAGACAAAACAACTTGAACTAGCTGGGTAACCTGTGGTAAGCTATAAATTGTAGATGTCTTTGACAAAGATGATAGAGATGAGCCGATGTTGTATAAACTGAACACTCAAGTTCTTAAACTGTCTGGCACACATGCTTTCCCAGAAAAGTGATCAGCTTAAGGAATGAATTCTTTATTTCTGTTTGGCAATTCTACCATGATTGCCAAATTTATTTATTAGAAAATGGAGAGAGCTGGAGGCAAGATAATTTATATTATTTTTAAGCATGAACTCAAAATGAAAATCTTCTATAAGTTTTACACAATGGCAATTTAACTTTATGATGCGAGTTTGTTATGTAACACCAGCCGTACACAGGCATCGCATTGCAGAAGTGATGAATTGCTTCAAAAGAGGAAAGGTAGCCTCCTGCATTTAGAGCCCAGCAGCAGGGGTCAGGAGATGCTAGTTCTGTTTCTTATCCTGCCTCTGATTTGATATATCACCATGGGAAAGTTTTTGAAAAAGACACTGGCCTTGATCCTGGAATAGGTGCTTTATGGGTAATCCTCTGAACAAACACGGCTTCTGTGCCTTTCTGACTCTAACAGAGGCTCCTATTCAAATGGAGCTCATTGGAGGAGTAGGGTGATGGTGAAGATACCCTCTCTGCACAGATGGAAGAAAAATCATAATACTTCCTTATGTAGCTGGGGAATTTGTTTTAGAGTGTTCTGAGCTCTCGAATGGGAGAGGCTTGTGAAGTGACAATAATAGATTTTAACTGAAGAGCAATCTCTGGTGTCAGAAATGTGAATAGACCTTATCAAGGTGCATGAAATACCGTGTAGGAATTTCTTATGCAAACTTTTCACAGGGAATGATTTCTGGAGAATAATGAATTGTAGGTAGCTGGAATATTGTATAGAGCCAGGATAATACAAAGCAGAAATGGGTGAACAATTACAACAGATAAAATAATGGGAATAGAGAGACTGTTGTGGGAAATGGTAAAGTGTCAATCTTGGCTACAATAGAGAGACAGCAGCTTGTTACTTAAAGACAAAACAGGCAGGTTTTTTTTTTTATTTTTTTTTTTTTTTTTCGTGAATCCAGGGCTGAGTTTGGCCTTACAGTGTGAGCTTGTGGGGGTGGGGGGAGGGGGTTGGTTGTTTTGGTTTTTTTCTTCTTCTTCTTGAATGTTCCAAGATTTGGAAAGATAAAGGAAGTTTTAACTGCAGATGTTCATTTTGGCCTCACAAAACTCTTACAGCTTATGGTCCAGTAATTTGAATAGGTGCAGAACTGAAGCATAAGAGCTTATTGTTAGACATTGTGTGCTGTCCTATGAGAGTATTATCCAAAGGTGCTTTACCTCCTGAAGGCCTGATTTGTTCCAGCAACAGGTTCATGCAGTAGATGTTTTATGTATACCAACATCATATGGTTGAACGTTCAGCTAAATCTATGTAATTGCTTCATACAACAGGAAAGAATTCTGCTCATTCAGTCATGAATGGCACATATGCAAAGTCTTTCTTGGGAAAGGGTGATCAGCTAATCTGGATTTCTGTGTGACACAAGCTGTCGAGTGTCACTGTAATAATTACATTCTGCATTAGTCTAGTATGTTACTGGTAGCGGTTGAGGACTTGTGGTGATGTTGCCGCACATCTTTTAGAGAAATATCAACCATTGCAATTGTAAGTTGTTCCAATGGTTTAAAACTGGCACTGCTTTTCTAGACTGAAGTTGTCTGACACTTATGGAGCTGAGTGTCAAACATCTGGGAGATGTGGTGTTTTTTGAAATAGCTTTTTATGCCAATGGAAAGTTGCAAATAATAATTTTCAGGAATTTATGGAGGAAGGAGTTGGGAGAGGAATGAAACAAGGGTAGAGATCACATCTTTACTTCTTGTCCCCAGTGTCTGTGAAGACTAGACATGCTGGTGACTAGGGCAGAAGCCCAGGATTTAAGACACTCTCACACAGTTCCTTCCTGGATAAGAGTCAGAACAGGAGTTCGAACCTTGCTGGCTACGTGGGGCACTCCAGTAGAGAATTGAACTGTTCACTGTGTATTTGAGAAAAACATATAAAATTAATTGCTGAGTGACTTGGTGATATATTAGCAATGAATTTTTTTTAATACTGTGCTCCAGAATATTTTGCTAATGGGTTCAGAGGCTTTTACATAATCTTCTTTGTTTTGTTTTCTAGAGGTGGGGAAAAAAAAGAAGTATTGTTATCACTACTTCTGCATTTCCCATGGCCCCAAAACCCAACTAATGACCAGCCTTGACAAGTTCATTTCTGTGGAAGACATTCTCTTACTTCCAATTCACTACCACCCACAGATGACACTTTACAAAATGTCACTGTTACATAATTGATAATCACTCAACAACTGAGAAAATGGAACTTGGAAAGAGACAACATTTCTGTGTCCAGAGAGGAAATTCTCTTTCAGCTACTCTATCCCAGAGTGGATAAAGGTGAGTGTTCTACAAGTTAGGAAAAAGGTCATTTTTGTATGGAGACATCTTTCCAAAATGATGAATATTAAATAAAAAAAAATTAAGAAAAACAGGAAAGAAATACCTATTTAATACTTATTTAATAAAATGATGGTCACCTTAAATGTATCTTGCCTTCTGGAGAACAAAGACCTTAAGAAAATCCAAAGCAAGCACTCCCTCACAGGGGATGCAATATGCTGAAGGGGAATCTTGACAAATTTCAGTGGTATATTAAAGCTGGGACACTGGAGACAGGAAGTGTGAAAGATATGTTTTTCCCTCAGGTTTTATATATGGATAGTTCCACTGTAACTAGACAGTCATTGTAATTGTACAATCAATCCTATTGGATTCCTAGGTGAAGGGTGCAGTTTTTAATAAACCCATCTCTTAAGGCTCAATCTTTTATCTGTTGCACAGAATAACGCATCTGGTGCTTCCCCCCCCATCTCTGGGTAAGGCTGTTAAAAGCACGTTAGAATGGAAGATATTTATTTAGTCTGTGATATGTACACCTGATATCAATTAAATTAGTGGCTCACCTGCTGCCATTCAGCCCAGTGGCAGCCTGTGAAGGCCACAGTCGTTGCACAAAAAAGCAGGGGTGTGCACAATATTTCTGCTTGCCGTTCACTGTTGGCGATGAGCAGCAGCACCAGTGGAAGAGAAGGGCCCCAGTTCTCACCCCAGAAGTGCAAGCGACAAGTGCTACTGTAAAGAAGCAAAGTACTTACATAGCACTTTTACACTGATATTTCCAAACTGGCATCCACAGGCACTTCCAATTCCTCTCATTTATTATTGAGGCTCCTCACAGCAGTGTACGGATTCCTTCCACTTCCCCCTGTGCTTGCATTCGTCATATGCGTGACACCTTGGAACTGGTGTATGCATCCGTGATTTGTGCTGTGATTAACACATTATCAGCTTCCCCTTTCTTGTTAGCTAAAAATAGTCCTGGCTATCCCTGCTAGTCTGTCGCTCAGGTGATGGAGATGGAGGCTGCAGCAACCTTCTGTAGCATTTGGCAATCAGGTCCATCTCTCTCATGCATTTCCCAAATCTTTCCTTGATCTCCTGGCATGGATTAATGGTTCAGTGTTATTTTTTGATATCTCTTGCTCAAAGAATTGGAAGAATTTCCAAACTACAGCCTACATTTTCTTCCCTTTCTGCTGTTTTCATGGACACCAGCAGTCTCTCTGTGTCTCTTTCCCTGCTTGCAATGATGCCCACGCAAGGCATGAGAGGCTCAGTCCCTTCTTCCTGCAATGCTGCTTGTTATGGTTACACCACACAATTTTACAAACAAAACAGAAATAAAAATATACCAAAAAGAGTGCTTGTCATCTTGTATGACTCAAAAATGCCCAACAATGTTTTTCTGAAACTTTCCTGGGATATTCAGCTGTAGGGTGTATGCAAGCATAGGAAGGTTTTGGAAAGTGAGGTATTTTGTTTTCAGGTTAAACTTGTATTTTAATACACATTCTGCAAATAGAACTTCAGGTTGGTGCAAATATGAGGAGATTAGAATATTAGAGATCAAATTAGTCTCAGAATTAAAATCTGCCTATGTTAATCTCTTTTCTTATCCCAGGCACTCGCCTCTTGAAGCTTCAAAATCTTGAACTATTTGCAAAACAGAGCACTGTAGAGAAATGAATGCCTATGGTACAGAAGTACGAATTCCTGCCACTTCTGTTCCATGCTGTTTGCTGTCTCCAGAGTAAAAGCTTCTATTTCAGAGCTGTGTCAAGAACCATGAAGCGTTATAGCCTGACCAAGCATCGACCTAGCACTAAGCAAACTCCTAAACCCTGGAGAGAAGTCAGTGGAGAGATTGAATAAACTTCTTTTAAAAATACTGTCTCTAAACAGTGGCAACAGTAGCACAAGTTTGTTATTCCTAAGGTTTTCTTCAATTTCTGATATGTTTTACCCTTGCAGATTTTTTTAGCAACTTATGCATCTCATTTTAGTATTTTTGTGCCTTCATGAAGAATTATATGTGGTCATCAACTTGTTAATGCTTCTAAACCTTCCAAAAACCTGGAACTTCCATCCTTCGACTTTGTATTCCATTGTCTTACCAACTCCATCCCAGAATCCCTTGCACATCTTTCAGCAAGAAAAAAAGTGCATTTGAACCCATTTCTGAAGCCTGTAGGAATAGCAACCGAGCAAGAATAAATCAGCCAACTAACTGATCATTTGACCACACACATGAATATGATGCTAAGTGTCTATTTTTACAGGTATATAGAAGACCTTAATGTCTGTAGGCAGAATAGCTGCAGTTGCTTCTACTTAATCTAGAAGTTGCTGAATTAGAAATGTGCAATTTCTATCATGCTTCAAAGGGAGGTAGTTACTGCAGGTGTCCCAGCTGAGGCGTCTTCCTACAGTCCTCCTCAAATTCTTTTCTCATTGTTTGTGGCTCAGAGGTTGTCACGAATGTGTAACAGGTGACAGGCTAAGGTTTTGATGTTCAGAGATTTTAAGACTGCAAAAGTTCACTGTTGCAGTGTTCTCTGGCTCTGCGTACAAAGTCTGTGGGATGGCATCTAGTTCAATAACTGGCTGAATTAGAACATCAGTTTTGGAAGAATGCTTAAACTGATCTTGGTGTTGAAAACAAGGAGCTGTGTTGCTAGCTACCTGGTGTTTTACACTGATATTTTGGGTCTATCTCTGTTATTTGAAGTCTTGCACAAGGAGGGAGCAAGCTTGTCATTGCTGCACTCTGGCCTTGGGAAGGTCTTCTGGCAGAGCTGGTGTGGGGAGACAGTGCACTGACAAGAGAATGTGAGTTTTTCTGCATGCACAAATTCTTCCCAGCCACTTGGCATTAGTTACAAATGTGTGTTTGAAAGCTGTTTCAGATGTTTCAGTCCGTTTTCTCCTCTTTGTCTTTAGGTTCAATCCTCATTTCCCCTTGTCAGTGCAGCATCCAGAATACTTGCAGAGACCCACTGGGAAGTGCGACTGTTAGTTTTGTGCAATTTTACTTCCTTTTTTTTCTCTAGAAGGAAAACTATGCAACTTCCTAAAGCATACATTTAACCTGTTTGTGGGTACTGTGCTTTATTTGTTATTTAAAGGAAGATGAAATAAGAATAATTGTACTTGACCTAAAAAAGGGTGTGATTTGAAACAGTTTTCCTGAGTTTGGGAAGTGCCAGATGCAGGTGTGTGTGAGAGGAAAGGTAAATCCTAGGTTTTGGGATAGATATGAAAGGAGCATTATGTACAGACAGAACTTTGGAATGGTGCTTTTCTTCTGTTTGCAGTTCCTTTGGGATCTAGCTTGAACAAATATGTAAGACCCTGAAAACTTTCAAATAAGGTTAAATGCATGTGATGTTATGCTCCAGGGATGAGTGGAATTAGTTGTGCAAGTAGGGTTTCTTTCTTTTCTTTTACTTTTTTTTCCCCCCAGTTTTTCCTTCAGACCACTTTGGGTTGTGCCCATGTGTGTGTGCATGTCATTGGACTACAGGGCTGTTTAAAGTCAGTGTGCATTGTGGGTCTGTGGGCCATATCTACATTTAGAGTCAGTGCCACATGGCAGAGCTGGCTCCTACCAAGCAATCTGGCTGCATCTGATTAAACAATCCAGATATTTTTCACACCTTATATGTCCCCACCAGCTAGACAGGTTTATCGTGTAGCAGTTCACTAAAGCCCCGAGGAAATCACTTGCTACTACTAAAACATATTTTGCATCCAACTTTAGTCTGCTGGGTGTTCAGTTTTGCTATGGAAATGAAAATTTTAATAGCTAGTGAATGGGTCCCTCCACTCTCTGTCATGGCAAGCAACCACAATAACTTCATGTGGTAAAGCTTCACTGTTGGGGATGGGGGAACACCACTCTTGATGTCCCTGAGCAACAATAGGCACCACAGGGCAGCATGTAGCACACAGGGAGAACAGGAAAACGGCTAATCCCAGCCAGATCCCATTGCAGAACATCTTACTATCTGGCTAATCAGGATAAGTGCTGAAAAGCTCTGAGTGTGATGTCAGATTTATTTCACGATGAACAGGGAAGATCTCTTGATCCTCAAACACTTCAAGTAAAAGTTAAAGGGGGGGGTGTGAGGTGCGGGGGAGGAGGCGGAAAAAAGATATTGCGCTTTTTTTCTTTTTTTTTCCAAGTGTGATGAACTGTTTTCTCCTCTAAGTGTTTTAAATAGCGGCAGTGTGAAAATTACATTTGCTTTGAATAATTGCTAGCGTTTTTCCCATTGCAGTCCTTCTATCTAGAAGCTTTGTATCTAATATTGCTCTTGCCTGAAACTCGGAGGAGCAGTGTGAATGGAGCGGCAGGTCCATTTTTAAAACAAAAAATATTTTATAATATTTTATTTGCTCAACAGTTCTATGCTGTGGCAACACAGGCTTACGCAGCAGTTTATAAGCGTAGGCCCTGGTCCAACAAAGGCTTATATCGCGTATGTTTAACTTTACGCTGCCTCCAAAGGGAATATCATGTGTGATACGGACTCTAGGTAAGGCCCATTTCCTGCCCGGAGCAGCTTGCGAGTGAAATGAGACAAGACCCAGAACAACCGTGCACGAGCAGGAGTCTTGAACAGGGAAAAGATCCTGGGGAAAAAACCCTTCTTGAAGGGAATTTTGAAGAGGGAGGAGAAAAAAAAAGGATTTTTCATGTTGTGGGTTGAGGGCAGTGAGAGGGAGAGCTCAAGGGTGGCAGGGAGACCTTGTGGTGGGAGGTCAAGACAATGGCTGAAGGACTGGAGGCTGTCTTAGGAGATGGGATGCAGTATAGTAGATGGCCTGGTGAGGTCTCTTGGTGTTATCTGTTGACGAAGTAAAACTGGTTGACACTTCAGGGCATTCATTTTTATTCAGTCTAATGAATACTGTCAAATCCTGAGAACAGCTTGTGGAATTCATACATAATTGTTTCACTGATGAAGAAACCGAGGCAGGGAGACTAATGATTTTCCCAAGGCCACAGAAGGAACATCATAATTAAAAAAAAAAAAAAATCTCTTTCCCAGGCCTGGGTTGAACCACTAATTCATCTATGAACAGAGGGCAGTATTTATAGAGGTACTGTATTCTCATTTTTAAGTGATTTAGGCACCCCTAGCAGTTTAAGTGTCATTGGAAGGCAATGCTATTCCTAAAAGTCTGGATCAAGTTTAAGAAGGAATTTAGACTCCTACAAAAACTGGAAAAGATTATCTGGTATCTGAAAAGCATATCTGATAGGAAATGATAGACTTTTTCTATCATAGATATAGCTGGGCTGGATTGTGCTCTGCTGAAGTCAAGATCTGATCTGGTACAACTCAGTGAAAAAAATTCCAATTAATTCCCAGCTTGGCAATCAGTTCTAGCAAGCGTCCTGCCTTACTGCTTTGTCTTAGGAGCCACGTTACCCAAACTTGTCTTAGCATATAGTAGCACTTCCTTTTTTTCCCTTCCCTACCCATCAGTTTAGAAATCAGGTTCTAGTTGGCACCATCTTCCTCTTGTGTGGGTAACACTAGGAAAAAATGATTGTTAACTGTAGATACTCTGGTTAGGGAAACAGAATCCTTTCCCAAGGATATATATCACTTTCCAACTTAGTCATGTGCACCAAGCCTGTGCATGAATTGCGTTTCTGTCGCATGATGCACACTCTCATTTAATTCAGGTGGAGTCCTGGTAATATCTAATAAATATCTGCTTCTAGCTATTTTGAGGAATATGATATGAATCACCTGCTGTTCAGCAATACATCCAATATATAAACAAATTCACTTAAAACCGCTGTATGGATAAGCATTTACAGGAGCTGCAAACAGTAGGCAGAACAAGTTGTTTGGAGAAAGCTTCTGCCTGTTTGAGCAGAAAGATTGTCTAAATGATTCACTCTCAGGTGACTATGCACTGCCCCAAGTTACTGCAGGGTTTACTTTTCCCTGGGACAGTGCAGAAATGCAGGAGGAGAAGGAGGTGCAGTAGAAGGGGTTTAGCAGAGGGAAGACCTCTGGCATGTGTTTGCATGAGCACCACCGCTGGTTTTAGCCAAAGGTTAGGGAAGGCACAGTCTTGTCTGCGGCCCTGCATTTGTTCCTGCCTTTGCTTTGCTGAATCAGAAATATGATTTGGTGGCAATTTCACTTATAAATCTGCTGATTTGAAGTGGGGATCAGGTACATTCAACCAGGAAGAGATGTAGCATGCCTTGCTGCGTGTCTAGAGCAGGGGCCATGTGATCAGCAGGTGAGATTTGGGAGACACGTGCATCTCTTGCATTTCGACATATGGGAGCTCTACCTGAGAAAACCCTTTGAAACTGGGCCCTAAGTGTCTGAGTGAAACCTTATGTTATGAAAAGTCCCTGTGTAGTGTCCTTTGGGAAAGGGCTTAGTGTGCTCATTTGCATCTCTATACCCAGAATGCTTTTCCAGCTCATTGCGGTTTCATAGCCTCGCTGGTGTCACTGCTACAGAGCAGCTGAAAATGGCTTGATGTGCTTCTGCACGCTGCTACTTTCCCTCTGGAGCAAAAGAAAGGATGTCTGTCTGCAAGGGGAGGATGAGACAAAAATGTCCCTATCTTCCCCATAGCCTGGGTAGTCTCCTGGCCACCCAAACAACTGGCAAGTGCTGCTAAGAGGACAGATGCTGGTACTCAAAATCTTAAGCTGCCTGCAAAATATCATCACGCTCCCAGGCAAAGACGCAGCTGTGTGAAATTGTGAACCTTTAACGTGATCCCACCTCCCTGCCACAGATAGTTCGTGGCAGCTTGGAGAAGTGCTGAGGGTCTGGAGATGTAAAATCCAGACTCTTTCGTGTGTTGTAAGGAAGAAAATATGGTAGATTCTGCGCTGAAACATCAAACGTGGCAATTGTGAGTGAATCTACTAATGTTAAAAGCTCTGGGGTCAGGTGTGAGGGCTACAAAAATCCACTATGCTGCAGAATGAGAGCCCAAATGGAAAAGAGCCTGATCAAGTGGTCATCAATTCCCTTCCCTGACAGGCAAGGGCTGTGCCCTGCGATGAATATACTGGTTAAAGACATATCCTTGAAGATTCAGCATGTAATGATTTGCAAGTTGTAGCCTGAGATAACTCAGAGGAAGTACTGTATAAATGTCAAGCCATTCTTAATATACTGGTGGTGGTACTATACACTGGTGGTGGTACATTTTCAAGGAATTGTCACTGAAGTAAAATTAACATGCAAAAGATATGGCAAATCTACTAGCAAATTATGTAAATATTTTGCAAGGGGCAAACTTTCAGTGCCAGGCGTGAAAATTGGGTCACAATTCCCATTAACAATTACACAGCCTGCGTGCCTAATTTTCCAGGCACCATGCTGAAAATTCACCCCACGTTATGGAAGCAATTAATGGCTTAAAATTCTTTTTAGGCCAGTAAATGTGTAGAAGTGTTGATAGCCTTTTCTGTGTGGCATTTAATGAGCTATAATCTGATAACTAGATTAGATTGTTCTCTCATGATATCGGCAAAGATTGCTTTATATCATTATTATTGCTATTTAAATACTACAGCAATGCCAGATGCAGGGATCAGAGCCCTGTTGCGCTAGGTGCTGTACAAATATCTGTGAACATGTGGTCTCTTCACTGAAGACAGATATAATAACTACTTTGCTATTCTGGTCTGCTTAGGCACCAGGGAAATGCTGAAGGTTCCCACACAGTATGAATCTATTAAAAAGATAATCTGAAGCTATTTTGGTTTCTCATATAGAGGATTTTTTTTTCCCCCTTTTCAATGCTTACACATGACTTTCATTAGCATTAAATGTGTGTGGAGGGAGAGTTGCTCTTAACGTTTGTAGCTCTGTACCTATCCCTTTCATATCAGTTAAATCCCAGCGAATATAACTGTTTAGTAATTGTCTGGTATTTAATTAAAATACAATAACCCCTTTCCAGAGACGCCAGTTGTGAATCTGGTGGCCCAGTCATAAAGATGCTAATTTAATGAATATTCATAAATCATGAATATTCATAGAGTGTCAGGGATGTTCTTTTGTACCCTGCTGCTATGCCAGGTCTCGCTGGCACAGCAGACGGCACATGTTGAAGGAGCTTTGCTCCTAGGGGAGAAGAGAAATATTCACGCTGGAGCAGGACGAGTGTCTGGGTGTAACTCTGAGTGGAGGCGCTGGGAGGAGAGGCGGCGGCTGGCGAGGAGCGCATCCGACCCGCCAAGTGGGATGCGCAGTCTCGATGTGGCTACCAGGTGGTAGGATGCGTTCCTTCTCAGGGCTATTAGTGCTTTTATAGCTGATGTACAGCTCTGGCTAAAACGTTGTGGTCAACCTTTGCAGTCATAGTGGCCACAGCCGCCACTATTACCACCTGAGCAGAGCCTGTGTGCTGGGATTCCCAGTTACTCTTGCCCTGGCTGGGCTGCACGTGGGGAGAAGGCACTGGTAGGAGGCTGCCTTAAAGCACTGCAACCTGCTGCAGGTGGTAGGTCTGACCTGCCCACGGCTGTGGGGCTGAGCAGGGCTCATGCAGGGGAACCTCTTTTATCTAGGATGTTCCAGTTGCTCCTTGTACTGGGATCTGTCCCCAGAGTTTTCAGGGATTTGGCAGCCTCCTTGGTCTGTGACAGTGACCTCACTTGATACTGATGTTGTAGCCAAATATTTCTAGCATTAATTTTGGTGTGTGTAGGGAAATTTAGTGATACACCTCTCTATTACTCAAAAGAAAAAAGAAAACAGTCCCAAAAAATTATGTTTTATCCTGTCACTTGAGATACTGCTGAACAAAGTCAGCACCCCTCCACAACCTTCACAAACTCCATGCTTTTCTCCTGACATGTTTTTAAAGAAACTGAGGGTTTAAGCTATCCCTAGGAAACCCTAATATGTCTTCTAAGGAGCAGGCGAGGGAGCCAGCCTTGTATTTGTTGCTTCTACAGGTTTCAGTTGCCCCCATGCTTCCAGGTTGATGGCTGAAATATGCTTGAATGCAAATGCTGCATGCCCTTATGGTGCCTGTGTGATGCCAGCGAGGCGCTTTGCTGCAGCTTCGCCTTGTGAGGCGCGTACCTATGGGTGCGGAGCAAGCCCGCTTCTCACCCCGCCGCACACTGCTGGGATGCAAATTTGTTCTTGTGAAAAAATGTCAGCGCAGAGAGTTGAGCTGCTTGCCTTGGCAAAGTGTAGAGCAGGAGTGAGCACTCGTCCCTCTGTCCGGGTTGAGATGTTGGAAAGTTTATGACCCCCAAACAACACCAGTGCTCCAAGACCCTGCTGCCTCTTCCCCAGGACCACTGCAGCACTCAGGCTCTGGCTTTGTGCAAGAGATCCCTGCAAACCCCCTACGAACCCTTCAAATGTGTTTGCAAAAACTGGCAGGGAAAGGAGAAGGGAAGAAGAGCTGCTGGTGCTATCCAAGAGAGCTCTGTTTTCTCTGGTAATTTATTTCAGCTAATACACTTCTCTAATAGCTGCCGGCTTCAATCTTTGCTTACATAAACGCTTATTTAAAGCTCTTACGATCAAATCATTCATCTGGACTCAAACTCGCTTCTAAATTTGTGCATGTAAATTTTATTCATGGGCCCAGCTGTGTTCGTGCCGAATTTGCATTTGTGCATATGAATGTGTTGTTTTTTCCCTCTGTCAGCATACAACCACAGGCTGCAGCTGAAAATATGGACCTAGATTTCAAAAATTTTAATGACCATACACTGAAAGTTTTAGTTCCTTTCCCCAGAGCTGGTAAACTTGTCTGCATAAGCCTTATCTTTATCCTTTGCTTTAGGGAGCTTGCTAGTGTATGTGTCTGAAGACTTTCTTGCACGTGGTGTTCAAATAAAAAATGAGACTTTGTTTTGCCAATATGGGTATTGACATGAAAGGGCAATTAACTTTTTGTCTTGCTTTTTATGTAACTAATCCTTCCTTCCTTCCTTCCTGTGTTTGTGCCACTCAGTTTGTCTACCAAAAGCTTGCTTTGAGAAGAGCTGAAATTAATTTTGTTCGTGGGGGGTAGCAGGACAAGAAATCAGTGCACTGGAGGCTGGGAGGAAAAAATACCTTTCTGCCTCCGTAAGCAGTGTAAATAAATACCATTCAGAGAAGGAAACAGTAAATCCGTCTTGCAGAACAATCTGGATAGCTGATGTACGCAGCATGAGTAACCCCACTTAGAGCACTACCAGGAGTGTGAAGCAGCACCAGTGCTGTAGGTTCCCCACAGCTGTTAATCAGAAGGGTCTTACAGGATCCTCTTCCTGATGCTGTTGTAGAGGACTGTGGTGAGCATTTGCTTTCTGCATGCCCCATTCATTGTAATGTTCTTTCCTTATTGTCCAAGAGTGTAAACCCAGTTAAATCAGGCTCTGGTAAAAAGTTTGTTGAATAAACTTGCAGTAATTTCTAAACTTTTAGTAGTTACAAGCTTGTAAAAAATCAAGAACCTTCACAATCTGTGGAGTACAAAAGTACTGTAAATCAATGTGAGGGTACTAAAACTCAAGTGCTTCTGAAATGGGTAAACTGAAAGGTAGCATAATCCCGAGTAGAGCATAGAGTCAAAGGATCCTAAGCACCTTGTATGTAAGGGTTCTTCTGAGAGATACTGTTTTACATAAATTGCTTCTCTGCCTTTTAATGTGATGTAGGCTATTTGTTTGGGGATGGGGTTTAGGTAACAGTGAGGTTTTACCCTGGGGAATGCAGTTCTAAGTCACAAATTGTTCTAGATAAGCAAAGATGTTTATGTGTCTTCAGTGCTAAAGTGCTACACAGGAGCTGTAGGCACTGGGACTGAAAGGCACAAAGAGGTGATGAGCCACCATCATCTTTTGTCATCATTATAATTCTCTCCTCCAATGAGAGATATTGGGCATTCATCATTCTTCTGAAGACTGGGGGCTTTGGAAGGAAATGAAGAAGGTGCTTGCTAATCTTGTGAGAGTCTGAGGGTATTTAACTTCCTTTGGCATCTGACAAGACCGTGGGAGTTTTGGATGATGACGACCAGTAATGTCACAGGCATGTGTTGGAAGCACACTTCCTCTCCAGTAGTTTTTGGAAAGCTTTCGCCAGAGTGGTTAGAACAGGATTGAACAGTGGTTAAATGACAATTCTGGAAACAATCCTAATTCCGCTTCTTTTGCTGCTTAGACTGTGCAAGATAAGTAATTATATCATAAATGTGGTATAGGAAGCTGGACAATTACACATTTGAACAAAGACTCTGCATTTCTGATGCAACCCTGCTTTTTTTTCTTCTTTCTTTCTTTCTTTCTTTTTTTTTTTTTGGAGGTTTTAGTTTGTTTTTTTTTTTATGGCATGCTGAGCTGTAGCTTGTTTGTACACTACTGACTCGATGGTAGGACAGAGCTGCAGTGTCTGTGCACTGGGATTGCACGCAGGAAAGCGTGAAGGGTGGAGTGAGAATTCCTTTTCATCACAATTTGCACTATGCTGAGGGCTGCAGAGCACCTGGGATATCCCCTACCCTGTGCTTTTGTGACTTCATAGTTTTGGATGAACGAATTATTCCTTGAAATGACACTGCTTATATTTTTCAGTGCAGCCTTTCTCAATAGCATAAGGTCCCAGCCCCGTAACCTTTGCAGGCAACATCTGAGTTGTTTTTTGTCACAGAAGTACTCTAAAATTTGTCATATGACTAATTGGAGTTCTAAGATTTCATTATTAAGGCTTTAATGAAAAAAGAATAATTCTATTGAGATGTATTTTACATAGACTGTTCATATCCTTTTACTTAATAATCTAAAGTAAAAGCATATTTAAGGAGGGCCCAATTACGTATTTATTCAATGTTCCTAACTTACATAAGGATTTCAATGGGATGTCTTCACTCAGAATATTCTCCAACTTAAATGAGGAACAAAAGATAATCTTCAGAAATCAACATTTTCTGCTTTAGAATCCAGTAGTGCTTGTTTGAAGAAATAGTAGTTACAGAAGGGAAAATGACAGTCTCTTTAACATATACTTAAGTATGGTAAGTGCAACGATGAAAGCAGACATAAGGAGTGAGAAAGATATAAATGGAAAGATTAATGACAGCATTAATTTATTTGCATCTATCATGGAGAAGTTATTTGCAACATAAAAAAGTAGCAGTTTGTGAAAGGCAGTGTAGTAACTTAATTCTCATCTGGGTATTAAACTTAATACGTGTAATATTTCTACGGTTTCACCTGCCTCCCTTCCTTTTTTGTTCTCTGCCTTGGAATTTACAATGCCCTTTTGTGTTCTTATTCATGGGGTGGTGAGCAATGCTTTGACCTCTTTTGCACCTTAAACATGAAGCATGTGCCTTACCTTGTCTGATGAGGACAGGTGTCTTTGTGCCATTTAAAGGAAAAAAATAATCATTTGTGCAAGCAGGTAATGCAAATTATTTCTTGGAAAGTATTGCAGAACACGGCGACTATTGGATATTCTCATTTATGTTGCAACTCCCTATTCACTCGGTATCCAGGCACGAGTTCACTTGGGTGCTCGAGGGTTGTGTTTCCTGCCCTGTAAGCCTGTCTGTGCGGGGAGCGAGGTCTGCCTGTCACCTGGAGGGGCCACAGCCCTGCGGGTGCCCTCGGACCAGGGCAGCAGCTGCTGCCCTGTCTGCTGCGGGATCCCTTTGCAGTTTCAGGTAGCAAACCTGTAGTAAGGATCAGTTCGATGCCAACTAACACAAAGAGGAAAATTGTGTTTCTTTGAAGCTGCGGGGGCTGGGCAGGAGGAGCAGAAGAGTTATTAGACTGACACACAGTAATTGCCGGAAGCAGAATTTGGCCAAGCCTCATGGTTCATGCTGGGAGCACCTTATGCAGTTTATATTACAGTTATAGATTTTTCTTGTGATATCGCTTACCTTAAATGACCATTGCCTCCTGAAATGACCATTGCCTGAAAGACAGCACATAATGAGATAATGTTCATCCTGACACCTTCCTGGGTAATGGCTCAATGTTCACTCAGGAAGAAAAATTCACTCTGACCAAATTACCTCTACAACAATCTGATGCCTTTTTTTTTTTTTCTTTTTTTTAGAGGGCTTATATCCAAATTAAGGAACTTCAGGCTTATATCCAAACTGTCCAAACTTCAGGAAAAATCTCACATGTTCACAGTCCGATTCCATAGTTTGCAAAGAGAGACAGCTCATGAAACAAATGCACAAGATTGTCTTGGCTCAGTATTTATTCATTGTTCAAAAAATTTAAATCAACAGAGATTCTCCTGCCTTTGGAAAGAGATGATCTTCATGATAAATAATAGCTTTTCCTTTAAAAAAAAGGTGAACTTGAGTATCAATTCCAGAAGACCAAACTGTTATGGCAGCGAGGCCATTAGGCTGCAATTTGTCTTATAACAGATGTTGTAGAGTCTTGTCACTTCGAATACTAAAACAGATGGAATATACACTTGAAAATGTACTAGAAGTATTTTAATTTCCTTTCCAGCACAGGAGATTTCTTCTCTCCAAGGTCTTTGATGCTCTTCACTTGTTTGTTAAATCCTGTTGCATTGGTTGGTATGGTTAAATCTCCTTGGAAAGCTTTGTCTGAGTTTGTGTTCTAATACAATTACTCTTGAATTGCTTTGGTTTTGCCGAATGAGACACGATTCCATTTCAAGCTGACTTTTTATTAGCCTCTTGCACGATCCCTTGTAAACTTGCTATTATCACTATGTACAAAATTGTAGGGGTGACAAAATATCTGGCACTTATTGTCAGCAGTTATGAGTAACATTAGCCAAAAGCATACTGTGTATGTCTATGTATTGAAACAAATCCTAGGTAATCTGCGATACTCATAAGCACTTTAGATTACCAGGCTGCCACGTTCATTGTGAGGTTACTGTTGTTTACCATAACTATGATTTCTCATCATCCACAGGAAGACTCGGCTGACTTCATTGGACTCCATATCAGGTTTTTTAATCCAATGCAGATGCTTTTTCAAAGTCTGGGGATTATCAAGTCAATCCCCAGATGAACTGGGAAGTTGTTAAGTGAAAATGACAGTCCTATAGTGGTGGAGGAGCAGGGTCTAGAAACTTTGAATGATTCTCCCCCAGACACATGGTGGGAAACTTGGAGAGGAGGTATTGACTTTCATGAGCTGGACTTGGGTGCTTAACCTGTGAGTGCTGTACAGAAGATAGTACAGACACATCCGTGTGTGCTTACATTTCATACCATATAATCTAATTCCTCCTTTTTAAATCAACTTTCCATGTAAGACTTGTATTTGTTTTCATAAGTCAAATGAAAAGCCCTGATACTATCAACATGAGTTTAATTCTTGCTCTATTGTAAGATGCACATAATACTTTGGCAAAATTTGCTTTATAAATATCAGTGTTTAGATAGCTAGCATAAAGTTCAGCACCTTTAAAGTGCTCTGTGCTAGGGGCATCCTGGGTCTTTGTCAACAAGTTAGGGGAATGCATTGGCTGAGTCAAATGGCGTTTGTATTTTCAGCTTCTGAGAGATTTCTAGCGTGCATGTATTTAGAATCGAATCTAGAAGGAAAGACCATCAAGAATGCAAAGGACCTTTTGTTGTCTTAGGCTTGGCAGCTTCACTTTGTGAGCCCTGGCAGGAAAGCCATGAGTATAGTAGTAAATGTGTGTTTTCTTGTTCCTTTTCTTTCTGGGCTAGCAATCTCAATTTTGGAAATCAGCAGATAAAAGCTTTTTTAAATTCTCTTCCTTTCTGACCACTTTAATGAACGTATTTTCCAGAGGGTAGACCATAGAGCACCTATTAATGATTCCTTCTGTCATGCAATTGGTTGGTCTTCTGCCTTTACTACTGCCTCACCAGTTTAACTTACATTTTTGTAATTTGAGGATAAAAATTAGGCTATTTATAGACTTTGTACTGACATGAATTTGTACCTTAAGTGGATTTCCCTAGCATACTACTGAAGTCGAAAACAATTCAATTTTCCAAACAGTTGCATCTTTTGGGAACAGAAAACTCCAAGGACTGTTCCAATGCACTGAGCTGTTTGGTGAGAATGCAGAGTACGAATTCAAAGGATAATTCACGAGTTAAGATGGAGGTGATGAACAAGGTGTCTATCACGTAGCTATTATTATGGTTTCCAGATCTCAGGTGCCCGCTTCATTGTTGCCATATTTCAGCTTCGTGGTCTTGGAGGGTAGTTGGTAGTTTGTGGGTGGAAGAAAAGTTACCATTTTATGGAAATAACAATTGCTCCCAAATTTTGTTTGCCCTCCAGTTGCATGTATGGGCATGTAGTACACTGCTGCCTTTTCTTTTTCTTTCTTTTTCTTTTTTTTCTTCTGTTTTTCTCTAAAGATAGTTTTTTCTTAGATTTACTCAAAAGGGTAACACAATTCAAAGTAATAAAAGACCTCAGAAAGTTTATACTTGTCATTCTTTGAAGCATACTCAGATAGAGCAAACTTTATCACCTCAGGACATTCAGTCATCCTCAAATAATTTATTAAATAAAATATTGATCTCATGTTTACTTAAGCTTTTTACTGTCCATACTTCTCTCATGAAGTTTTTTTAATCATCTACCATGTGAGCCAAGTAGTAATTCAGCTGTTAAAGCTTCACATGGCTAAAAAGTTATGTTAAGAATTTATTAGCAGGTTAAAGTGATTCTGTTAGAAAGATACGATGTACTCGAAGCTGATATGATTTGTGTACCATAAAAAGCACTATAGGAAGAGTAAATTTGTGTAAGATTACCAGAGACTCAACCAAAGAGGATGATGTTTATAAGGAAAAAACTGTAGGCCTTTTTTTCCCCCCTAGTTAAGTAGTTAAAACAATTTAAACATCAAATTTAAAATGAGAAAAGGAACTGAAAAACACATGTTCATACAATCCAGAGCCTATTGATATCTTTAGATAGATAGATCTAAACTTTTAAGGTGGCTTCTGTAGAAGCCATTTAGCCAGAAGCAAAATGTCTAATCTTGCCTGAACTTCACAAAATAAGTGGCTTAAAATTGAAGTACAAATGGGAGTGCAGGTTGATTTTTTTTTTCTACTATTGTCTGCATAGCAAGAATACAAAAGCAACTACGTGCAAAAAACACTTCTCAGGATTCTAAATATAGCAGCGCCCACTTGAATGAATATTTCATACAAGAATAACCTATATAAAAGAAATAAATGCATGCAGCGACCATATTGGTAGGATATTGTTTTTAGATGGAACAGCTTTTAAATGAGTAAATGAATATCTAATAAAAGCACTAACTCCTTGTATGAATAAAAACCTGATAGACCTGTGTTTTGTTGGCTACTGGCCAGAAAACTTTTAAAACAGGGACAGTATACATATATGAAGTTGAAATTGAAAGGAAAGTAAGAACTTGTGCGTGTTTTTCTAGCTTAGACTTTTTACTGCAGCTGACCAGTTCACCTGTGATGGGGTGCAATAAAAGGAAGATGTAAATGCTGCCCTGTTGTATCCTGAGCCTGAGACGGATCAGGCAGCGGTGCCAGGGAAGAGCCACGGGGTGAGCTGCGTCTCCTCTGGCAGGGGGAATGGAATGTACTTTAGTGGTTTTGGTCGAAATCTCTTTGAGGAAATATCCAGGGTCATTTTAGGCAACCGCTTTCCTTCCCAGAGGTTTGCTCGCCTGGGGTCCTGCAAGGTTTCAGGCTGCTCCACTGACATACATTATGTTGGCAGGGGATTACTGAGGAGCACAGTGTGGGATGCGCTAGGTGCAAAAATTACACCAACCTTTACATTTCCTCCACCACCTAGCTCAGATGCTCCAGTTATGTCTTGGAAGATGTTTGGAGCACAAAACTGAAAATGTTGGCAGGAACTTGACACAACTAAATTAGTTGAGCCTTAGTCTCAGGCCAAAGAGACAAGGAATGCTTGCGCCTGCCCTGAGCAGGACCGTGTCACGTTCCCTGTGTGCAAGCCGGAGCCTTGCTTGGGAACCTGCTTTGTTCCTCTTGCAGCTGATGGGGCTGGGCAGGGCCAGTGGGGAAGCACCTGCTATGTGAGAGGGGCTGAAAGTTTGAAGCTCACAAATTTTTGACCAAGCATTTTGAATTTGTAGGCTGACGAGTATGAAGGAGAAAGGGGATGGACGAAGAGCGTTGAATAGATGATATGAAAGGAAGGTGAGAACCTGTCCTGAGGCCCAGACTGCGCAGGTTGAGGAAGAGATCTCATGAAGATGTTGTATATGATCTGTTGGAAAACACCGAGCCAGAAGGGTCAGATGGGTTAGGGTTTTTATGAAATTAATGAGAATTTTATGCTTATCTGAAATTTTAAGTGCTTTCAGTCATCTCCTGGGGAAAAAAACCATAGTGGGAAATGGATGATTCAACAAGTTCTAGAAAGGTAGTGGGGTTTAGTCTTGATTTTTTTTTTAAATGTTTGTTTTGCAGAATGGAGAAATATGTGAAGAGGAAAGGCTTTTTTATATTTTATATTTTAGACAATGAAGGTGAAGTAGCTGAGAGTACAAAGGCAATAGGCAAGTTGGGTGAAATTGAGCATGAAATGAGATTTCACAATCTTTGTGAAGAGATGAGGAGGAACAACAATGTAACAAAAATGGACTTGAGAGAATGATAGCTAAGATTTCTCCAGAGGGAAATTTAATAGTTGGAAGAAAAAGTGAAGTAGCTGCCAGATCCTTAAAGATGTGATATTATGGTACAAGCACTGAAAAACCCAATACAAAGATTAACTTGGCTAAAGAGCTGGATTCTGCACAGGGAGCAAGAAGGAAGTACATCGAAGAGGAAGAATGAGTATCCCAAAATGGCACAATTGTGTAGGGATGAAATGAAGGTCCAGGCACTAGGTGCAATGCTAACTAACTAGTTACAGATGCCAAAGTGAGGAGGAATCATCCTCAACATACATTAATAAGAAGAAAATCTAGATAAGGATTGCTGCTTTGCTTACAGGAGAAAGCAAGCTGCTAATGTAACATTCTGAAGAGGTTTTTTTTAAATCCTTTTTTTTCTTTTTAATGGAGACCTCATTAACAAAGTTTTTTGCTTTCATATTAGTAGTACTATTAAAACCAACAGAAGAAGGATGCAATCTTAACTGAAAGTAGAAAAGACCAAGTTAGGGATTTACAGATGATTCAGATGTTTTCAAATGGATTGGTTATGATGGACTTTGTTCCAGGATATTTAGGGGTTTGCCTAAAGCAGTCTCAGAACCATTAGTGTTTTCTTTGAGAGCTCATTTGAGATAGATGAGGTACCAGAGGCTAGGAAAAGAGCAAGCATAGTGTCTTTCATTTCGAAAAAGGGGGGGAAATGAGCCAAAGGATTACAGATCAACCAGTGTTAACCCCAGTCCACAGAAAAATTCTGGGAAAAAAAAAATCAAACCAAACACTTGAAAGCAGCTGAAGGATAACAAGAAAGTAAAAAGCTGCCAGCACAGATTTGTCAAGAATGAATTGTCAAACTACTTGGATTTCCTTGTGCAGCAGGGTAACAGACTTCATGGAAAGAGAGGAAACAATTGACATAGTCTCTTGAGTATAGCAAGGTCTTTCAAGTTGGCTTGCCTGACGTTATCTGAATCGAGGGAAACCTGGGCTAGATGAAAATTCTGTTAGGTAGAGACAAAACTAGCTGGAGGAAACAGCTTTGGAGAAGGAATTTTAGGAGGATGAAGTAGTATCATAACAGAAGTATGTGTGGAGGAATGCTCTAAAGAGCTGTGCCCACCTCTCATCAGACCATGAGCTGAGTGATGCAATACACATTATACATGTTAAATTTACAGAACTGAGAATAGAAAGCTTTATGAATAGAGAATGGCCTTGAGAATGCGGAAAAGGGTCTATATGAGTAGGGATGAAACTTTGTAAACTAAGTACAGAAGAATGGTAATTCAGCAGAAACAATAAGCTACAGGAATACAAGAAGGGGAACACCTGTTTAGACAGCAGTTCTTTGGAAAAATTACAAACGGAGCATGAGGCAATGTCATGCTATTGCAAAAGTGGCAAACATCATCTAGAAATTCATAAATGGCAACATAATCTGAAAGGTGTGTTAAGTGACTCCTCTGCCATGTTTAGCACAGGCAATGTCTTCCCAAAACAATGTGTGCTTTGGGGGTACCCTTGTCCTTCTAGAAAGATGTTGACCATTTGGAGACAATCCAGACAAGAATGACAGGCATGATCACCATGTCCTGTCAAGATGTTTTGTCTGTATGGAGATGTGTGGATGGATGCTGTTTAATCTAGGTCAGGGAAAACTCTTGTGGGGTCCTACCAGTAGTCTTCAAACATGCAAAAATGCAGAGGTGGAAGAAAGAGGTTTTATCTTGTATAAGAGGAAATAGTTTTTAGGAAGATTTGGATATTAGGAGAAAAAAAAAAAACCAGTTTTCTGATAATTCATGCAGGCAAGTTCTGGGACAGACTATCACCTCTGTGGCTGGGAGCTGTTAAGGAGAGGAATAACAAAATGTAGAGCTGATTCTGTCATGGAGCAAGAAGTCCTGCAGGCAGTCTCCCCAGTCTTACTTTCCCCAATTCCACAGTTTCTCTGCTAATGATAACCATCCATCTTCTGTAAGTACTTGGAAGGGATGAAATCATTGTGGAATTGCTGCTGTTCTAGGACTTTACACTTGAGAATGCCTGCAACAACAGGAATGGCTGTCAATATCAAAGTGAGATAGAAGGTACTTTGGGCAGGCAGTTTGATCCAGCTCAGGCCTGTAGCAGACAGCACAAAGCAATAGGTTTTTCCTGCTGTTCTGAAACTCCTCGCTGTGTATTTGCAGATAATTAGTCTGTCTGTCTCTGTCTTTCACATACCGTGTTGATCGAACTTCTGAGGAGTACAACTAAATGATTAGAAAATTGTTTAGTTCAGTCTTGGTGTATTGAGTTTTAAATCAGGCTAAATCATATTCCTCTCTTGTTATGCCAGTCAAACTGCTCGTATTCCTTTTAAATTCCTTCACTCTGATTTTGATTCTCAATACCCCAGATTAAAGCTCTTTATCCATACCTTCAAGCTTTCTCTTTTGCAGTTCCAATGCAGATTTGCATAGCAAAGGAGATATTTGTGTTTCTCCTGACCTCATCTATATTCTGGTGCACAGCGTGCACTTATATGATAGTTTATTCCGGGATGATGAACAGATGCAAAAGTGTCTTCAATTGTCTCTGGAAATTAGCAATGGTCAATACATCCTACAAACACAATGCTGGATGCTGTGGTGCATGCAAAACATGCATGGCAGGCAGAGCACATAGCCTTTTCCTGCCTCTAGCACACTTCATTTAATTTTAATAGTAGAAGAGATGTGGTATCTTTTGAACATAGATATCCTTGTGGGCTAATGCAGGGCTTGGACAATAAGAGTTTTGCATAGGAGAATTTGGCTTAACCTGTCAGTCTTCCAGAGATTAACAACTTCATCAGCTACTGTTGATATTGACAGTCAGTTGCTAGGCTACATGTTTACTGCTAAATGAATAGGCGACTTGGGGCCAGTGTGAATATTCAACAGATTGGCAAATAAGTAAAACGTGCTGTGACTTGATTTGTTAATTATAGTCAAAATAAATGGCTGTATTGATGACTATGATTTTACACAGCATTAGTCCTCTGAAAACAGCAATTAAGTCTGCCATGTAAACATATATCTTGCCTGTGACAAAAAAAAAAAAAAAGAAGCTTTAAACAACTGAATACACCACTCCAAGCAGTTTCACTAGGAGTCCTGAAGTGCTTACATTAGTTAAATTATGTCCTTGGGTGTTTTTACACCTCTGACTGAAGCACAACATTCAGGCAGGATCTGGATTTTGAAAAGCTTTCTTGTTTGCTGCATGCAGTGCTACTTATGGTCAGTTTATCAAAAGGAGCATGATCACACTTGCAGGAGAAAACTCAAGTAGCTGGATTTCAGGAGAATGCTTCCCCCCTGCCCCCCCCCCCCCACACACATTTTTTCCTGTTGGGAGAAAGCTGAGCATGAATTTTATGCTCTATATGCTCTTTTCTTGTGAAAGAGTTCTCACATGTATACCATGTTACTGCATTCCAATTTATCAGCTGTGTTAACTAGAATTCACTTCCCTAGATCCCTACGATTCTCTCGTTACATTTTAAACTCTCAGTATATCGATTCGCTCATTTTGTGTTTCAAGACTTGCACACACTGGCAGGTGCACCGAGCATTCAGCTTCACTCATTGTTTAGCGTTGCATGTGTGTAGGCAATGACACTGTTCTGGGATATACTATGCCTTTTGATTGAAACTTGGAAAACATATATTCTGTTCTCATTGCTGTTGTCAACTTTTGCTGTGGCACGGGTCAAGCCTCTCTTCTAAGCTTTGGCTGAGTTTTGCTATCTGTAATAGTTGTTTAGGTGTTTTTTGCTGTAAATAACTGCCAACCTAAAGAGCACTGTAGTTGCCAAATATGCCCCAAGTTTTGCAACACAGAAAAAGAGAGGTTGTTTTAGGCTAGAAAAAAGCCAATGTGTTATTGCATAGAAAAATTACCACCACTTTCCCTGAATAGGTCTGTGTTAGCAATATGTGTTGAGATTGGGTTTATATTTGGACGAATAATTATCTCTTCCCCAAAAAGTGGTAGGAAGGAGCTCCCCTTTTTCAGGCCTCATTTTTGTCCCAATGAACATCTGGCCTTCTTTGAAAGCTCTTGAATAGTAGACTCCTGTGGTCTCACTGTGAGATGTTCAAGAACAAAATTGCAAAAGCAAAACCATACCAACCCCGTCTGATCACAGCTGGTCCGAGGCAGAGTGGTACCGACTGCTAAAGTGGAGAGGGAGTTTCAGCTTCTCTTTCGATGTGCTGCTGAAAGAGAAACCACCAAATGCAGATGCTTGGCTGGCAAATGTTTGGAGAAAATCAGAGTGAAAGGGTGTGAGGAAACTAGAAATGGAGGAAAACCAGAGGCTGAAATGGGCAGCTTGGAAGGCAGCAAATGAGAAATTATTGGTATAGGGGAGCTCCAAAATGAAGCAATAGCTGGGAGACAGGTGGTTGCACTGATACCGATTTGATGACAGGAAAAAAAAAAGATTGAAGAAGAAAATAGAGACTGATAATCAGCTGCCAATACCGCTAGCAGCTTTATCTTTGCTTAAGGATACAAGATTGGTGCTCTGTGTTAGCACTTTGTCATATATGTGCATGCTATTCATCACCTTTGACTCCAGCACAGGTTATGTAGAAGGCTTGCAAACCACCCTGATTCCCAGGATCTAAGCTGACTGTTACAATGAAGGAGCAAGGTGCTGGGAATGTTGACAGCTCTGTGAATTCTTCAGTGCTCCACAATGATTAAAAAAAAAAAAAAAAAAGTTAATAGTTACCAGGGAAATCACTGAGGACAACACAAAGAATATCAAGGTTCACCTTGAATGCACTTATGTTTTGGACCTTTCACTTTTGAATGCTTTTGTGAGCATGGAAAAAACTTCAAAGGAAGACAAGGATGTTCCAAAGCGTTGAATGGCTTTACAAAGTGGGTGGTAGATCAGCAGAGCTCGCTGCCAAAAGACATTGTGAATGTGACACATTTACATGTTTAAGTTCATGAAAGACAACATCAGTGAGAATTACTAACTGCATGCAAACTGTACACGGGTCAGGAAGTCTCAGAGCTGAACATAGTTGGAAGCTGAGAGGCTACGAGTCAGAAATAGGATTGCTCTGTTCTTCCTCATCTCCAGCATCTGATTATGGCCACCACTGCAGACAAAAGCACTCCAGATACATGAATTTTGTCCTGGACATTTTTTCATGATTGGTTCTCCATTGCCTGCACTGTAGCTCATCAGACTCAGAGTGGTATTTCGAGGGATTTCTCTCCCAAGGGCTACATTTACCAAATTAGTTTCATGTGTTATGCCATAAGTACTGGGATCCTCTTCTTAGGAAGATGACAAATCTTCTTTCACTGGATGAAGCAGGAATATTTATGATTCTGCATATCATAGGGAAGATGACAGTGTTTCCCCAGTGATGATTAACTGTAATGACGTACTGGACCAGACACCAGAAGAGCAGTTTCATAACCAATGTGGTTATGAAAACACATATTGCTGGTTCAGTCATCTTAGGATTCCCACAATGTGAGCCATTTTGCAAAAGTTTATTCTATGCTGACCAAGAACTTCCTTGCGGATTCAGAGTGGGGAAGCTATTTCGTTGGGACATCATCTTGTTGAGGGGGCGGATTTACACTTTTGTTCAGTAATTCACTTCCCAAGTTTTGTGTGCAGTGTTGCTTGCCCCCAAGCACTAATGAGTGGACAGTATGAAGGGTGCAGGTAGCTAAGACAGGTACTTTTGCAAAAGTCCCTTTCAAGTCTGGAGACCTTAACTTCACACTGACTGACTGCTGGGATGGTTTCCCTAATCAACTTAGTGGTTTTGCAATGCTGAAAAATATGCTGATAGTCCTGAAAACAATGGAAACAGAGTCCTCCCAGAGCTGGTGTGTATCGCTGCATGGGGGCAGCTGGCAAGCTCTGGGCAGCTTCTGATTGTCCAAGGAACTCTTGCTCCATTCCTTGCTTGATTTGCCCAAGGTAAATTACCTCTTTTTGAAACAAGCTCCTAGCTTTTCTATTTAGACAGTTTCAGACTAGCAACTTTAAGCTAATTACAGCCATTTATAAATGTATCAGTTCTTGTTCCAACATTTTAACATGCATCAGGATATCATCTAGGTATAACAAACAGGCTGAGAGAGGCATGCCACGTAATACCCTCTTCGCTAGACTTTTAAATGTAGCTGATGTATTGCACTAGCCAAAACCCATCGTTTTAAATTGCCACAGTCCTTGTCTTACTGTGAATGTGTTTTTTTCCCTTGTCCCTCTGGATCCACTTCCACTTGCCAATAGCTACTTTTAAGATTCAGGGTAGTAAACCAGACCAAGCTTTCACCAGCATCTAGGGTACTATTTACGGTAATCAAGGAGCACACGCTAAATGACTTTGTGTTGTTTTCTGTAATCTGATGCTGTCACCTTTTTTAGTTAACTGGACTGAGTTTGAGATTTGGTTGAAGGGTCTGTTCTAGCTTCCTGGCGTGCTTCTTCCGTGGTTTATAACACTTCTTACTGCTTCTCTTTTGAAAAGAAGGATGTTGCTTAGGTAGCCAGTTTCCCCAGGATCACTCTTGTGTTGATGCAGTAAAGTACAACTTAGGTGTTTGTCAGAGAGAGAATAATTTCTAACCAAACAATCTCAAAAATATTTTCTTACTTCTCTTTGAATGCTTGGTAGGGTGCCAAATTAAAAGCTAATATATTTTCTGAGTTTTCACATGCTCACACCCAATCTTCCTATAGTTCTTATTAATTTACCAGATCAGTTTTTTGCCACCCCCATCCTCCTTTCCCCATCTCCTTCTGACTATTGTCAGAAGCATGCAGAGAATATATAGAGATTTACTCTTGTTTCAGATCCAGAAGAACTTCAGCAACTAAAGGTCCCCAGGGATCCAGGGTCTCAAACCAAGTTTTGAAACACTCCTCATCTTTCATTTGCTGGAATGATGCCACCGCCTGTAATTTCTAGTGGTGTTTCTGCCCCTAAAGGTGGGACTTAGGCATTGCAAAAGAGATCTGTAGGTTGAATCACCCATTCCTTTACCTTTCTTCTATTCCTGGTGTAATAACAAAAGTCTGACTCAGTTAATGATTTTTGTGCATTTCACGTAATTTCTTATTACACACTAAATAGCCTTCTCTGTTTATTTCTTTTTTTAAAAAAAAGTAACTGTTAAGCTCCCTATGGAAGTTACAAACTGGTGTGTGACTGGTGACTGAACTCCTGGCTTGGTTCAGCTTTATGCTCCCCTCCAGCCTGTTCTGCATCTTGGTGTTGGGGGTCTGGTTTGGAACACGGCATGCTCTATTCTCACTAGTCCTGTGTTTATAACTATTCCCCTTTAAAATCCTTTCCTCCAGGATCAATAATGACCTCATCTGCATTCCTTCATTTTTGCCATTTTTGCCAATTTCTTTTGCTTTGTACATGTAGATTGGTCCTCACTCCTTCCACAAAGCATAACGATGGTATGTTATGCCATATTAAATTTCGAACCATATTAAAATTTCTGAACTGAATTTGAGATAGAGAAACTGCATTTTAGAGATCTTGGCAAATTACTGGCATCTTCTTCTGTTTGCAGCAGCTGTTTCCTTTCGTGGTATGCAGCTGTGAAAAAAGTTCAGGATCTGTAGTAAATTGTACAGTCAGTACAATATCTTTTTGTCTTTTGCTGATCTTTATTTCCGGCTCTTACCTGAGTGTCTGCAAACTGGTGTATAGCCAATTTGCCCTTGAGGTCCTCACTGATACTTGAGTATATCAGGGAAAAGGTTTGTTCCCACCCAATTCAAATGAAGTTTTGGGTTTTGTTCCTTTCCCTTCCTTTCAGCATGTCACAGTTGTTGATACTGGTTCATTTTCATTCTCTAGGACACTTTTCAATTCCCTGAGCCCTTTCTGCAGTTTATCTGATAGCAACTTCCAGGTTGGTCAAAGCTTTTGTAGCCCTTTCCAATCTTGTTTAAAACCACAACTGTTGCAGCTGCACCTCTGAGTCTCTTTGGGCATTTTGCCATTGGCTTTCTAATAAGGGTTCATCTTTACCAGTAAGTTTTCAGGTGCTGTTTTAACTCCTCCAGTTCTTTACATGTTTGAACTGTGTACTGCCTTTTGTTCTGCCCTGATACAGGAGAGATACCAGCTCACAGGCTTTGTTCTGGGAAACCAGAACACGGGGGTTTTCTCTCTTTAACCCTGTTGTAGGAAGCCCAGAGTTTGACTGTTAAGAAGTGCAATTGATGATTGAGTCATTTATCTTTGATGCAATCCTGTTTATTTACAAAGTCCTGATTTCTGTTTCTGCAGGTAAAATCAAACAGGAGATAATTCCCTTGCTTGCAATTCCCAATCTCTTTCAGTCAGCACTTGCCTCAATAGCTTTCTTAAGGTTTATCTTGAAGTCATGCTGTTGATGCTTTTGTGGCTCTTTTTGATGCTTCCTTTTGGCTTTTGATTGGAGATTCTCCCACAAACATCCAAAACAAGCATTCTGCTACCAAAGTCCTAAACATCTAGACTCCAGGGCTTATTTTCATTCCAGACTTCCCATATGTTTATGCTTTGGTTGTTCTCCCATTGTTTTGATTATTTTGCTCCATAAATGAGCTTAATGTTTATTTGTATTTAGTACAAATGAAAAACAGTTCTTCCACTCAATGGTTTCAGCAAGTTTTGGTCAATCCCGCTGTGATGCTTTCTTACTGCTCTATGGATAAAGGCCACTGAGGTACATACACACACTGCAGGGAGTGGAGGGCAACTGCACAGTGCTTAGTGTGAGTCCTTGTCTGGCCTCCTCGAGTGGCCCTCTAGCTGCTGGTTGTCCCTTCATCTCCAGAAGGACTGATAGTGAGATTTGGTTGAAAAACGTTACACTTCTTAAAAGAAAAATTTAAAGATTTTTTTTTTCCTTTCTGTAAATCATTTGTGGACTGCAGGAGTGAAAGGATCTTTATTTTTTGGATGTTTTTATTAAAAGGCACTAGTTTAGGAAAAATTCAAGATTCTTGCTTTCCTTGTCTTCTATATTGAATAAGTGTAGAAAAGAGAAACAAAGTTGATTTTATTTAATAACTTACACAAAAAGAATTTTGGAGAAAATGTTCACTTTGAAGACATTGCATCAGACCATTTTTCCCATGACTTAGGTCAACTCTGAAGTCAAACTCCAAATTCACTCTCAGAAAATGTGTGAATATTTTACTTCTAGCAAAATTGCTAAATTCTGACGGAAACCTATGGAAAAAGTTGCACAAGACATGAGGCACAGCATTGTTCCATGCTGGTGTTTTCCTAAGGGATCTGGGCATTGTGTAACTGCACCAGCCCCTCACACAGAGCACGGGTGACTGGGTCTCACTACCTATGATAAAGTTTGGAGATGCTGCATGGGGAGTGATCACTACAGGTTTGCATAGATGCCAGTTTCTTACTGACTAAAGGGAAATTTCAGTGTTCTCATCATAATATTTAACAGAGTTAATCTAGTCATTCACATGTGTTTTAGTATCTGATCAAAATCACCCCATAGACCCAGAGTCCCCGGAGTTAGAAGTGACTAATCCACCAAGTTATATAGCATTGAGCTATAATAATCACAATAAAGTGAGATAAGTATTTGGCATGGACTCTGGGAATGCAGAGATGACCAGGCATGTGGGATGAGACAAGGATGCTGTTTTGAGCTTTTTCACAAACTCCAGGAATGCAGTAGAGGATGAAAATGACTGTGACCAGGTGCCAACAGCCAGTGTCCTGAAAGTGCAAGAATGATAAGTGAAAATGTTGGGTTATAAATTTTTGGCTTCCTGTGTCTTGTCCATCTTCCCAATCTTTCATGCTTGCCAAATTGAGACTTACCAAGGGCACCCCAAGAAATCATCCTGTTTTCCTGTGTTTCTGGGTGGAGAGCAGAGGGGTTCAAACCAGGGTAGTCAGAGCTTTTGGACTCAATGGAGAACCAAAGCAAGTGCTGCTGTGCTCATGCCAACACAAAATGCCACATTGCACAGAATACAGCCTTTAATTCTACCAATTTCTTGTTCGACACAGGAAAACAGAGCGTGATTAAAAAAATTGTGTCTTAACTGACTGCTCCATATTGTCATGCCAGAAACAATTAGCTTAACTAGAAAGTTAATTTAATTGCAAATGTGGATGGGCAAACTGTGCCAGCCACTTCATTATCATTATTCTATGTTATTCCTAATGCTTAGTGCTGTTTAATGTGTTCTTATGGTATATAGTGGTGGAATTAAAAGATTGTCTCTGTAGAGGTTAAGGTTGCTACTGAAAATAACTTCCAGTTTCAATTTTACATGTGTTTATCTGTGAGGCTTTTAAAAGAACTTTTATTAGAATTTTCTAGCTTATTTTTCACTTCTGTGGATAAAAAAGAACAAAAGCAGAAGGAATGCCAGAGACATATGTAGCAGTAGGAATTGACCACAGATATATTGTAGTAAAATATTCTGTATTTTTCTAGAGGAAGAGATTTTATCAGTTCAATTTTTTCATAAACTTTGAGATACTATAATTAATTTCTGTCATTTTTACAAGCAAGAAAAATTTGCCTTGAAAGACTGGGTAAACACTCTAACCTGGTGATTAAAATGACATTGAGTAATTCCCTACCTCCTGGTACAGCTAGACCTGGGAATGGACTTTTGCAGTGAGCAGTTTTTAGGAATAAGCTCCTCTGGGAAGAAGAATCACAGGAAAAATCTGAAATTTGGTAGGGAAACATGCAAATTGTGATGGGTTTTTTTTTCTTATGCAATTACAATGGATGATGCTGGTAATGACTCAGCCACCTTTTATCCGTGGACATTGTTATTACTACTGTTTTACCTTACTATGTTATTTTATTTTACTGTGTTCCATAATACTTTTTAACCTGCATTTTATTGCTGGTTTTAGATTTGATTAGATTTGAAAATTGCCGTGCAGTAAATACACTGCACTGACAGAATTTGTTGCTGTCCTCTTTGAATAGCTGGTTGAATCAAACATCTATCCTTGTCCTTCCTTGCACTAGCAATCATTTTAATATGTGTCTTCTTTTTAAGCAGTATTTTATAAAGCAAAAAAAAAAAAATTATACCTGCTACATCAGGCTTCATCATGACAGTTCTAATGCACAATATTGAAGAGTGTGTGGGTTTTATATTCCTTATTAAACAAAAAAATCAACCCCAAAGCCCTATAAAAATTTGGATCAAATTGTGATTTAAGCCACCCACCCTTTGGCAGGCTCCCTTGCCTGAAAAACTCAGCTTGAGACGGGGAGTGCTACCAAGGTTGAGTGATGGAAAAAAATCATAATAAAATGGTATTTGCTTTAGCAACATTTCTTTGTAATCTTTTTCTGTGTACACCAGCTACAAAATGCATCTCAGCCCTTCTGCCTCAGAGCCTCAACTGATCTTTGCTCTCAAGCTAAGCTGTCCTACCTGTGTTTTCTAGGTTTTTAGTGATAGTTGTTTGCTATGGGGCACTAAGCCTTTGCTTGCCACAGTACAGTATTAGCTGACAAAATATCTTGGACTAAGCAGGCCACTCATCTGATCCAGAATGTCATTTTTCACGTTCCCATAGAAACTTAGATTAATCACTCATTCCTGATGCATTTCTTGTACAATATTGTCATTTTGATGCTCTTTTGCTGCTAGTTTTGAAGGCAGCTTCAAATCCATTCAAGGAAATAGAGCCAACTTTGTGCTGCTTTTTAGCAGCAGGTACTTTGCCTGTAATGAGGAAAATCTCATTTTACAGAATTCTTGCAAGGTAAAGAAAACATAGCTTCATATCCTTAATGAGAGCTTTCTTATTCAAGAGCGCTTGACTGTAAAGAGTGCTATCCACAATGGTTAGTGTGGAGAGGAAACCTTAAGTAGAACATGCTATTGTGGCCTTTGAGCAGTTCCCATCTCCTCTATTCAGAGAGCAGAGTTAACTGAGGATAGCAAGAACAAACTGTACATGCGCTTGAGAAAAAGAACTTGACTTGGCAAGTTGGCATAAGTGTAACACAATATATTACCACTTTCTGCTGGGCTTATTCTCTTACTGTCATTGACCAGATCTGTTCAATGGCTGCCATTTTAAGTTGCAAGTAGAAGAAATCCCAAATCCACCCCCCAAACCCCCCCTCTTTACTTTCCAAGAAAGACAGTTTATGTAATCGATACCGGGTCTGTCTAGGAAGCTGTTCTGAAATTTGGGGAGGGGCTGCAGGGGGAAGATAAGGGCTGAAGGATGAAGAAGGAACAAACATTAGACCTGACAAAGCTTGAAATATAAAACAAAAAAAGCATCTGTGAGGCATAATAAAACAAAGTGTATATACGTGTTGTTCTCACAGAGTATTTGGCTGAGCCCGGGCAACGGGAAAGCATGCATAGCTAACACTCCTGACTGTGTGAAACCCTTTGTATACTCCAGAGTCTCTGCAAGAGACCTTGATTACAGAGTTTGGCATGATACCCAATACATTTTTTGGAATGGTTTCTTGTCCATCACTGACACTCGTAATGAGAAATTTATACACCATCCAAAGCGGATAAATTAATTTCAAACACTTTTGACTTGGGTCAACAATGGCTATTGGCAGTGCCTATTATTTGCCTTTTTATTAAAAAAAAAAAAACAACAAAGAGGAGAAATTGCTCTTCTTCATGGTGATAGCATGGTAAAGACCCCGAGTATAGTGGAGATAGAATCTTGGCAAGCACATATATAGGTCAGGATAGATTATTTCACTTTTCAATGTAAATGAAAGTAATTTTCTTCAGTATGAACAGTTTAGTAAATTCCCAGGATGGTTTTCATTAAGAAATTTGCATATTGGCTAGTGTAAAAATTTCTGAAAGCAATCAGTTGGCAAAAATAATTTGATTCTACTTTCCCAATGCAGTTAATAGTCAAGGAATGAAGTATAAATTAGCTTTTCCTTTGAGAACTCCATTTAAAACTTGGATGCTTAAGTTAGCCTTTTAAAGATGATAATTGTGCTTATTCTCATGCAGATACACACACCAGAAATGGGGAAAAGGCATTAAAACACACCTACTCACAAAAATACGTGGATTGGAAGCAAACAAGAAAATTGCTACATCTTCTTGGGAGATATTGAAATTATGGGGACATATAGACAAATTACTGGCAAACTCCTATTATGTGCAGCACGAATTAGATCATTTACTAAATTCTGTAAGTTAATATAAATTCTAGGGTTTTGACTGATCTTAGACTTTTTCTGTGTGTTTTATTTTGTACATGCAAGGCACATGGATTTATTAAAGGCAAAGTTTATATACCAGAGTAATCCAAATGCAAGAATTTCTGCTAGCTTTTCAAATGTAACTAGAGAACTTAATGTGAATAAATTATTTAGGTTTTCAGAGTCATATGATAATGGAAAAATATAATCCTAATAAGTATTAAATGGTGAAAAATAAAAATAGAATGCGGATTTTAAGGAAATGTAAAATATTACAAATAATCAGCCAGGATTATTTAGTGTGAACACAGATGATAGTGCACATGCACTTTTATTTTGTTGTGTTTCAATTAGCTTCTTTATGCAGGAACTGTTTATGGTTTTGATTTAGGTTTGTACCTTAAAGTTAGGCTGTGTTGCAATAGGAATGGCAAAAATGGTATATGTGATTTTTCTGAGAACTGCTTTGGAGGCTTTTTTTCCTAAAAAGGCCGATTTCCCTTTTATCTCCCTTCTTACCTACCTGCTTCCTTTGTGCAAGTAGGATTGCCGGAGGAAGGTGGTGGTTGCTGAGTGCCTCGGCGGTTTGGAGTTGGAAGGATGCTTCATGCAGCTGATACGCTGGCTGCACTGTGCATAGTGACAACTGAAACACGAATCCTGGGATGCTGTGCTGGTAGGTCCTGATGGCATCGCATGGACACCCATTATTAGGGAAGAACCAGAGCAGGTTTTCAGATGAGCTCAGACTAGATGATCTAATGGTCCCATCTGGCCTTAAAATCTGTGAGTCTATGAAAGACAGTCCTGCAGTTATAAGCATTTTAGAACCGTCAATTCCAGATTTACTTCAGTGTAAGAGGCAATTGCTTCCATGCTGAAATGCTCAGTTATGTATTATGTGCACGGTGGCATAAATGCTCTATAAAATAGAGATATGCAGTGTGAGCAAGGCACAACAAAGCAGAGCAGTTCATTGTAATAAAAATGAGGAGAGTTGATGCTTATATTTGTAGAGGGTGGGTGTTTGGAAGAGACTTGAGAGAGGAGTAGAGTGCATTTGGGGAAGAAGAAGGAATGCATTCCCCCAAATATGAAAGAGACTAAAGCTAGAACTCCAAAGGAAGAGAGAAAGAAGCAGGAAGAGAAAAAGGGGGTGAGTGAGACAGCAAGAAATTAAAAAGGACGAAGAGTAGCAGACAGTGAAGCTGCAGGATACAGAGGATGAATACAACTTGTTTATTTACCCCCTTTATCGTTCTAGGACTGTGCCTGTCAGAGTCTCAGCTGCTATGTTTTCTTTAACTTCTCTGCTAAAATATAGTAAGGGAGAGAACTGTATGGGGAGGGGGGGGGAAGCTGGGAGATGAGGGAAAGGGTTTTTTTCATCCTTCTCCTTATTAATGAAGCTGGGTGTGCATACCTGGGTGCTGGAGGGGATTCTTGAAATACAGGTCCTGGGGCTGAGAAGGGCTCTGGCAAGTATCTGGCATCTCATCAGAAAGAGTTGAGTGGCTGAGATGGAAAAGAGGGGCTGCAGGATCTTTTCACCTGGAACCCCAGCACCCATTATTGCAGTCATGTGGGGCCACATGCAGTTGTATTTATTACTCTTAGTTTTTTTGTTTTTGTTTTGGTTGGGTTTTTTTACATTTGAGATGAATATTCATCTTATTTTCTGCTCCCAAGTATCTCAGCTGCTTTTTTTTTTTTTTTTTTTTAATAGTGTGGATTCATGTTAAATGTGCAGAGATGGTAGAGCCTCTGTCCTGGTGCAGACATCTGCAGCTGAGCCGTTTCCTCAGAGAACTTTCCCAAACAGCTCCGCAGCCTCTGTGCTCCCCCAAGTACAGCAAATCGTGTGCTGGAAATACTTACACTTGTAAAGCCGTGGGCACACAATTCTAATAATAAAAAAATATGGTTTGTTGAGATAGGAATTTCTTCCTGTAATCCTAACAATTTTGATGAAATTTTCTTGTAAGATTCAGTGGTTAGAATGGCTTTTTCTGAGAGAATGGGGTTATTTCTTCTCTGGTTGTCAGCAGCTTTCACCTGAGATGGTTTAAGACAGTATTCCTCTCAACTCACACAATCTTAAGCCTTATTCCTTGATCTAATCAAAGGAGTGTGATAATCACTTGGCTGTTTTCTGTGACACAGTATCTTGGGATTTTTTCCTACAAAAATAGTGAAATTACCAGATTTTCCGTAGTCAAATATTTGTGCTTTTTATTTTGTTTTGTTTATTTTGCAAACCAGTTGTTTCTTCACCAATGCCTAATTCCCATATCTCTGTTTGGTTCAAGCAATAAGGAAAGGTGCTGTGGGGTGTGGCATGGCAAGGATGGAAATGTGATTTTATTACACAGTTTTCTCACAGTCACGGAAGGCAGAAGTTGATTATCTTGTAATTGGTATCTCTCTGGGGTGATGCGTTTCTTAAATCCTTATATGTGATGGCACTATCTAGTTACACTGAACAGATTACCTGCTGATTGCTGCTTCTGGGATTTACTGATAATGCTGAATGCCAAAATCTTTCTTAACTGTGAGTGGTAGAATTAATTTCCACGGGCTTCGTTTACTTTCTAGTGACAGCTAACACTGTATCTAGATTTCATTATTTCAAAGCATAGATACTGAGAAATCTCTTTAGAAGAGAGCAGAAAGGATTTACTGATATTTCTACCTGTTGCTTTGATGGGGCAGGGAATTGTTTTCTTTCTAATTGAATATCTTTGACTTGCTATTCAGTCTCAATAAAGCAGCCAGGTTTTGCCCTTTGAGGCACTTTCCCTTCTGTATTTGGAGATAGATGTTACCTCTAAGGTCAAAACTAGACACAAATTTCTTTGGTATTTCAGAAGATGTTCATCCAGGGATTTTAGCTCAGACATTTTTACTACCTAGCTGATAAACCACTTTTTGTTTCTTTTGGTGTGATAGATTCTCTCTGTGTTATTTATCACACTTTTAATTTTATTTAAAATATAACCAAATGCAATGGGCAATAGGGCTGGTCACATTCAGGCCTGGTATAAGAGGCTCAGCGCAACTATTTACTGGAGAGCAGTGACATAGCTGAAACGGGCCCCAAAAAAATCTCTCTTAGGAGTTGGCTCCCTGGCACGCCTCCTCCTCTGGCCGAAACACCGCAACTCGTGCGGCCGCCTGTTTGCGAACCGGGGTGCTCCTGACGGGCCGTGCAGGGCTTCGGTAGTAAACAGCGAGTGGTGGGGATGAATGGGACTGGGGGATGGGGTGGGAGGGGAGGGGAAGGGAAGGGGGGAGTGATATATTCCTGCCGCCGGGAAGCAAAGCGGAACCATGCGCCGGGTATCATTGCATAACAGATGATGTATTGTACAGCCTGTACCCTCTCCTAAAGAGCAGAGGTGGGCACGCCAAGGAAGGCTTGAGCCTGGCTCCTGGTGAGTGCCTGGCTCTGGCCTGCCTCCATGGCTGTGAATAAAGACAAGTTAAGGAAGAGGCAAGGGGAACATGCTGGCATCGCCGTACTCCCCGTTACTCACAGTAACGAGATTGTTGTGAGGGTGAAACAAAGCCTCGCTGCGGGCAAGGGATGGGCTTTTCTTGCCACAGAGTGGAAAGCCCGGGAGATCTGCTCTACCCAATGTCTCCCGGCGCGTCTCACAGCCTCCTCTTCCCCAGGCGGAAGGGTGGGAGGTCTCCTAACAACATTCCTGCAAGGACATGAGAACTTGCTGCCTTTTACTCCTCAGGAACCCCAAATACCGCACTGGTTTCTAGCATCGTGTCCCAGCTCTAGCAGCTACTGCTGCCCCACCCCAGGGCAGCTGGACCAGCATGCTGCTCCTTCCTGCACAGCTCAGACCACAGCTGTCTCCAGATCAGGGTTTGCAAAAATGCAGCTCATCTTCAGCTTTTAAACACTTAGCAATGAACAGAAAATGGGTCTGTGAAAAAATCCCAACAAGATACAATACAGAGGGGATGTCTTTTCCCTCTTTGTGGCAGATCAAACACATTTATCTAAGGTTTTAATTTCTTTTCCTTTCACATCATAGTGAGGATCTTTAGCAGAGAACGGAACAGCCGGGTGATATATTTTTGGGTTATAACTTGAGAACAAAAGCTCATTAGGACTCAAAGATTTTATATGGATAACACCACCCACGGTTACTTTAGATAGGGTAGAAATGTTTTTATGCTTTAGGGCACAAACTAGCTATTAAATTACTAGGGAACTACAAATATCTACTAGACATATCGATGGGAGTGCAACCAGAACGCAGAGTACTACATAAAATAATTACATACAGCACAGCTAATATTAGATCACATGAAAGTACATGACTGTTCTATAAAAATCGTTTGCATCTCTGTATTGGACATTGATTGAGGGTGGCATTGGTTTTGTACAGAGGGATGCTGACCTAGCTTTCAAAGCTTCGAAACCTTGCAGCCTCTGCCAGCACTTCTCGGCAGGGCTGTGCCACTGGAACTGCCAGAGGAGCCAAGTTTCCTCAACTAGAAAAAGTCCTTCCTTTTCTGTGGCTAGCTGGGATGTAGGAAACCCAAATGAGAGGGGATGGATTATCTGTTGTGCTGAGAGGATCCACCAAGCAAGCGTGTCCTTGACGTGTGAGCCTGAATTGGGGTCGGTGACAAGGACAACTCTGACATCATATGAGTCATGTGAGGAGGGAGGGGTGTCGCTGCCTCCTGACGGGGGGACGCATCTGTTCCACGCTAGCTCGTGAGATGTGAAGAGGTTGCAGTGCTAAGATGCACATAGGGAGAGTGGGAGTGTGCCGCTTAGCAGGGCTTTTTTGAGTTTGGGAATCTCATCGGAGCTGCCTCTCTTCTGCTCTGTGATTTCCACCCCACAGACGCAGGTGGTTGTCGGACCGGCGCTGGCGTGGTGGCAGAGGGGCGAGGGGCCAGGCCGGTGTGGGAGAGCGCCACAGGAAAGTCAGTGTCAGATCTCCCGCCTCTGTGGGACTTCAGAGGTCTGTGTGCTGTCCCTCAGGGTGCCTGAAGAAAAGCTGAAAGAAGGTCTTGTAGGGTGCGTTTGGATTAATTAGAGGGCGTATGGATGTTGTTGGAGTAGCTGCCTGATGTTCCCACTAGAAAAGGCACACTTTGATTTGCTAAGAACTTTGCTGGGCTGAGAAGTCAAGACACTTGTACAAATGGCGCTTTCTAAGCTGCCATGTCTTTTTCCTTCTGCATTGGTGCTGTGAACTCTGTAAGTAAACATTCCTCTAAAGGATAAAAACCTAGTATGTGAAGATGTAATTAAGGCTACCTAAAGGTTAGAACACAAGTGGGGTCCATTTTAGCTGCAGAACTGTAAATATTTTATTTTCTGACTTATTTCTTCAGCTTGTTTCCACAGTGGCAGAACACTAGGCCTTGGGTAAAGGCAGCGAAACTACATCTCTTCCCCCAAGTACTTTAGATGTGTGCAGTGAATACACGTGCAAGCTTCACTGGTAGTTACAGTTAGGTTTGTATTGGTTTTGCTGTCATATTTTTTGTGAACTAGAGATTAATAATTTTGAAGAAAACAAGATGATGGGCATCATGGAGAGGTCATGAGGATATGCGTTTGCAAATCTGACAGCAGGAAGGTGCTGAGGTCAGTCACTGTGCCAACTGAAGTGCAGTGGTTACAAGTGGCCAGTTTTGGTGTGAAAAGATTTAAAAAGCAAAGGGACGTGACGAGTCATTACATACTTGGTACTCCAAAGAAAAGGGAGCTGGTGGGGAAATGTGGAGAGAAAGCTGACACAGTCTAGCAAGGGACTAAGAAAAGACCATTAGAAAGTTCTTGGTGGATGCTAATGATTCAAAACAGAAATAGAGATGTTGCCATAGGCTGAAGTGGATATTAAGCAACCTCCAAACAGAGGGTGGTGATTTGTATTTCTGCCTGAGATTAAGAAATGACAAGGTGTAGAGGAAGTGAAGAGGATAATACAGATTCTGATGGGAATTACTGTAGTAATTCCCCTATTGTGGATAACTGGCAAAACCTGAAGCCAGAGCTCTCAGCATTTGTCATGCAAAATGAATGCTGCTTGACTTCAGGCGCTTTCAAGTGACCAGTAGCGGCCATAGCCATGTAGGTGCAGAATGAAATAGATTGGTCCATGGAAGGAAAAAATCCTACTCCCTGAAGCATGGGGAGTGATTTGGGGTGTTTTGTGCAGAGTTAGGGAGCAGCCATGCGTGTGTCCTGTCCAGAGGGTTGCTGCCCTGTTTGGGGCCTGAGAAGCGAACTTCAAGGAGCAAAACATCAGAGAGGTTCTGCTGCATTCCAGCTGCGTTTCCTGTAGTATGTGCTTCTACTTTCCAAGACTTTGCCATAGAAAATTTGTACCTAAGTGTTATTGGTATACTTTATTATTTTAGCATGAAATTTTTCTGCCAAATTTTCCTCGGGAGTGTAAGCTGGGAAAGTTTAGGGTGCAGCTGGACAGTACAAAAGCCACAATTTATATCTTATCAAAATCATGAATGATTTTCATGGACCAAGTGAAAAGATGTGTACAAAGTTGGGGCTTTGCTCCAGCTGAATTTTGGGGATTGTGTATAAGTACGCCAGCTTCTCACAAAAGAAACCCCAAACTGTTTTGTATACTGGAAGTCTCAGTGAACTCTACTAATAAGCCAATGTGATAAGTACTTGTACTGCACTAACACCCAGTGGCTCAACTTATACTGGACCCTGTTGCTCTCGGCACTTGTCACGCAGCGTCAGAAACAAAAACTTCTCCTGGTACATTGCAGACAGCATGGAATTGAGCTGGTGTGCTGCTGAGGTGTCCTAGTTCAAAGAGCAAGCCAGTGGGAATTCCAGGGATTTACAGAACACCTGATTCATGGGTATTTTCTATCTCTTGGGGTTTTGTGTTTAAACACATGTGGACCTTAATGTGCATCTTTCCCCCAGTCTGCTGCAGGTTCCCTGTTGCACACCTCTACACACAGTAAAGGAGAGGCAGGTCATGACAAGCTCAGCCTCCTCCACTTGGCAAGGACCACCACACGGTCTATCACAACAGCTTCCTTCTTCCTGGCAGCCCTTTGCAGACTGCTTTGACCAATGCTGGCTGAGTAGCAAAAATCATTTCTTAGGCCTTAACACTGATACAATTTACTCCTATTTTCTTCAGTGATTTTTAAAATTTTTGTTGGGTTTTTTTTTTTTTCCCTGAAGGAAAGCCCCTAATCAATATTGCAGTGACTTTTGTAGAATTCCTCCTTGTCTGTCCCATTTTCTCTGATTTTCCTTGCTAGATGTCTTCGGGTGCGGACTGGATACTTATACAGGAAAATGCTGGAAGGACCACGTGTAAAGCAGTCACAGGTCACAGTAAAATGTGAGGGAGCAATGATGTACTTGCTTCTTCTCTTATACAAAGATCTGTCAGACAAATAGCCTTGAGAATTTTGTTACATTTCAGTCCTGTATGAAGCCCTAAAATAACCCCCATAAAAACATAGCTTCTGCTCTGGTGGCTCTCCCAACCCTGATTTTCTTATTAATCTCCCTAGCAATACTTATAAAAATGCTTGACTCTGGTTACGCAGATTGTCTGATGTGATCACTAGCAATTATGCTAATCACAGTCTTCTCACAGTTCTTTCCCATCTGTTTTATCCACCTATGGATACTTAGAGTGATATAAATGATAAAAGAGGCTCTGATCACATAATGCTCTTGTTTGATAGTCAAAGTATGACCAGAGATTTTACACATATAGACTAGTTAGAGGACAAGGAGCGAGAAGAAGGAAGTTACAGAGTATTGCCATTTTCTGTGGAAGAGGAATAGATGCACAGGACTAAATAACTTCTCAGGGATGCTTGTGGCAGAGCTGTAGATTGGTTGCAGGCCTTTGGAAAACCTTTTCATACAGGTATGAAGGCATATAGGGTGAGCATGACTTAAGGATGGGGGGAAGACAAGACCTGTCTACTGTCATTTACTGAAACTGGAGGAAGAGGAATGCAAAGGCAAGGAGCAGATTTTGTTTGCTGGACCCTCTGATGTCATTAGCTGTAGGTGGAAGATAATAAAACATTGTTTTCTTTGCTGTGTGCCTGGAGAACTGCAGTTTGCCAAGTGCAACTGGGTTAGTGAAGACGCAAACTATTCAAAGTGCCAGCCTTGAACAGAGAGGTGGTGCAGCTGGCACCTACCCCTGGAAAGCAAAGGGAAAGGGATCCCTTCTCCTACCGGGGAGATCTCAGTGGTCCTCCATGTTACAGCAGTGCTTCTTAAGCCCTGTGACAATGCTGCTTCTCAGCATTTGGGCAGAGAACAGGATGGCCAACAGGGCGTGTGGCTGTGATGTGTCTAAAATTGTTACTGTCAGGGCAGTAAAGTATTTTTTTGGGGAGGAGGTTGAAGACTCTGCAGTGGCATTTTGGCATGAAGGCCCAGACTGGTGAGAGCTGCACCCGTGACTGCTGGCATGGGTAGAGGTTTGGGGATGCACAAACTGCGGAGAAGTGACACAACATGACTAGATAAGCAGGCGACATATTCACTGGTGGTACAGTATCTCCTCTCAGAAGCTCTTGGCAGCTGAAAAGGGCTCTGTGCTTTCACACCTCCATGCCTCACTAACCTCTGATGCTAAACAACGAATGATGAAAGAGATCTCAAAGAAGCACTTGTTTGTAGGATATTGCACCGCTTCAGGAAACTGAAGCAAAGGTTTATGACATGAATTGCTGTGGTGAAGGGCAGTAACTTGTTTGGAAAGCAATGGTCTGCTCCTTTTCCCCTTCATAAATTTTTCCTATCTTTATGTGGAACTTAGTACTTGGGAGAAATGAGTGTGGCCAGTAAAGACTGGACAAGGAAACCACTGGTGTTTCCAGGTGGAGATGGGATCTGCTGCTAAGTGGAATCCTTAGTATGTCAAAAGTGTCCCAAGTCCATGAAAAATGCTCTAGTACCTCTTTTTCATTACACTTGTCTGCACACAAGCGATGAACTCCTTGAAACAGGAAATGTGTTTTCATTATGTGTGTGGACACACCTATCAGACTGGGGCCCCAGCTCTGACCTGAGGGTGTAGATGCTACCTTGATAAATGACAATTACTTTTCTGGAAAACCTGGATTAATCTTGGACGCAAAAAACTCAGCAGCATTCGCTTGGAGATCATTTATGGCCATTGGAGAGAAGATCATGCTTTGCTGGAATATTACCTGTCAGAAAAGAACCCCTGGACCAAGAATCTTTCAGGGCTTTATATGACATTCAGAAAAATCATATCCGTTAGGAGATGCTTTCCTGCAGCAGATCCGTATCCGTGTCCCATTTCCGGCTAAGACAACACACAGTGGGACTACAGATTTCGAAGGAAATAAATTCTTTCCAAGCAGTTGTCGAAACTGTTGAGTCTAGGGAAATATATAGAGATGGATGGGATGTGTCATTCTTAGAGGGATGAGTTATTTAAAGCTAGTCTGGGGTATGCTATTCTTAAAGGAATGAGATATTTATTAACAGACTTACATATTCGTGTAATGGTTCCAGTGAGAACAATGAAAATTCTGACTGAGTAAACATAAATGTAGAGGTAAAATTAGCTTAAGCTTGGAATTTTCAAAAGCACTTAATGTTGACCTAACTCTGAGCTCTTCAAAGCCAATGGAAATTATGCCTTATGTCAGTAGAAAGAAAATTACTCTGATAGAAGAAAGCTTCTGAAATCATACTCTAAATTGAGAAGTACATACTTTCACTATATTTCTGATTTACTCCTGATAAACGCATATTATTCTAAAAGTGGATGGGTTGTTTCAAATGAGTCAGATACTTCCCTTAAGAATTATGGAATTTAAAAAAAAATTAAACCTTTTTATAGTAAGGGATATGTCTTCTGCATCTTGCAAAGAGCTTATTGCACCAAAGCTTTAACATATAATAATTAAAAATCAATAGGCTTTTCAAATTCATTTGTTAAATGCTTAACTGTATAGTTAAGTCATTGCATATCATATATAGTCTTAAAATAGTGTTTGGGTGTTTACAAGAAGCCTTCAGATACTCAGCTGATAGTTAAATCCATAACATATGCCCCACCTGGAAAATATGGCCCTGAAGTAGCTGTTTGAAATTAAATTTCCATGTGAAGTTTGCCTATTTTGGGCCTCATTTCCAGCTGGAAGACTAAGATTAATTTCTTTGAGAGTTAACTCTCTTACCCCAGCTGAGTCTTGCATCCCAAACTTGATTTTTGTCCTTCTGGTTAGCTGTGATTTTTAAAAAAGCTTGACTGTGCTTGGTTAGCTGTCTCTTGGTCAGCAAGCACTGGGAAATACGTAAGATACAGCACAAAACCAAAGTGGCTTTAAGGGAAAACTTGTGAGTGAAATCTTAGTCCTCAGAAAGTCAATTGGAGTTTTGCCACCAATTGACATGGGGTCAGGATTTTATCCCTTAACTTCTCTATGTCTTTACTTTTGATGACTTGTTATCTAAGTCTTTATGATACATTAATGCTAGTTTACATGTTCTGAAGACATAGTGCCTGGTAAGATGTAAACACAGTATAAACCTCTAGTGTGTTTCTGTTCCGTCTTCTTCAGGCATTAAAGGATGTGTCTTTTTGGCTACTGCTCTGCTGGAGCTGAAACTTTCCCAAAACTCACAGCTAAGCAGTTCAGTGTGTGTTGCACGGGACAGCTACAGAATTCCAATTACTGCAATGGTGAGTAGCACTGAGACATGTAATCCTCAAATTTAAGTCATTAAAGAAGCTGTAAATGCACCCGGAAGCATTCAGAAGATAAAACAAAAACACATTTAAATATAAATATAAAAAAAGACCTTCAGGTCACAATACTCTCTGTCAGAGGCACTCTCTGTCAGAGGTATTATTTGGTATTTGTTTAGTGTATCGGAATGATTTGCAAAATGAGAATCATGGCCCTGTTTCATTAAGCATTATAAAGTGCTTGCACAGAGACCCGCAGAAATCTAAAATATGTATGCTAAGAAAGCTACTGCTGAAAGCATGATAGAGGAGGGACAGGAGCATACAGTGCAGTTCATATATGTCTATGTTTTTGTGTTATACACTATTAAAGCAAAGATCAGTCATCCTGATTTATCCTTTAACCTGCTCATCAACCAGCTAATTTTCTACTGTGTCTGTAGCAGAAATAAATCTTGAGAAGGGATTTGGAGGAAGATTTAAAGAGGGATTTGAAATGTTTGGCAACTGGTTGGTCAAATTTTCTGTTACTGACAGTTGACCTGTGACTTCTAACTCTTGTGCTCACGAGAGTTCTGATTAGATTTTTTTTTTTTTTTTGACAAGAGGCATGACTATGGTTTTGAATGTTATATAGACATGTATTACACAGTACAACTTGATATTTATGCTGGTCATTAGTAGTCTACGAATATGAATTTAAATGAGATTATTATATGTTGGATATGTCACTAAATGCCCACAATGTGGCAAGAGCTCCGTGCACACTGCACGGAGCTGTACAGATACACGGGTTTAGCTGAGTGACTAGATACTGTGTTACTTTAATGTAATCGTTTCTGTAAAAATTGGAAAGTTAACAATAAATCATTTGTCTTTGCTACTATCATCACAACATTTTTTAAAGAAAAGGGCAGACTCTTTCCTGGTTACAGCTTCTCAACTAAAAATCAGATACCTTGAAGTCATAAACTATGCAGTGTTATTGGTTGTATCACAGCTTTAGCCAGGATTCCTTGTAGTGTTCTTTCTGGGTGAAATAGAGAAAAAAATGATTTTGTTTGGAAAGCCTTGTGAGCATTTCCCCTATTGTGGGCTATGCTTTTCTTTTGCAATGTTTCCTTATATTTACTGGATTTGTGTTCTGTGTGATGTGCTGACAGCACAGATTCCTTGATTGTGCTTTAAGATTTTTCACTTGCAGCCAGTGAAAGCTGAATTAAACACTCTGCAATCCTAAATACATCTTTTTTATTATGGTGTTTATGGTTTAAGCTGCCTTGTTTTAAATGCCAAAGCTTTGAGGCCTAGGAAAATATTGCAGATCTTTCAAAACCTGTGTAGTGATACCAAGTATAAGGACCAACATGTGACCAGTAAATGCAGCCATTGCTCTCAGAAATGCTCAGCATTAGGTGCAGAGATATTTACCCTTCTATGGTTAAAAACACAAAATCAGTCACACACCCAGCAGCCACACTTTATGCCTTCAAACTGTAACCAGATAAGAGGCCCATCACATCATCTGCCTTCTAGGCATGCTTCCCCTCTGTTTCCAAACTCACCTTACTCAAAGGCAAACTTTGTGGAAGAGGAACCTAATCACAAGCTTCATTATATGCTGTGCCATAGCAGGCAAGTGAATAAGCAGGGTTCAGAATGTTTTTTTTCGGCTGAAAACCGTATGTGCTGATTGCAATTTTGTTAAATACATAAATAACTGGAGCCCTTCCAATCAGAGCTAGCCAAACCTTTTAATCATATACAGAAGTGTTCCTCGTGACATAATTATGCTATCCAGACTCCTTCCCTCATTGGGAAATATTCTGTCAAACAGTAAAATAATTAACATGGATTTTAAAGTCGGCATTGACATTCTAATGTCTAATTAGGTAATTGTCATTGGCACAGCAATACCTATTAGGAGCATGCAATTTGTGGAAGGGGTTTTGATGGAACAGACTGCAGGTGCAGATGGTCTAACAGCAGGACTCTTACCCGATGTAAACAAAGGTATTTTAATTAGCCATGTGACCCTGATCATTGTTAAAAGGTAAGGGCTGCACATTCATCTTCCCACCAGCTACTTCCTGGTCCTTTCAAGGGGAATGTTGAAATATCTTGACCTGTGGTAAATTACGTACAGACTTGATTGAAATTCTCTTCAAATCTAATTATTGTTTCATTTGGCTTCTGGCAACATTAGCGCTATATTGCAGTTGGCTCACAAGTCTTACCTACTTGCTGGGCTATTTTTGGTTTGTAGATCTCAATTGCTAACCTACACAAAGATACCAACTTTTGCTTGGCATACCAGGGAAGACTTCCAAGATGTTGGAGCTTACTTTTCAGTAAGTGTGTGCTGGAAGGAATTTAAAATGTGCAGAAGACCTGAATTCTATAAAATTATAAAAAATCCCTTGCTGGTGAGTTTGCATGTAACACAGCACAGATCTTAGCTGAATGAAAATTAATTGGGAAAACAGGAATGACCACACAGCCTCAGCAGCTATGAATAACCTTGAAGTTAGGAACACAAGAGACTGGATCAGCTCCTTGTGTTGTTTGCATCAGCTGTGGGAGAAGCTCTGCATATGTTAAATGTTCCAGAGCAGAGGCTGCACCTGGTATCTGCAGCTAAACCTCATGGAAACTTTGTGCGTTTCAGTTTTCTTACTACTGCAAAGTAAACAAATAGCCAAAAAAAAAAAGTAAAGGCAAAGCACTTCTGTATTTTTTTTTCTGGATACTTCTATTTTGCCTCAATTATATTGCATCTCTTAATTTAAGAGTATATTTTATTATTACTGTTTGGCCTTAATCATGTTCAGTTTTTTAGCACTTAATCACATAAAAACAGACACATGTGCTTCTCTGCAGTGATATAGTCCTATTAATTAATTGGAATTGTTCTTAGGAGCAAAAAAGTTAAGTAATTGTAGAGTTGGGACCTTAAGCTGTACTCTGCTTAGTGCATGGTCTGTCTCTGTGCTAGGTTTTCTGCAGTGTTTAACTCAATGAATTACAGATTACTGATCTGCAGACCAGATATTCAAATATGGTGAAAGGAACATATCTATATATCTTTCCTCTCTATTTTTTGGAACCTGTTCGTGCTGTGACAAGGCACAAGCTCTGGCTGACAAAGCTCCCAGCTTGGCTGTTTAATAAACATTTAATAGAAGTTTGCTAGGATGAATCTAGGCCATTGGGAGAACTGGTTTAAAGTGCATGTGTGTTGCTTTTTGGATTTACTAAAATATAAACTGTAAATAATTATATCACCAAAGTTCTTCAGATTCTCAGATGAGATGCATGAGAACTCAGCAAATACACTTTTTTGAAGACAGCTGCAGTGGCTGCTCAGGCATATGATTTCTGTAGTGTGTGAGAATCCAAACAATTTTTTTTGCAGTAATTTGATTTGCCACCATTTTTGGGGTGGGAGGATCTCTGAGGTGCTGGAGCACAGGATGCATCTTGGTTATTTCATGAGGGACTGGTTCATGCTATGGCTTTATGAATGATGCCAGACCGATTCTCTAATGAAATACTTGGTGGTCTTTTGGCTTGGTGTTCAGATCCCTCCACAGCTGTAAAATGAAGAATCGCTATTCCTAACAGAGGTGATATGTGCAATAGTTTTTTGGGGGTTTTTTAAGCTATCTAATCCAAGAACAGAAACTTTCATTTAATCAATGGTGAAATATAAACTCTTACTGTCAGGTTAAATATCTTTGGTAAAATCTTTAGTCTTAAGAATTGCATGGGTTATGTTGCTGCTTTCCAATGAATGTGAATGTTTTTCCACTTCTCTCAAGCAAGTGCTATAGAGACCTTATTGAGTGTGAAATAATGTACACTTGTTAGTTAATGAGTTTGACCACCATGAGATAATCCTCAGGTGACATGATGACCGTCTGTGCTTAAAAATAAATAAATAAAAGCTAGAAAGAATACAAACGATAAACACACATTATATCTCTCCTACCGATGCTGGGGTTTAATTATGGGGGACAATTACCTACCATAGTCAAAGGATTCGCACATTAATAACATTATATAGGGATAATGTCTTTCTAAGCTGCTATAGCATTTAAAAGCTGGTACTTATGTTGCAATCCAGATTCTGTCTACCCGTCAGTCCTGTCTGGATTATTGCTACATTATGTAATGTGGTCTCTTGTGGGTTTTTTACTGCGTGATTAACATGTGGGTCTGACTTACCCAGTCCACTCTAATAAACCAACCTTAATGAGCGAAATAATAATAATAATGATAATAATAAATCCTACATGATTTCTGAGCTTCTATGTTACTCTTGCTAAGACATTTGTGTTTAAGCAACATGAATGCTCAATTAAATATATATGTATCTAATTCTATTCATGTGCAGTAGTCTTCTGAGAACTTTTCTCTGGTTTTATCCAGGAAAAAAACTAACTGCATTGGAAGGCTAGAGTGAATATACAAACTTTCTAACTCTGCATTTCCTGCTGCTTCTTAGTCCTGCACTTTCACAGAGGAGAGATACACTAAAACCCGTCAAAACTTAATCTCTTGCATATCCTTCTTAAATATTGCGTTTTGTGCTCTTCCCACTGTAAAATCTGTGACTGATCTCTCCTAGCAATGAGTGAAGGATTTGTGACAATATTACAAAAGCACAGGTAATTAGAAAATCACAGAAATATTGCTGGTTTCCTTTTTTTTTATTTTTCTTTTTAAAAATTATTTTTGCAAAAGGTGCTCCTTTTTTTGTAATTTTCAGTGCACTCATTGAATGAGTGGAGTTTATTCTAGAAGCAATATGACTTCAGTGGGCATCAATTTTCAGCAGAGGAAGACAAATCAATTGCTTGAATTAATAATAGTTGCTAATTTTCAGAAGTTTTGGGGAAAAAAATTGAGCCATAACTTACTCATAAAGAAATTATTTGTAGGAGTTGAGAGCTGGCTTTTGCATGTAGTACAGGTTATTGTTAGCAAATGTAGTGTGCCTGTGCTGTGAAGAGCTCAAAGTTATATTGATAACTGCTGTGCTTTCTGCTGAAATTAAAGAAGGGTTTTTCTAGGTATTTTTTGCTTCATGCCTTACTTTTCCTGTGTTGATACATTACTAATTCACATGATGATGCACAGCCATGATTTTTATGGGTACAAGGAAACTCTCTTGTTGTCTTATCACAAAGTTAAAATTGCAAATACAAACAGAATGTGTTGGTTTACAGGTGAACTAAGAACCATGGCATAGATCAATGGAATTCAGATTGATTCCAGAGAAGATTATTAATTTGTGTCAGCTCTAAATTTGGTCTTGGATTTTAGGGGTTCTACTTTCATTACCCACTGCTGCTGGGACTTTTTTTTTTTTTTATACCCTTAAAATCTGCCCATTCTCTGCAAATATCAGCATGTAATTGGAAGCAGAGCTTTTAAGAAGATAATTTCTGATTAAAGAAGTTTTTTTTCATGAAAACTTGCATCAGCCTGCGTATAGAAATCCATGTACTAACGTAATAACTTCCTAATATAGATTCACTTGAATTCAAAGGATGCTATAGCATGTAATCTCTTTTTACCTTAAGTATAGCTTAGGTAATTCTTTCTCTTGGGATATGGTTTTTGTTGGGTTTATTTTTTTATTTTTTTACCAAACCATTTTTAGCCTTCAGAAATTTGCTAGTAAAATATTATATCAATCAACCTGAAACTGAAGGTGGAATGGTGCACTTTTATCCAAATTGCTTTAGCAAATATGTATGTGTTAGCTTTGTATAGCAAGGTTTGTAGGAAGTATCTTTTATTAGAACAAGGAAAATAGCTGGCGAAAAAAGAGGACAGTCTGAAAGAGAAACAGAAAACTTCTGCCAAAGAACACTTTGGAAACAGTTGTTTTAATTTAATTTCATGTTCCTCTAGAAGAAAACTTGTAGGCATAGTTAGCACCTGTGGAGCAGAGCTGATGGAAATGCAATATCTTCAGGGATCTGTGACAGAGGTGGCCAGCAACTGTGGAGCAACAAAGTGTAAAACCATGATATACCATAGAATGAGTGCTTGTGTTGAATTCATCAATTGTTCTAGTTAGTACATACTCCCAGGGCTTCAGGATGGTGCAGCAGCAGTGATGGACCCAGGCATCACACCTCCTTATCTATAGGTAGCTACAGTCCAGCTTCTCTGAAAGAGAGAGAAGAAAATTAACATTTTTAATGAAAATACACAGTGTAGATTGTGACCGTCAGACAAACTACAACACACTTTTTGAAGATGAGGGTAGGAACTAAAATTCCTGACCTAACTGGATACCAAGAAGCATGGGCTCAATAGATTCACTTGATTTATGGCATGCTATAACTTCCTTCATTAACGTAATTCTGCATTTCATGGGCTATAAACTACCTGCTTCTTTTCTTCTGCTGAGGGAGAACCACATTACCATCTCTCTCCTCCTTTCCCTTTCTTTCCCTCCCCTCTTTGTGAACATCCTCTCTGTTTCGCTGGTGCTAACTACCTTTTATTTCAGAAATGGTCTTATAAATACTCGTCTTAATTACACTCGAAGCAACTGTTCTCAACTTGTTTTTAGCTTTGAAGTCTGTTGCTTCTATTTCAGACAAGAAATAGAAGAGGACTCGTATGCCCAAGAGCTTGTGTTCTCTAACTGCACCAGTTGGTTTTGACAAGGGACATTGCCTCTAACTACAAACTTGTCTTGCCTCATTTCCATGTAATTGTGGGCCTTCCTGGATAATCAGGGTTGAGAAATTTGAGACGGAGTCATTGCTTTATGACAGACACCTCCCCACTAGTAACTGGATGTGTCTGATCATTATCAAGCTTCTTTCAATGTGTGTTGTCTGTTTGTCCTCACCCCTGTAGCTGCTGTGCAAGTTTATGGGATGGCATATACCCTGTTCTGAGGTGCATATGTGTATATAGGATGCTGGAACTGGGGTTTCTCTTGCTTATGAGCATTTATTCTTAACATTGAGAAGATGTGCTGTGACTGTTTAATGACTTTGAGGGTAGGGTAGGATTTGCTCTATATAGGGTATTCACTTTGTATTCTAATGAGTCAGTATAATATTAACACTGCTATTCCCTGGAGAGTATGCCTAGTGAATAAACACCAGATACAGTTTGGTGAGATTGAGTCTCATGATGGTTCCTCTCATTGCCAGTATGATGGTGCCTCACGGTTTGGGTGTCTATCTTGGCTTTTTAAAATGTGTTCTGGGTGATTTCTGACTCCATGATGTAGGTCTAGAGGTTTTCACTAATGGTCGTTTGTAGGCTGCCATTTCTTAGGCTCATCTGATTGTAGAGCTGCGAAGATAGGGGTCTGATACTCTCTAGGAAGTAGATTTTTATGAAATGTATTTTTTATGGAAGTATTCCAGGTATACTCTGATGGAAGGAATGGTTTTTACTGAATTTATGGTGGGAACAAAGAAAAGAACAAAACCTTTTAGCTGTGTGTGTGTGTTACTCACAACCCATGGTTGGTGCAGTTACCTACAACCTGTTCTTTGTAGTGGGCTATGAAACAGTTGAGATATTACATTATCATTTCAATGCTAGTTTTCTAGAGTCAGACAAAGTCAGTTTGTGAAGTTAAAATGTGAGTTAATATATTTGAGTTGGAAGTCTGATGGTTAGGTTTCTCCTAGATACTCAGGAGAGTCTGTGGTGGCAGGGAGGTAGATAGAGGATGAAGCCACTGAAAAAACAGCCATGTGTAAGGCTATAAGATGTTTCTGAGAATTTTTCTATCCTCTTAGCAAGGATATCATAAGTGTCTTATAGGTCTCCAGATATTCCTTGATTATGCATCGTGAGGACTATATGACAAGTTTGGGGGATGAGAATGAGAAATTAGAGTTCTAGCAGCTTTTCTAGCAGTTGTCAGGAAATGGATCCAATGATAGAGATCTCAGCTCCTAAATGAGTGAGGGACTGTAAAGTCTTTGTTAAGTTCCTTGCAGTAGGTAGTGTCTGCTAGTCTTACTCACGTAGTCTTTGCAGGTTAACATGATGGTAGCCTTATCTTTGCCTGCTCTTTGACTTAATCATAAGGATTCTAGAAACTTTAAAGGTGATGAATGTGGGAAAGGGAAGAAATGTCTAAAAGTTGCTTTGTCTTGGATATATGATTGGTTTAAAGAAAGTATCTTCCAATGTCCCATATATTGGGTTTTTTGGGGTAGCTTCTCTGTGCAGAAGTGTACATCTATGGAGAGGTTTATTTGTTATTAATTTTACAGCCATGACAGCCTACTGCCAGATGTTGAGAAGGTACTCTCTGGTCATGAACATTGCAGCTTTGGGTGAGGTTGTGGTGTCTTGCCAGGTCTGATGGCATGTGTGGTGTATTCTGTGTACTCTTTCTATGGTGGTATATAGAACAGTAACATACATTGTTATGTGTTTCTTATCTTAATATTGTGATTAAATTTGAATTACTGGAGATCAGCTAATAGTGCATATACGTAACTAACTTATCTACTACAGTAATATTTGAGGCTTTGCCAGGGTTGGGGCTCTGTGGTTCTTGGCCAAGCAGCATATAACCCATTCCCAAAAGAGACATTCCTCTGATCTCTCCTATCATTGTTCCTCAATATTGTCTCTCTAGTTTTTACACCCACTTTGTGGATACAGACCTAAATTAAACTGAGAGCTTTTCAGGGAATGACTTGTTTATTACTTTGCGTTACAATGCTTACTGCGGTTGAAATTCTGCTTGCTGAGATTTCTGAGGACACTAGGAATACAAACAATAATAGTACTGAATCATGGAAAGTTACCCTTTCATCTGTTTGATATTTACATTCTTTATGAGGGAGAGACTCAGCCGTGTTCATACTTTTGCATTGTGTGTGAACATGCTTTTGCTGGAGTTCTGGCATTTTCAGCTGGTGCATTGCTGCTTGCTCTTACCCGGCTCTGATAAGCTCTGCAACAGCTCACATCCACTGCTGAGCGAAGAAAAGGATACTAAGCTTAGAGAAAGCAGAGAAATATGGACTAAGGGTGAAGCTGTCATGGAGCCAGAAAGTAAATCCACTTGCCTTATTCCTGTCTTGGTCCTTTACAGGGGAACAAACTTGCCTGGAAGTGATGGGGACCATGATGCAGCCCCTGTCCCATCCCACAGGCACCTGCTCTGAGAAAGGGCTGAGGTGGGCCAGTAGTGCTCTGCTTTCCTTCATGAAGGTGCTCACGCAAGAGTACTTCTCAAAAACTTTTTCTCAAACTCCTGTATAAAGAAGAGCAAAAATGAAACAGCCCAGGCTCCTTTCCAAAGACACCTACATAATGTATATATTTCATACACACACATATATATGTGTAAAATAAATGTATTTAATTTATGAAACAGAAAGAAAGCATTTTCATCCCATCCATGGGCCTGACAGACTCCTCTTCCCCCTTCTCACATCTTTGGTTCGCTTTATGATTGTGAAAACACATGCAGGAGGATCCTGCAAATCTATGTGGATTTGGGGTAGGAGAGTAGTTTGTTTTTGTTTTCCCCAGGAGGGACTGTTTTCTTATATAGTTGTGTGGGCACACAGCCATTAGGTAAGCACCTTCAATTTTAATTTTTATTACAGGTTTGCCATTGGTTTATGTCCTGCTTATTTAATCTGTATATTTACATTTTTTTGCTTCTCATAATTCTGCTATGCTGTATGTACTGTTAGGTATACACAGGCCATAACAATATTGGTCCATAAAGCCAGGCATGAGCCTTTGTACTGAACACAGAGAAAATTCCTGGGAAGTGCAACAGTCAAAATCATGCAAATTACCAACTGTAGCATCATAAAGATGTAATTACAGGACCAAAATGCCAAATTTTCATTCCTCTTCTGATTAGTTGTTGGAACAATGAGTTATCACAAGATTGCTACTTGTTAATATTGGCAAATCAACAGCTGCTATTCTTTGGTATAATAATATCACTCAATTCTGTGATTGCCATGTATCTAGTTTTACATCAGAAATGATTATGCCCATTAGGATTAAAGTCATTATACGGTAGGATTAGAATGGAGCATGAATTTGGATAATAACAATGTTAGTGTCACTATAGATTTCAAATTATATTAATTTCTGTCAATATGCAAAAATACACTAGAAAATCTTTTCACACTAGAAAACATTTTCACGGGGATTGGGGCATGTGTTTGTTTCCTGGTAATAGTATTCAGACAATATCCAGGCTATAAATGAAATAGGATTGTATAATTTACTGTCTGCTCATAATAAGAATATGTACTCTGTCGTCAAAAATTCAGGCGTTGTAGAAATGATCCCATCTTTGAGCAAATGTTGCAATTACTTCAAGCTGTCGAAACTCTGCTTCCTTTGAACAGAAGTGTCCAGAGCAAATACTGTAACAATGAATCTTTTTATCATTCTGCAATCCCATTTGTGATAAGAGGAATTCCTTGGGGATTACTTTAAATTCTGTACATTAGCAGCAGTTCCGTGGGTTAAATCAGATAAAACAGGCTCTTATCAGATTATTAGTCACATTAGGCAATTACATTCTTATCTCTTAGAAATAATTCGTGCAGCCTTGGTGCTTATTTCTCCTCATTAGAAGAGGCTAATTCCTGATTAAGATCTTTTGCCTTCCGTACAATAAACCTTTATATTGGATTTGCCACATAAATTGAAAAATACCTTGCGGCAGAGCGGGACAGCTGCACTTCCCTTTTAAAAATATACCTCACTTATCATTTAAACATCAGTCATGCACATTTGCTGCCCACAGTTTGGCGTTGAAGAAGACATCACTCCAGCTTTTTTCCAGCATGAAAGTTAAGGGTCTTCAAGACAGAGTGATTTTAGGGGACAGGGAAAGCAAATATGTTTTCATGTAGTTTTAAGGAGTTTGGTTTAAATTTCACGAGAATTGGAGTAAGGGAAGGATGTTTCACATACCATTTGAATAATGGCCTTAAGTATATTGCCCTGTGAGCAAGCCCACCTGTGGGATGCCTTCACAGTGGGCATCCTGTGTGGTGTAGGTGGGGGATGTTGGCACAGGGATGGACCCTAATCCCTAATATGTGTTGCTCTTTTTGAAAGTTTTCTGCAAAGATGGTGTCACATGTACGCAGTAGTGCTTGCTGGCAACTATGTCTCAAATGCAGGCTTGTGTTTATTGTAGGAACTGGATCAAAGTTGTTGTGCCCTTTCATGTAATTAACTCAACCCAAGAGAAATATCCAATTGAGTGATTTACTTTAGATAAGCAAGGCACTTGGGAAATGTAAATACTTCAGTGGAAAGGATACATGGGAAAAAATGAGTGTCAAATTGCTCCATAGGTATGTCATGCTTCCATTTCTGACATTTGTGTCAGAAGTTGTTTGCTGAAACAGATACCTCCCACTTCCCACCCTTTTAGGAGCATTTGCTTTTGCAATGGTTCTGTACTATACCATCCCTACTGCTGTTCTTTGTGCACCATCATGTATAAATCTGTTTTACACTTGGAGGCCTCAGCCTGTGTACATGCATGCTTGTGTGAGAAATGAGTACAGTCACTGTTGCTTCATTATTTTTGTAAAGGATTATAAAAAATGTTTCCCTTACTAGAACTGAGATGATGGGAAGTTTTCAAAGACAAAAATGTCAAACACCTAACTCCTATTAAAAATAAATGGGAATTAAGTGTCTGCCAATTAGGCCTGTGAAAATCTTTCTGGTGGTCTCTAGGATTGAACCAATTACATTGAAAACCAGAGGGGAATGTGTTAGGGATGAGGTGATTGCTTGAGACAAAGTGCTGCCTGTTGGAGGTGGTCCTGAGTGAAATTTTCAGTGTCTGTACATATCCAAGGGATGTCATATTTGTTTACAGAGCACCTTTAGTAAAAAATTCAGTGCATTGGCTGCTCAAATATTGTTATGTGCATTGCTTCCCATTTAGTTTTCATATTTTGCAAGTGATGTTAAAAATTCTTGCCCAGAGTCATCATGTTTGCAAATATATCCACTGGATTGCAGGGGAAAGGCTAATAGCTGCTTAACTTCTTCATAGACCTCCTAGAAGACAGTCCTGTGGCAAAATTTGAACCTTCAGGGCTGTAGCCTTTCAAAATACAACAGGAAAACCATATTTGATTAAGCAACTGATGACCTGTGAAAGAGGCTGGAGCAGTTTCTTTCACAAATTGCAGTATGAGGGTAAGATATTGCACAGATGTTCAGGTGCCCACCTGGACAGATCAGGGCAAGGACTTGAACTTGGGTCACCTTTGTCATGCAATGACCAGAGAGCATTGAACCTTCCTGTCTCTCTGCCCAAAGTCCCATTAAAGCCATCCCTGGGAAATGTTTCCTCTTGGATAAAGTTTCTTTAGGCAGAAATGTTTGACTTAGTCCCAGTTGTGTGGTGTCACACAAGCCCAACAAGCTCTGAAGATGCTGCACAGATAATTTCCATGATGGTCTGCCCAAAAAATTATTTTGTCTAAATAAATCAGAAGTATTATCTTTACCTAAGTCTCTGAGGTATAAAGATTAAGTGATTTACACAAATCTTTGGGTAATTTGGGAAATTTGGGTAAATTTGAAAAACTGAGCCCACATCTGCTACTCCCAGTGTTGCACTTCAGATCTGATCCTGGCTGTGATCTGCCAGTGTCCCAACACCTTGAATTGGGCCAACACAATTAAAGGTCTGTGGCAATTGTGTACCTCAAATGATGGGGCTGAAACCATTGCTCTCAGGCTCTCAGGCTTGCCTGGTCCCTTAATCCCCAACTATGAAGCAGAAGAGGGCTGGGGTCCTGGAGCTGCTCTGTACTATTCCCAGTTGGCCAAGCAGTATCTGCTGGAATATCAAGGCACTGACAACGTGCACATAGAACTATTTCTTAAACTATTGTAGAAGGAAAAAGGTTTGTGATGGTAAAGTCTTGGAGATGAGAAGTTTTCAGAAGTGGAAGCTGACTTGCTGTTATCTAATCTGCACTTGAAGCAGAGTAATACAAAATTGATCAATAGAGCAATAGGTATTGGTTGTTCCTTTACAGTTATCCTTCTACTTCTCTGGCTAAACTTGGTTGTCTGCTGTCCTTTGTTTTGCTGTAAAACAGAAAAACAGGTTCTGCTTGTGGGATACTTTTATTATTATTATTGTTGTTGAGACTTTTACCCTGGCCTGATTCCATTTTTGAGGAAAGTCTGGTAGAGCAAAACCAGCTTAAAGGGGTCTTGAGCAAGCTCCTATGCTGAAGCTAAACTCTTGGCTGTTACTTAGAAATCAAGTGTGAAATTTTTGATTGCCTAAGGTAGCTTAGAGTAGCCTCTTTTTCTTTTTCTAATACCTATAGCATTTGTTTCTTCTGTGGTATTGCACAAGTTCTGCTTCCCTATTCGTTTAAGAAATGTGATGTGCGTAACTGAACTACATGAGTTTGTTAATCTTCTTCAACTTCTAATAGATAAGCATTGGCCAATAAACTATCATTTTGACTAGGGCTGATGAGTAAAAAAAAAAAAGGAAGTATCTTCAAAAGTTTTGATAGATTTTATTTTTTAGTTTTTTAACGAAAATAAGAAAATTTCAGAGAGCTGCTACTTTCCTGGAAAGCCTGTAAGTTTCATTGGAAAAATCCCAAGCCAAAACATTTCAATAGGAAATGCACATATTTCTGTTTGGGTTTTCTCTCCTACCTCCCCCATTCTCAAGTTGCTAGACTCAAATTGTTCTTTTCTATATATCTAAAAATCGAGTTTTCTACCAATGGATGCTGTTAGCTTCTATCAAGCCTTCTTAGAGGTGTTGGAAGTTGAAATCTAGAGCTTGCATTAGCTGCTCAGGGTAGCAAAGAGCTCAATTAATGTGGCCATAAATTTTGAACAGTTATGAACAGTTATTTCTTCCTCTACTCATCTAGAGTTAGCAGCCTTTTCTCTCCTAAGTACAAGTATTTTTAAAATGTGCTTAATAAAGTTAGTTTTGTTCCCTGGCCTTTTGTCAAGGTTTGATGCTGAAGGAGAAATGGGCAGCTCTCTAGGAACAGTACATTGTAATGGTTGCTTTGCTGCAGGGGGATTTGTGAATTTTATGCTTGTGGTTACTTGATTTTAACAAAGTCAGTCTCTTTGGGACCAGCGATTGTAGTGTAAGCATAATGGGCACTTGTGACACAAGGAGAATTTATGACAAGAGTAACAACCTGCTTATGGTTCTTGTAATAGCCTACGAGATCATATACCATGACCTGCCTTTGAAATCACGTCAGATGTGGGCTCAATTCTAAAATGCAGAGCTTACAGTGACCATACCTTCTACTTCTCCCCTCTGACATTACAAGGGGGAGAGAGAGGTGTATCGTGTTTTTTGAGCATTGATTTAATATTACAACCTGTGCATCAAGAAGCAGTTGGCTACTTTCCAAGCTCTTTATGTGGTATGGAAATAGTTATTTCTTGTTACCTCGAATCTATCCCATGACCAGAGACAAGAAGACGACAAATGAGAAGCCTTGTTACGGTACTTGCTAAGCTGTTAGGAACCATATTGGTCATAGTGGCTAGATGATCACTCCAGGGAAGGTTGTCCGCTGACTCCAATTTCCATTCTATTTGATCTTAATATACAGATTTTCCCTCTATTTCTCATTCCTACCCACAAGATCATTGCCTATTAATCATGAAATGATGTCTGTGTATTCCCTGCAATTCTTCACTCTTGGAAAAAGTGTTGCCACATGGAATGTTTCCAAAGCTTTAATTTCCCCACGGATTGCCAAAATATAACTTAATAAGAAAACAGAAATATAACAATATTTTGCTTTCCCTTTCAATCTAATTCTTTGTTGTTGTTGTTTTTAAATCTAGAATTTTTAGCCCTGAGTCTCTCAACACATGTAGAAATAATTGCCAAAATGCAAATTTGCCAGATTAGAATGAGAATGGCATAAATTCAGTGGCAGACCACAGTGATCCACAGCAATCTGTGGACTAGCTCATAGGGGTGTTGAAAATCCTGGAGAAAAGCAAGTTAATAATCAATAGGCTTATGTTTGCTACATAGGGATCAGCAAACCAAAAAGATTAAAAAACCGCCAAAACCCACTGGAGTTTATTCTGTGCTTGAGCACAGGGACGAGGTCATCTTTTAAACAACCTTCTCAACAAATTTTCTATGGTTCAGTGTTGCATGATGCCTTATAATAGAAAATGCTTGGCTTCCCAAAAGACCTCAGATTCTGTTTAATTTTAAAGAATATTTCTTGTATATTACTGCCATGTTCTCACTTGTTACAATGTACTTAAGGTAGATTTACTGAACACCTCAAAGTTTTTCCTAGGAATTTTGAACTTTATAAAAGTAGATTTAAAAAATTTTAAGTTTAGCAGTTGGGGAAAAAAAAATTTGAAATAAGTGTGCCAAGTCTCAGACAAAGACAAATGTTATTCCCATGTATTCTACTTGAGCTGTTTAGGGTGGTGATTTTTGCATATCTTAGGGCATACCTATAAGACATGGTGATAGATTGCTTTTCTTGCTGGCTTTAAATTGATTTACCAAGAAAAGAAAAAAAAAAACCCCAACAAAACAACCAAACCAAACAAACAACAAAAATGCCCAACCCCAAACTAGAACAAATACTTAATCTTTCCACTTCCTGTAGCACTGTATATTTAAAACATCATTACTTATATTCAACTGGGTCTTTTCCAATATCACTCACAGAATATGGAAGTTCTCCAACTGACTTCACAAGTTTTTGGCTTGAGGCCTGATATGGAGAAGTGGACTGAGTGTCTGCCTGAGCTCGGCAGCGCAGTGCCTGAGAAGAGGCAGCCTGAGCTTCAAGCAGTGTGTGATGACCTCTGCAGTCACATGGTGGGAAGTTGTTTACCAAGGGGGTCAAGTCATGTCCTCAGCTGGGCTCTGCCTCGTTTGTTGATCTTCAGCCTCCTTCTTCTTTGGAAGTACTGTGTGTTCTGAATGTGGCATTTTAGAGTCATACAAACCTTCAGATCCTGCATTCTTGAACACGCTGGAAACCTTACCAATAATGGGGGTGAGCACCTACTGAGTCTTGGTGTATGGGGTGAGCACTGATTTATAAGGGTGATAACTGGATGGTGCATATAAAGGTCTGCTCAAGTCAAACTTTACAGTAGAAGTGATCTAAGGATAACTGCTTTTATAGCCACCCTTACAAAGATTTTAGTGCCCTTAAACTCTTATTTGCTTAAATGAAACAAAAATTCAGTTGTAGTCATAGCTGTTTATTTTACAAGGCAGTTATAGGTAGATTTTGCTGCTGGTCAGGTTTGTAAAAAACACGTGTTTTAACCTTAACTATTGTGTTGAACAGAATAGTCTTCTCTTTTTGGATTGTCCTTTTGTGTGTTTTTTCCTGTCAGCACAATAATAGAAAGAAAATGTTTAATGCAGCTTTATTATGAATGGGAGTTGATTCATAAATTCAGCTGAACTTGAGAAGAGCTTCATAGGAAATCCTCTAAAAAAACTTGGTTTGGTTTATTCGGTCATTAAAAAAAGAAATAAAATTAGGAAAATATGTAGATAATTCTAAGTCTTGGTGAATAATTATCTGAAAGTTTGGAATTTGGATTTCATTGTGCTAAACTTTCAAAATCTGTTGGCTGACTGGAGACTTTCAGTGTTGTGATAAAGCTGCAAATCTGTTTCAGTGGTATTTGCATGTGAACAGTGTGCACAAAATATACAAAGCACCCTAATTTTGAAATCAGTTAAATACCGTAACTAAATTTAAGGAGAATGCATTTGGCTAATTTGAACAGTGGAACATTCCCCAAGTATATTTCATCGGAGAATCAGGCAGGAAAGAGTTAACAAGTAGAATTTGTGTCCTCTTTCCAGAGTGGTTATTGCCTTAGATTATATGTGGCAAAACAATTAAAACTGAGTGTACAGGATGGATTTCTGTGTCCTCTGAAAGACAAATGGGTTCATTTTCAATAAATGATGTGAAAGAAGTTGAGCCCTCAACTTGTTATTCATGTTACCTGTGGTCTTGCATGTTTAAACAGTTCTGCTGTTTTGGTTTGCAGCGATACAGATCCTGCCACTATTTGCAATACTTCATTTGCAGTTCTGCAATACAGCAAGAGACCTTTAACACAAACCTTAAATATTTATTTATTTATCCCTACACCACACCCCATCTCAGTCCTGAATGTTTCATGGAGGCAAACATTTCATCAAAAGGAAAACTATTTTCACCCCTTTCTCCTTTCTTTGGAAGGAGACAAAAATGAAATCTAATGGGAGGAAAGCTCTATTGAGAGGGTGAGGAGAACAGAACACGATTCTATTATATTGTTTGGATCAAGATATTAGTATGTGAGATCCGGTTTCACATAGACTTCAAAAACAAACAAAGACAACTCCTTTTGAGCCTCTAGCGATGTGACTGGCTCCATAAGATCAGAGCTCAAATTTACATGGATCTGTATTAGTTCAGGTATGAAGAGTTTCATTTTGCTGATCTTTTGAGGCAAATTCCACATAGCAGCACAAGAAAGGGCTGCCACATCGGATTTGACACCCTCCAACTGTGCCTTATGCCAATGTTTTCGTTGGTTCCCTCCTTACAAAATAGCTCTTTGCCAGTTTTCTGAGGGCTCCATCCTTTCTTTCTTTTCCTTTTTTTTTTTCCTTCCCTGTTTGAGAATGGTTTAGTTTGGGATTGTTGAAGTATGTATAGAAATAGCCATGAAGAAGAGGGAAAGGAAGAGCTGGCTTGCAACCCCCCTCTATTTTAGTGGAAAAAATAACCCTATTAGAAAGTAATCTGTTGTTTTAGTCTGTAAACAGTTCTTACTCTGTGTGCATTTATTAGCAAAACATGGATGTAATTAATAGCTTTACAATTTCTAATATCTGCACATAGAAAGTGTAAAATACACTGAATCTTGCTCAGCTCCTGGTTTATGTTGTTTCTTAGACTCTCCCAGGCTGTGCTTGTGCGTTAACTACCTGCTTTGTCCAGTTGTTTCAAGCTTCCTTGGACTAACTTCAAGCTGTACCCTCTGGGCACAAGACGGCTCGGGGACATGTGGCTGCATGCTCAGGACCTGGGTGGCAATGCCTTTTTCACGTAAAGGACGGTAGACACTGTCGCTGAATACGAAAGTTCCCACAGAGCTATGGATTAAGCTATGGCAGAAGGCAGCCAAAGCAGCAGCCAAGTGCCCAGCGCAGTCCTTGGTGCCTCTGGCTGTGCTCTGAACAACCCCCGTGTACAGTCCCTGCTCTGATGGTGCTTCTGTGTTTTCTTACTCTGCGATCACTCACAAGCAACCAAAATGTGACCCGATGTACCCAGCAAATTGAATTACTGCTAAAATAACACAGCTAAGGCAACATAGAGCTTGCTCTATATTGCTGTTGTGGCTCAAAAGCTGCTCTGAGCAAATGGTAGTAACTGACAGCTCCTATATTATGCTATATATGGGCCATACCAGCCTCTTACAAGCTTATCTTTTGCAAGATGGATAATATTCATAGTTGCTCCCTGAATTCTGCAACTTCGTCAAAGATGTAGCATTTAGTTTGCAAGCATGATGCACTGTATCAAGATCAGCAGTTTTCATACTGTTTTTTAGATGCTTCTGCCACACAAGCCTCCCCTCAGTAGGTGGGAAGTGGTTTGTGATCTAAGCTTTGCAAAGAGAAACAAGCAGGGTGACTTCATGGCATTCGATACAGGCTGTTTCTCCTCCCCAGAAATGGTTGGTAAAACAGCCACATTTGCGATAAACATCTTGATTTATAGGTGAATTCATTAATGATTTAAAGTTTGGAAGGGGTGAGGTGGGTTGCACACATGTTGGTTCTTAGTTCTTCATTTGTGAGGCTTTGAAGTTGGAGTCCATTTAGAAATTCTCTGCAAATCTTAGAAATAACATTTCTGTGAAAACGTAACGCAAAATCTGGTGGCATATGGTTGTATTTAGGTGACTAATACTCACTTGGGGCCACCTTCTTAATTTACTGCTGGCTTCACCATTCATGAGTAATGCATCCATTCCTAGCTCATGCCAATAAAGCTTTATGCCACCACACATATAATATTTCACTACATGTCTTGCCTTCCCCATTGCTATGGCACTTACGTGGTTTGCGTTAACAGATAATCACCAAAATGAATAGCACAGCAAAATTATATAACTTGTAATTAGCTTGAACAATTAAAAAGTCTAAAAGCAGACTTTATAATGCCAAGACTTCAAAGAATTCATTTTTAGATCACAGTAACAGCATGTAAACATACCCTGCAATGAGAAGAGTTTTTCTGCAAGAAATGTTTTAAAAATAAGGTGATTTTTTTTCTTTTCAAGAAGGTGCAGCTGGTGAGTTGGACCATAACAAATGTTGATTTTTCTGTCTGTTGTGAAAATCACCAATGTTTGCTTCACTATAAATCACCCTGGGTTCCAGATATCGGCATGAACAATGCTTTGAAACATTCCAGTACCTCCGTTCCCTCACATCCTGGATTTGGTTGCTTTTAGCAAAAACTTCTCCAGGCTGTTTTAAGTGACTTGTACATAAGGGAGAGTCTCATCTGCCTCTGAGACTTGGTTGTCAGAATTTTTACAGATGATGTAAACTGGCACATCATCATGTTCCTGGGATGGAGACAAAGGCAAAAATAGTTTTTTGTTCTAGTGGTGTTTGGTTTTATAGTTTTTTTCCAAGTCAGCACTGGGGAGATGAGTGTTCTCTAGAATGTAAACTGGAGAATCAGACCACAGACCAAGATAAGGGAACTGGTTGCTATTTTTAGTGAGAACTGGTTCATGAGTGGAAGAAGGGGAGATTAAAGATGACAAAGAGAAGAAACTCACTCATCGCCCATGTGCAGGGTGCTCTTGCCCTGGCTCCATCAGTTCAGCCTATGTAAGTGTCACTCATGATGGGGTCACAGAGTTATGCTTTCAGTTGTCTGTAAGCTGTAGGTCATATGAAGAACATCTCTTAAAGATCTGACAAAGTATTTTAGACAGAAGACATAATTTTTTAATTCTTCAAAAGACAAGTTAAATGTATTCATTGCATAAGAAATCTATAATTTAACAGCAGCTGTGCAGCAGCCTTTCCATGCTATAGTGCAGTCTACTATATTGATGATTTCAAATATTTATACCATCATCCCACATTCATGAAAAATATTTAAATTAAACATGCATGGGAACAGATGCCATTCTGTTCTGGCAAGAAAACCTAGTCATAAACTTCTGCTTATGAAATGTTATTTCACTTGACCCCTATCTGTAGGAACTCATGAAAATTAAACTGGGGAAGGAGAAATATTGTGTGTAAGCTCTTCTCTCAGTGAAACCTTTGAGTGGGTATGTGAAGACAAGATGTTTCCATTAAAAACAGAACACAGTTTGATTTGATAAGGTGAAGCTCACTGCTTTAACTTCTAATGCAAGAGTCAGTGCCCACTTAAAAGTTTCTTTTCACCTGCAGAAGACACTTGTTAAACAAGCTTTCTAGACCAAATGTCAGCTATTCATTTCAGTAGTTAATGCTTCTATTAATTGTTAGAGATAATGTAAAGCAACTCCATTTAGTTTTGTATGAAAAAGCACAACTTAACTTTTGTTCTTGCTATACTAAAAAAATCCAGCGAGATATTGTTTCTTACTAATTCTAACTGATGTTATGAAATAGGGAAAAGGGAAAGGAAATGTCATGTAAAGATTGCAGGCTAAGGATGTCATCAGCCCAATCTATTCAAGTTAAACATTTACATCTCTGCATGTAGTCCTATAAGACTACATATGCATTTGACTGGCATATTTGTAACATGGCCTGAACAAACAATTTGTTCTATCTATTGTATCTAATCTATCTTGGCATTTATACAGTCCTTTGAATCCTGTTATCTGATGGCAGTTAGAAAAATAAGTGGGTGATTTCATGGTTCTCTCCACTTCTAATAGATCGTGCTTGAGATGTTAGGATTGGATTTTTTTCTTCTGGCCCTGCATTTTAACTGTGTTAACAGATTTTATTGTGTATGTCCTCCCTTCCCCCTCCCCAGCGGATGTAAAAGAATCATGGAACTTACTGACACTGGGATAGTTATAATGTATGTTATTTGTCATTTTACTCCTGTTTTAGTTTGGAAAGGGGGAATCTTGGACTTGCACATTCACTCTCCTTTTCCATATGATACTGTCCTGGGAATCAGAGTTGGACTGATAGAAAAGTTTGATCATTCCAGTGGTTGAAATGGTCTCATGATACTGAGCAGTGACAATGAACCAGTATTGCAAATGCATCACACCTCACATCTGTCCAGAGCACAGAGTTCTGCCTTGGTTTTAATGAGAGTTTCATGAGGAAAGGATTCTTTGGCTTGTGGAGGGAAGTCTGTTAGCCCTGCCAGGGGGCAGATGTGGGCAGCTCAGTATTGCAACATTTTGGCCAAAATAATTGATAGATGATGCCTGAGAACATGAGGTACAGTAAATTCCCCAGTGACAGAAACACAAATAAGCTACAAGACCTTGCAACTTGTGTGTTAATGAAGCTCACCCTGCTAGTTGGGTACAGTTTGCCTTATTTGCTGACTCTACAGTACAGCTTCTGGTAGCTTTTTTCTCCCCAATTTTTATTAATATTTTACTAGATAAGAAAGTATTTTTAAATCAGCAAGACTTCAGGGTTAGGAAGTCATCAGATTCCCCCTCCACAATGTTTTCTGTGAAATGACAAGAGAAAAGACAAAAGGCACAAGAACTGACTGGTGATGTGACAAGAGGGTACCTTCATTTTTGAACTCAAAGTAGAGTACAAACACTTTTCTTTTCATGGCCTTTTTTTACTTTCCTTTAAACTTGATACTGTGTGAGTCGGAAGTAACAGCAAACCAAGATGCATGACCTGGGCTGCACAGACAAATGTTAGCCCAACTCTCACCATGTCCTTAATTCTCTCTGCTCTTTGTCCCTGGCCTCAAAAGGCTGTATAAAAAAAAATAATACTGTGCTTCGTTGAGAACAGAGGATTTGTCAAGTTATAAAAAAACCCAGGAACAAGAGCTAATAGACTTGGGTTTAAATCTTAGCTCACCCAATGAATTGTAGCATGAGGTTTTTTTACAAGTTAATTCTGATTTATTTTCCAGAAATATGTACATGCTCACCTGTTCTCTGGGAACTGAGAGGGAGGGAAACCTATTCCTGACAGCAGAGGCTCAGTAACAATAGATTGAATTTCTCAGATAGACATAATTAGTTTATAGTTATAGCCTATCTCAGATTTTAATAAGTGTTTGAGTATTTGTGATGTCCTCACATTTATAATACGTTTCTTAGAATGAGTAACATAAACACTCTAGGGCTGTATTCTTTTTCACATAGTCTCCTTTGCCACTTCCCTCCTATGTATCCCCCTCCCCACAAAAAAAAAACCAATTAAAAAAATTTCTAGATTTTGAATGTTGCTAGAAAAACACAATGGAACAATGAAAGGACATTTTGTTGGCATTTGGCAACAAAGCAGTCAAGGATTAAATAATTTTTAAAAACTTACAAAAACTCTACCAGGATATCTGCCTTAAGGAAATACTGACCAGGATTTCTGCATATGTGATATATTTTACAAAGCAGGAAAGCATTTTACCATAATAAACTATGCTTTTTTTTTAGGGTCAAAGAAAGTAGACCATATTTCCTATGGACTACTGTTGGAACATTTGTATATCTTCACTTTTTTGTTTTAATATAGTAATTAATGTATCATTAGTGTAAATTCTTTGCATTTCAGTAGTAAGTGGATGAGTTGGACTGAATATTTATAGAAGGTCCTAGATTGATAGTCTTAAAAGCTTATAAACCCCTGTTTACATATAGTTTACACACAGTACAGTTAGTACGTGGCAGTGCAGCAATCCTCTCACCAGAAAATAACATGGTTAAGGGAATGAGTTACTTGGGTTCCTAGTCCAGTCATGGGCTCTCCAAAAACATGTCAGAAGGGTGATTTGCTAAAGACCACTGAATGATGGACAGGACCTCTTCTGGGACCCTCTAAAGTACTTGTAAGCAAAGCAGTTGTGGGAAAATGCCATTAAGATGCAGATAGTATCTTCATGGCTATTTATATCAATGGCAAATAGTGAGCCATCATAACTCTTCAGGATGGGTAAACTGATTGTAAATGTACCCTCAGCCACACAAGTGGCAATTTGCAGTAATTGCATTGCTTATGACAGAGTTGCTACAGGTCTCAAGAAAAGTAACTGAGGAAAGAATTGGCTTTATCTCTGGCCTTTTGATAAGTGGTATTTTACTAATATAATGTGTACACACCGATATCCTGTGAAATTCCTGCACGTCACCAGTGGTTTTTATTCATGCCCATTAAAATGCATTACAGTGTGGAGGTTGCTGAAATGTAAATTAAAGGCTACGGCGCTCATAGTTTAACAGCTGCCATGTAGATTGACAGCCTTTGTGCGCCCAGCTGGCAGTGTCAGGTTAGTGGGTCTCTAGTCACAACATTAATCAGCTTTATTAGTGCCACTAATACCAATTTGTAAGCAGACTGCAAGGATCAGACGGCCCAGCTGTCAGGCACTGCACATAGATTATTACAGGATTTCTTTTTATTGTTTAAGATTGGAATTATAATTTAATTATAGAATTTAACTATTTTTTACACCCACTGAAAACTAGCATAGGTTTAATAATAAAAAAAAATTAACTTCTTTACCCTGCCATTCTACTGTCTTTTCCACTTCCCGCTCTCCATCCTCCTCCCTGCCTCCACCCCAGAACGCACGGGAGAGAAAATGAATTCGCTTCACAAAACCTGTTGTAGCATATCACTTGCTGAGATGAAGAACTTCTTACACTGCAGCAACAGCTCATATTGTGCTAGTCAGGATTTCCAACTGATTTCAACAGATTTTCCTTACTGCGTTGATGTGATATACCCAGTGCCTTGGAGGACCAAGAAATAGAGGGATTGTGTTTATAATTTCCTCCAAAAAACCTGCTAGTCGTCTGCCTGGTTCCTAGTTTCATCATAGTAATCACTAATTTTTCATCAAAATGTGTGTGTAAACTGCACAAATCTGAGGACTTTACTAAATTAGGGTCACGTGGTACAGTAGATTCTGATTCAAGAAAAGCAGACCAAATATAAATACATGGACATCTCTTAAAACTTCCTCTTCTTTTTGTCATGGGACCTCTTGTTCTTATTACATTACACATCAGTTTCAACTCAGTTTTAATTAATGATTTTAAATTAGGCTAAGAGGATATTAGCTTGCAAAGCCTAGCGATGAAGAATGGATGTTGTGGCTCAGACACAACCTTCCAAAATCTCTGCAGCTCACATCTTATAACACTTTCATGTCGGTCATACAGATTACATTTCCTGCAACACTAAAGCAGCTTTTCTAGTGGGTCAGAAACATGATAGGTTTATCCTTCAGTGTGGCCTGAAAATATACTGAGGAGGGAAAAAGTGCCCTTTGCATCTACCTAATGCATTGAAGGAAGGAAACTTAAAGGTGAAATTCCACAGATTTAAAAGACTTATGCAGGAAGTATTTTCAAGGAGTGTCACAGAGCTTTTCTGATATCCCAAAGTGCAGGGAAATTCCAGCGGAGAGGTCTCTGTTCCCCACAGTCTCCTACCTGGACCTGCTGTGTGGACCACACAGCAATAGGGTCCACACCCCTGGAGTGTGGCCCTACCAGGATTGCTGCAGAAATGGGCAGGCTCTGCAGGGCTGTGACTTTTATGCTACTGACTGTCTTTGGAGGTAGGGCAAGTCGCGTGTCCAACATGGAAAGCTGATGAGACATGCTATTTCTTGTTTTGCTGTATTTCTGTATATCTCAAAAACCAGTCAGCACTGAAACACACATGAAATGGCCATATGCAGCTGATATATGTGTCTGATTGAACACTCAGTTTATCTGATATATTGCCTTTGCTCAGCAGGAGCAGAAATACAGTTTCTCTTTATGGAATATTCTGGTTTTAACATGAATCCTGACAACCAAATCTAATACCTTTATTTTCAGCCCAAGTGCCACAATTATGAAGAAATTCAGAGGGGAAAAAAAAAAGGACTAATTCAGCTGATTTCTTCTATTTAAGGGTTTTGATCTGTAAGGAGGCATTTTGGGCAATTTCTGTACCTGAGTTATCGGGCCCAGAGAGCAAGTGTAGTGGAAAATACAGGGAGCAATTTTTTAAACACAAGAAAAGAAAAGAATAAAACCATAACATGGGAAGACTAAAAAATGAAAGGCTTCCCATGATGAACAGTAACAGTGACCTGATGGACCTCAGATGACCAGGACAGTAAGAAGATGGCCAAGAATGGCTGTCCTGTTACACAACAGAGGCAAGTTATTAGCAGATGAAGTTGCAAAGATTACAGTGCTTCCTGCTCCCTGGCAGAAAGCCACTTCTTCACTAAAAGTGCCAGCTTGGTCAGTGTTGCCATAAGTAATCCAGTGACACAAGGGCAAGACTTCGTCTTCCAATAAGTAAAATCTGGAGAATACTTAAATAGGGATTGCTTGTGGATACTTTTGATAATTTACAGATGGTGGGAAAAGTACTAGACTGCTGAAAAAAGGAAATCTAGTGTATACATTTAAAGAAAAAGAAGGATAATAGAGACAGTGCAGCTTAAGTTCATTTCTTCAGAAAATACTGGAACAAGAAATTAAGGAGATAATGTATAAGCATGTGGAAGCAAGTGAAGAGCACAGACTTATCAACAGCAAATCATATCAAATATGTCTAACTTCCTTCCATAACAGAAAAATACACCTTTTGAACAGGAGGGATATTATATTCATTGTGTGTATTAACTTGGGGTTTTGGTGCTGTTTCACAGTGTTTTCTTATAAGTAAACTACAGAAATGTATTTCTGATGAAACCACTGTGAACTGGGTGCCACTTTGACTCAAAAACTGTAATTGCAAATGGGGGGGGTACCAGAGAAGACCAGGCAGAATGGTCACAGATACAGAAACCATGATACAGAAGAGAAGAATGAATGAAAGGTTTGTCTGTGGAAGACAAGATTGAGGGAAGACAAAGTAATCTTTAAATACATAAAAGGGAGCAAATAAACTGTTTGTCTTGCACAAGACAAAGTAATAGGCTCAAATTGTAAAGAGGTTAGTCATTAGAAAAAACCTCACTTTATAATGGTAAGAATAGTCAAGACTTGCTGGGAATATTAGGGTGCCTTTGGTACTGGAAGGCTTTACAAACAAGTTGGGGGAGCATCTGTCAAAATGACGCAAGCATTGCTGATCTTGTGTTTCGACAGAGGTGAGCTAGATTTCTCTGGAGGCCTCTTCCAGCTGCCTTCTCCTATAAAATTTGATTCTGTAACATCAGCAACATAATGCATGAGTTGGCTGTGGGCCTTGCCTTGCCGATATCATCAGCAAGTGCTACTTGGTGGAAAATAGCACGGGTTGTCTTGGGGCCAAGAAGGCTGTGCACTCCCTGCCGTGCCTCAGGGACCTGATCCACTTGGTGTCTGGCTGCTCCCAGCCCGACTCCAGCTTGTCTCCCTGTGTGTCCTTCTCACAGCACCTCTCAGCTGGAGAACCAGGGATGTGAAATCTTGAGTAAGGACGAGAGTTGCACCTGGACAGCAGCATGCTTGGCTTGTCAGTATAGGCAGCATTTCAGAATAGCATCCTTATGAACCGAGGTGGGCATTGAGTAGTGGGTCCACAATGACTACAGCAGAGGAGATGGCCCACGAATGTAGAAATATTTCTGCTGTCCTTACTAGAATAGAGGCTAATAAATCATCTAGAAATTGTGAAGGATCACAAACAAGTACACCTCTAGGCAATGAAAGTGCAGCATTCAAAAACCTGAAAATATTAAGAGGTTAAACCTGTACAGGCTGCAGAGTCTCTCTGTAAACTAGTCAGGCTGAATGAAAGGTCATCAGATTTTCACAAGCTCCTCTAGCTAAAGAGTGCCTCTGCCAAGTTTTCTTTTAAGTATTTACAGTAAAACTTCTCAAACTCAAAAACCTCATTCTAAAATAAAAGTTTAGATCATTAAGTGTGCATGTTCAATATTTGATGGACTTAAATATTTTATAGAAATCTTGCAGAAACAGAGGAAAGTTACTGGAACATATATGTTCTGATTATAATCCCTCTAGAAATTTGATGGGTTTATTAACCTTATGGAAGCGCAGATAAGTTGACCATTTTAATTAAATGTAAACAACTTTCTAATAAGAATCTTGACATCTCTTCCCAGAGAGTCATCCTAGAGGCCCAGTGCACTTAGAAATACCAAGGAGTTGCATTACAACCTGCTGAGACACTGCTGTACTGTCAAAATGATGTGGCAGTGAGCGCATTTTGAACAGTTCTAACCCGATGTTCTGAGTCTCAGTCAGCTTTAAAAATGTATTGTTTCCTTCCAGCTTTATTAGTTCTTCATCTCTGTGTAAAGGGTAAACTTTCCGAAGTCTAGAAATATAATTCTAAGTTTAAAACTTGTTCTGAGCTCAACAGATATGAATAGAACAGAGACATTTTGGCTGCCTATATTTGTGGGGTTTATGTGATGACATTCTCAGGTGCACTGAGGAGTCTCAGGGTCTGTGCAGAGTGAATTTGAATTTTCTTTCATCACATTTTTCAGAAGTTATGACCAGGCCCAGCATGAATCCATCTGCAGTCAGGGAGATTGGGATGTGGAAAGTCACTGGTCAGCAGTAGGGGTAGAAGCTGGGAGCTAATCTGTTTCTGTTGGTGAGCAAGTCACCCTGCACATCTTGCATGGCTACTGCAGACAAGGTGTCATGGCAAGGACATGGGAGTGAAGGTTGGCTTCTGTAGGCATGTCTTTCCCTGTACTTTCATACATGGCTTTCAGTGTGGAAGGGGGTTGAGAGTTAGTGCATAGTTATCCTATAGGACTTGCTTGGGGTTTTTCTGAGCAAAGAGCTGGTCCTTTCTGGGTCATGAACCTGCTATTGCTTCTATTCTTTAAATGCTCTGCTGCCCATTCTTTGACTTGTCTCCTTTGAGGCAGAGAGAAATTATATTAACAAGCATACTTATTATCAAGTAAGAAATAGGTATTAGGCATCTTCGCCAGAAACTGAGAGGGGTCAGTTATGTAAATTTTGTACTAACATGCATGATGCGTTCAGTGCTTAGCAGGAGTAGTTCAGGCAGTCCAAATTTTGCTAATCAATGGAGGGGAGTTATGGGAGTGGAGTGATTTGTTTATTCAGACAAAGCAAAAAAAAAAATGTTTAAAGAAAACCCCCAAAAGTTTGCAGTCAACCCATCAAGCAGCACCAAGGCTGCCTTCTCCATAAATGGGGGCAGCCCTTCTGACAGTCAGAGACTGGGGTTCTGCTCTTTAAAATTGGTGGGAGAGCTGCCACTAAGCCCTGTGAAGAGCAGGCAACAAGCAGGTCAGTGAAGCAAATCCCACAAGCTGAGAACTTGAGGACAAAGCATATTGATGTGCTGAGGGGAAAGCCCCAGGGAGCAAGAAAGCAGCATGAAGATGGAAACTACTGTTCCTTGCTATTTTCATCTCTCTCTACATTTGGAAAAATCCCAGCACTATTTCTCATGAAAAGTAGATTCAGCCCTTAATGGAAATCAGGCTGGGAAAAGGAAATGATAGTTGGAAAAAACTTCCGAGAAAGGATTAATCCTTCACAGAAGAGGGATGAAAGTCAGCAGGGAAGTGGAGGAGAGTGACACTCATGTTGCTCTCCATGTTTATGTCAAAGACCTGGTCCCTGAGTCCCTTCTGTTCCAGCAATGACATGCCCATCGTTGGACCCAGCTCAAGAAGATACTCATTTGTTACTTGTGTGTGTAAAAGGCTGTCCTGAAGTAGGTCATAACCATGAGTCAGGAAGGGCTGAGAGCACCACTACAGAGTCTGTCTTGTGGGAACCATACAAAGGCTTGAGATTATTTTAGAGAAGAAAAAATTCTACCTAGGGAGCTAGCATTCTAGTCAGGTTCCTTTTAAATGTCAGCTGCTCTGTGTGTTACTACAGTGGAGCTCAGTCTGCAATAACTGGCATTTATCAAGGCAATCTGTTTATTTTTTTTTAACATCTCATTTATGGCAGTTTTAAGTTCTTTACATTGGACTGTAGAAAATCCTCTTACAGATTCAGAAATGATCCCCCATATATTTATATAAACAAAGCTTAGGAATGGGAAATCTAAATTGTTAATCACTTGTGCTGTTTTCTCCATGGAAATATCAAGCAGCTTTCCTTTGAGAGGGTAAAATACCCTCTTTGCACTCCATACAAAAAGGTTTTCTTTGTTACACCTGCCAGCATGAAAAAGGATTAATTTTAACAGAGCTTAACCTAGCCATCTAGGGGAAGCCGTTTAAATGACTCCATGTCTTGGTTGCTTTTAATGGCACTGCTCTGGTGACTTCATTTAGTTTTGCAAAATATAAGAGAATTTTTTTACCCATCCCAATCAAGTTTGTTGGATTTCATCACAATTGGTATGGTTAATACAGGAGAGTCTTGGCTGTACCTCACTGTGAAAAATACCTATTTCTTTAGAATTTTTTTCAAGAGCATTCATCAGGGAGAGCAAATAAAAAGTTACAAATGCACCTTTTTTAACATGACTTCATTTTATAAAGCAAAGAATCCAAATTTTGGTGAATATTTGTAGAAGTCTTTCAGACTGTGTTATATAGTAAGTAAAAAACTGTGGAGTGTTTCTTCTGGGTCAGGTTAGTTAAGGCAGAGTTTAACAATAGATATTTAGTGGCTTTTTATTATCTTGATGCCCTCTGTACCCATTAACATGAGTGAAAAACACGCACAGTGCTACAATGAGCACTAATGTCATAATTCAAGTTAAAAAAACTTCCTTATCAGAGTATCAGGCTGTGGAAATCCTTGAGGAGAAGGTGCTGCAGACCTGAGGGCTCTGTAGTGAGGAGTGGCTGGCAGCTGCGCACCTGCCAGAGGCCACAGGGACATGGGACATGTGCATCCCTGAGGCTGGTACAGAGCCACAAACAGGAAAATCATGGAACACTTGGCTTTTTGGCTTTTGTGATTTTACTGCCTTTAATGTGCTGGCAAACTTACCAGCATAGATAATGGATTTTCGGCTTTAACTTCTGTAAGTAGGTTTTTGGGAAAGAAGTTGTGAACAAGGGATGCTACACTGGTCACGAACATCAGAGAGAAATGCAGTCTCTTTAGTTCCCCAGTACTGAGGCAGAGTAAGCAGCTCTTAAACCATCCCTCATGCTTGCATCAGAAAAAAATGCATCAAATTCAATGAAATAAGCATTCCCCACTGAAAATCATTCAAACTTTTAGGACCAGCTGAAATATCTTAAGCGCAATAGGCTTGTTTAATTGCTGACATAATTTAAATATTTGAATTGAGCTGCTGCAGGCAGTATTTGATAAGAAAACAAGAACTCTGAAGGTTTTGGGTTTTTTTGCTTAGTATCCTTCTTGCTTTCTTCTTTTCTTTATTCTTAGTGTTAGCAGTGGTAGCGAACAGCTTATTTAGAATTTGCTTTAACCTATTTATAATGAGCAACCTCACTAAGCTGAAAAGTAAATTTGTACAAAGGTCCAGGTGACATCAGCTTCTGCAAATACACTGGAGCAGATCAGTGAACAGGAAGTAATTAAACCTTTTAAGGGAAATAAATCTCACCATTTAATGGAACAAACAAAAAGTTCCCTATTTTAATGTTGGTTTTCTTGTTAAGAAATATTTTATATCATAAAATATCCTAACTAAATCACAGATTTAATAAAATTTTTATACATTTGAATTTGATTCATGTTTGCAAAATCCCTGGAACATAATGAAATATGTCACTTTGAAATGAAGTTTCCTGAGATACAAAAATTTTAATTCAGCTTAAATGCAAAAAAAAGAAAAGGAATTTCTAGAAATTCTTAGTAGTTCCTGTACTACTAGCAAACTATTTTTGGTTTATTGTTTGGTTTCCTAGATACGTATTTGGACACAAAACACCATACAATAAAAATTTCCAAAATAAATAAAATTGGAACTTGCCTTTTTGAAGGATTAAATCTTCATATGTGTGATTTGTTCTTTTTCTAAGTATGATTATAAAATCACTATTTCTAAAGTTCCCAGAGCAATTTAGCTTTTTCCCCCTTTGATTTCTGTGAAAGTGAAGGCAGAGCAACTGCCTCTAGCAATAGTCCTCTGCTCGCTGGCAGTGTTGAATTAGCAGCTGTTTGGAAGGAATTCTGGACAACCTCTGTGAACCTGTTGTATCAATTGCAGCCATGGGCTGATAGGTGCTTCTGCACTGGAGATGTGTGACTGTAGGGTGAGACCTTTTAGGTTGGAGTGAAACCTCAAGAGTTTTCTCGATCCTCCTCTCGTAGCCTGTGTGATCTGAAGGACCCCTTTCTTGCTGTGCCAGGCTTTGCAGCTCTGCTTAGCATACAGCCATTAGGAGAACAACTGCCCCAGCCACATTATTTATAAATCCGGAAAAACCCTGTGGTTGAATATTTTTAGCAGTAAGTTTCTGAAGTCAGGAGAGCACACGGCAATCTAAAAAGACGGTCTAAGCATTTAATGTGGTATTGGATTTAATTTAGAGTAAGCCTCTTGAAAAAAGGTTATATCTACAGATCGATAGGGATTTGATCTGTACAGATCCAGTAGGTCTATGGATCAATAAGTGCAACTGTAGTGCACTTAATTAAGATCTGCTTTCAATGGATCATCAAGTGTAAATTATTTAATGTGGAGGAGTAGCAGTGTTAGCTGGAGATGCCACTTTCTCCTGTGACGCTCTGCTGCTGTGTGATTTCTAGTCAGGGGGAAACAGAAAACTCCTTGCTATTGCCTACGTAGGAGCTGGGCTTTTATTTTTTCTCACTTGGGATAGAGTTATATATTAATATAACAAATAATAAAGCAGAAAGCATAGATTGCTTTACTGGTGGCACTAGACTTCAAAATCACATCAAGAAAGTGAGTTTTTTAATGCCAGATTTCACCCTTAGAGTAAGCAACTTAAAGGAGGTGCTGCTAACTTTTAGCTGCATTTTTCCAGGGAATATATGGGTGACCTCCTGAGTTTTCTTGCATTTCTTGACTGAGTTTTGAGATACGGTGAGAATCTCCAGACATCTATTTTGTTACATGAACTATATTAACAACCTTATTGTTTGCAAAGTATAATAAACCCCCAAAATAATCTAGTAATTTTATTTACAACTTTCTGAAATTATCTACTCCTTAATTATGGGTTATAATTAGTGCTTCTGTAGGAGTACTTTGCTTTATTCTTTTCAATCCTCTCCACATCCATTTATTCTCACTGGCATATTGAACCTTACAAGACAGGAAAAGTTGATCTGAAGGTGATCTTGAGCATGACACAGGGGTCAGGATGTGTAAAAGACTTCAGGTGGAAAAGAGGTGACACACTGGCAGTCAGGAAATTAGCTTTTTCTTTTTCCTGAGTTTTCATCTGTTCAACACTGATTGTTGTTAGAGCAGAAATAGGAATATGACCTCACCTTAGGGGAATTTCTAAGGTTGAGAGGTGCTCTGATGTGATGGTGCTGGAGAACTTATAATGAATATATCATAGTCTTTTTGTAGTCATTTAAGTACAGAAATGGGTTTTAGCATATTTCATGCTTTAAATCTTTCCTCTGCAGGTATTCCTGATACCTGTGGCAACTGTGCCTCTAGATTATTGTGCTGTCACTGCATATTTTTAGATGCAGTGAAGCATTTTAGCCTCTCTGAAAGAGCCTTGTAGAGTAATTTCATTGGTCCATGTGTTTTGAAAACATTACTAGCCAAGTAAATTGTGCACTGAAGAATCCAAGTGTGGTTTAATAAATGTATATGCAGTCTGACAACAACTTGTCAATACATCCAAAATGCCAAAGACCTTGTTTTGTTCTCACCTCTGGGAGAATCTAAATGTGGTGAAAAGAGCATGTTCAGTTTAGGGGTTTTGTTGAGGTTTATTTTTCTGTTATTACTTCCCCTCTGTCAGTTTTCTGGAGAATAAACAAAGTCTCAAATATGAGACAACCTTTTTTTCTCCATGGTTCTGAACAATAACCTAATGCAAAACTGTTTGATAATAGAAAGATATGTTCAACCTTCTGTCCTATTCCATAGTTATTTAATCCCTCTTGCAAGGCCAGGAGAACATTACAGATGAGCTGGTTAGTGAGGTTTCTGTTTCCCCATTGGTTAAAGGGTAAATGGCTTTTCTGTGAATGCATCTTATATGTGGGTTCAGGAGTGGCAAAAGTGGCTGGATCTCATTGTCCATCACCAGTCTGACTCTGTCCCTTCTGCATTCCACCTAGGAAGGTGCCAATCTGTGTAAGCCCCATGGCAGTGATGCCCACTCCCTGGCAAGGTCTCTAATATACCCCAGCCCTTAGGAGGGGCTCAATATTATGTTCAGGTGCTTGACATGCCCCCTTAGTGTCCCCTGGGTATTCCCTGCTGCAAAACAGCTGGCACTGCTGATGTTTGGGAGGGCTTCCCTTCTCCCCTTTATCTTGCTTCCTGAAATGTGTTTTAAATTAGTCAGGGCAGAGAGAGTTTGAAATCTGTTATTCTCCACTTGTACACTGAATTTGTTTTATCCTGTTGAGCTGATCACCTGCTCATCTCCCACAGATTCTTTCATTCCCTTTTCCAATAGGACATTAAACCCTTTTGAGCAGCACCCATATCTTAGAATCACAGAATCATTAAGTTTGGAAAAGACCTCTTAAGATATCATGGTACTGATAAGATCTTGTAGGATCCCACCTAGCTAAAACTTAGATGAATTGTAGGTAATGTCCACATGGGAGAGATATATATGATTTGCATGATTAATACAGTTTGTGACAATAACAGATAACTGTTTTTGTAATTATCTGTTTAAACTGCCTTACAGATTTTCATACAGCACTCAGTGCACTCTCAACCATTGTCAGTTTTCTCCATTGCCATCCTTTAGGAATAAAAGATACATATCAACAAAGTATATTAAGAACGTTTGCTGACCTTGCTTTAGGAGTTTATGTAGCCTGGTTACGGTTTTCCTGTAAACAAAACCTTTGAAATATTACCTGATACTAATTCTATAATAAGACAACAAATAACATATAGCAGGGCCTGACCTATAATTATTTGCACTTCAGGTGCTTAACAAATGAGATACAGAGCATCTCCCTGATAAATGTTTACCCTCTTCTTTTCCTTGGGATGATGACAAGGGTTTTCTATCCCTGGCTGATGACAGATGAAGAATTTGGAAAGTCCCTATCTCCCATCTGGGAAAAGAAATTGCAAGCTCAGTTGGCTTCTTTTTGTTTCTAGGAACAAGTGAATCAAGGCAGGGATTTGGAGGATTCTTGCTTAATCCTTTTCTCAGGGATTCTTTTCTCCTTTTCTTCTGGTTTTGACCCAACGGGGCTGACCTGTACATTTTATCGTGTGTCTTGTCTAAGAATTAGAAGCACAATCTCTGCTTACCTGCGACCCTACATTTCTGCAGTGACAAACTAGGAGGGAGGGAAGGACAGGACAGATGAAAAATGCTCTTCTAGCCCTCGGTGATGCTCAGGTCATGTCCTGAAGACTGATGATCCTTTGCAATGATTATCCTTGTTTATCAGCAGGGAGGCTCCTTTTGTTTTCTTTCACCTTAGGCTGTGCGAAAATTGGAAGAAAAAAGACAAAAATAAAAAAAAGGGAGAAAAATGAAAGAAAGAGAAGGGAGAATAAAACACCCCACCAGAAAGCATCTCCAAGATTAGATGCTTGCCTGTGAGATGTAGGCTGAAATGCTTATCCATGCTTTTGTGATTAGCAGGCTGGATTATTACGTAACCCTGCATCACTGGGTCTCCCCGCTTCAACTCTCGCTCAACCCTCTTTGCTTCAAGTTCCCACTGCAATGGAAAGGCCGTGGCGAAATCTCAACTATAATATCCTTATGTTGACTTAAGCAAGGCTTTACGTGGCCTTGGTTCATCTTACAGCTCTGATCTGACTTCATCCTGCTCTCTAGGGATGTCAGTGTGTTCTGCTAAAGCTGCCATGGATTAGATCGCACGGCTTGTGAATGAGCATTTCCTTGTTGGAGATTCAGATGGAAAGCTCCCTCTAGGAAGCAGAGAGGCTTTTCTAGAGCTGAAATCAATGGCAAAGCTCTCACTGATTCCAAAGGAAGTAGGATTGGACCCAATAACTTGATTTGTCCATATATTAATCAAATTCTACAATTCACATGCTGCCTTACTTGTCTAATTTTTTTTGGTTAAATTTAAAACACATTGATGTTTAAGTGCAGTCTCAGAATGACAGCTATTAATTATCAAGTTCAGAGTCCATTGAAACCAAGGGGAATTTCTCATTGACTTCAGTGGGATTTGAATCAGGTACTAAACTTATATTTTGACAGTCTCCTTCCCTAGCCTTGTCATGCCGTTGAGTATTAGAATCAAGTAATTTTTTGCCTTCTTCCCTCTAGTGGTTTTCATTGCTGTACATTCTTCAAATAATCTATCTCACTGTAACATACTTTGTGCTTTAATTACCAGCTTTAATACCCAGCAACAACCCACACCCTGCTCAGACACACAAACGCACTCATCACCTTCCCCGTGTTCCATCAATGCAAAAACATCAATATGCCCAAACGATCTTCATGCAATTCAAGTACACGGTCTGTTCCTACACAGCATACCCGAGAGAGGGCAGACCCAACTAATTGCTAGAGGGGACTGATGAATGAGAATGTGTTCCTACTTCCACTAGCTACAGGCTGGGAAGAGATCAGGTGGGTAAAGGGTCCCCTTTGGAAGGAATTTTTTCCAGCTAAGTTTGTTCCTTGTCTTGTCAGATCCAAAATAGGGGGAAACCAGCCAGACAGAGGTGTAGCAAGCATTTACCCAAACACAGGATGGAGAACTTTGTTAGATGGCAGTTTTACAGGAAAATGTTGTACTTGTGGATCAAAAATGGAATATGAGTCAGTAATATGGCACTAAAGAACCCCTCCTTGGCCCAAGAAGATAAAAGACAAATATTGAATGTCTGGACAGGAGTGAATCTGACCTCTGTATTGAGCAGAGCCCATGCTAATAATGAAGTAGAAATATGGATAAATATGATTTATTGTGAAAACACAAGATGGCATTTATAGAGGGATTTTATCTGACAGATTTGTTGTAGGCTTTTGTAAAGGAATTAAATACACGCAAATGAAAACCTCTGTAGCGGAACAGATAAGGGAGTATTTTGAATTTCCAGAAAGTTTCCCTAAACAATTTCTGCTTGATGGCTTTTCATAGAATCATAGAATTGCTTAGATTGGGAGACTTTTGAGTCCAACCATTCAGCCAGCACTGTCAAGTCCACCACTAAACCATGTCCTTTGGTGACACATCTGGATGTCTTTTGAAGTTGGTGACCCACCACTTCCCTGGGCAGCCTGTGCCAGGGTTTGATGACCCTTTCGATGAAGAAATTTTTCCTGATTTTCATCCTAAGCCTTGCCCTTGTGCAACTTGAGGCCATTTTTAATTTTCCAAACTCTGGTTATCTGGGAGAAGAGACTGACCCCCACCTCACTAAAACCTCCTTCCAGATAGTTGTAGGGAGCAATGTCACCCCTGAGCCTCCTTTCCTCCAGGCTAAACAACCTCAGCTCCCTCAGCCACTCCTTGTAGGACTTGTGCCCCAGATCCTGCACCAGCTCCGTTGTCCTTCTCTGGACGTGCTCCAGCACCTCAATGTCTTTCTTGTAGTGAGGAGCCCAGAACTGAACAGAGGATTTGAGGTGTGGCTCCGTCAGTGCCGAGTACAGAGAGAAATCACTGCCTTGGTCCTGCTGGCCACTCTATTGGTGACCCAAGCCAAGATAATATTGGCCTTCTTGGCCACCTGGGCGCAGGCTGGCTCATGTTCAGCTGCTGTTGACCAGCAATCCCAGGTCCTTTTCTACTGGGCTTTCCAGCCTCTCTGCCCCAACCTGTAGCACTGCCTGGAATTGTTGTGATCCAAGGGCAGAGTGTGGTACTTCACTTATTGACCCTCACACAATTGGCCTTGGCCCATTGATCCAGCCTGTCCAGATGCCTCTGCAGAGACTTCCTGCCCTCCAGCAGATCAACATTCCCACTCAACCTGGTGTCACTTGCAAACTGAGGATGCCCTTGATCCTCTTGTCGAAATCATTGATGAAGACATTAAACAGGAGTGGGCCCAATGCTGAACCCTGACCAACACCACTTGTGACCAGCCACTGGCTGGATGTGGCTCTGTTCACCACCACTCTCTGGGCCTGGCCATCCAGCCAGGTTTTTACTCAGTGAAAAAAACACGCCTCCTGAGTTGCTGCCCCTTATTCCTTCCAAAGGTCACAGACTCTCCTTTTTTTTCCTGGGCTCCAGCCAAAACACTCTGTTCAGCCAGGCTGGTTGGTCTTCTTCCCCACTGGTTCATCTTTTGGCATGTGGGAACAGCCTGCTCCTACGCCTTTGGATTTTTGCTTCTTGAAGAATGTCCAGCCTCCCTGGACTTCTTTCCCCTTCAGAACTTCCTCCCAAGGGAGTCTGTCGACCAGGCTCCTAAGCAGATTAAAGTTTGCCCTCCAAAAGTCAAAGCTTGCCATTTCTGCTGACCCAGCTCTTTACTTTTCTGAGAATCAAAAACTGTATCATTTTGTGATTGCTGTGACCAAGACAGCCTCCAGTCATCACATCACTCACCAATCCTTTTCTGTTCACTAACAAGAGGCCCAGCAGGCCCCTCCTGGTTCCCCACCACACACTCCAGGAACTTCCTAGGCTATTTCCTTCTGCTGTGTTGTATTTGCAGCAGACACCTGGTAAGAAAGAAACAGCTATCATAAAACAAGAGGGACAATCCTTTTAGGGGTTAATAACTAGCTGAAAAATGGGGGGAAAATAAGTGGGAATAAATGGTCAGCTTGCTTGGTAAAGGGAACTTAGTATCCAGCTGGTAGCTGTGCTGTTCAACATATTCATAAATGAACTTAGATATTAAATTGAATAATGAGAGCATTTGGTGATAGAAAATTATTCTGGAAATCAAACTTAAGCATAAAGAGTTGCAGAAGAATCTCAGAAGTGAGTGACAGCATGCTAGAGTGGCAGATGAAATTTACTGTCAATAGAAGAAAAGGAAAATGTAGATGGGGAAACAACTATAATGCACACAGAAAAAAAAATTACAACAGATATGACAAATTTCATTTATAGAATGTAAAGCCATGTTTTGGATTTGGAGTGCCTTTAGTTAAAGAAATTGTCTTTGGTTCAGAGACTTTAGAAATCATGGTACGTGGAAAAGTCCCAATGTGCAGGCTCTTGTTTTAATTGCAATAAGGATTGACTTTAAGCAGTATACCAGCACAAACACACGAAAGACACTTTTAGCTGCATTTGTGTCAATGCAACTTCAGCTGCATTTTGTGTTCAGGTCGAGGCACTACCTTTGAACAAAGAGGTGGTTTCATTGGATTGAGTCCAGGGGAGAAAAACAAGGATGATTTAAACTCTAGATAAGATTCTGGTCAAACAAAGACAAGAACGTGTTATCATGGTATCAGGAATTCTTCTAGAGTGGTGGTTTTTGGTTTTTGGTTTTTTTATTAATAGGACAAAGGGGGAATGGGTATCCACCTAAACAGCAGATCCTGAGCCTTTGGCTTCAGTACAGCTTGTTAGACACTAGCTTGCATGGATTTAGCTAGCAAAAACTTTTCTTCTTCAGCACTCAAGTAGCTTCTGCAACTTCAGTATAATGTGTCCCAGCTCCAGAGATTGGTAAAGCATTACCTGCAATATATTTTGTCCCTTGAATTAGCCTTTTATAGCCTAGTAAAGTCTTCAGATCCAACTCACACCATGACAGGGATGTGTTGTTTCTTCATTATTTTCAATAAAATATAGAAGTCCATTTAGAGTTCATGAATTCTTGCTCAGGATTCATCAGAAGCAGTTATATGTGTAACCAAGCTTCTAGATATAACTCTTCTAGTGTAACTGATTATTTTAGGTATTTTCTAAATATATTCTTTGTATGCTCATCTCCTCTGTTTTCATCATATTTGGCACAGACTTGAACAAAATACTTTGTCCTCAGTCGGCTGGCTCCAGATGGTGTCTGCAAAAAATTCCACCTGTGTGAGGTGCACACCTAGGGAGGCAAATACTGCCTCTTGTGCACGGTGCTAACTGATGAAGTTATAAAGTTAAATAAATAATTAAAGAATAATACAGCTATTAAAGTTAATTCTTCACCTCCAGTTTGATAAGAATCCACTTTATAACTAAAAAATTTTATATCCACCTTTATAACTAAAAAAAGAGGCAGATCAGGTTGGTTTCTTTTGTATTTTCAACACAAAAGGCTGAGCTGTTTCATCTCAAAGTTAAACTAGAAAGTACAGGAAAGAACTATATTAATATACTCATAAGCCTATGGGATAATTCAGTTTCTATTTGAAAATGCTTTTGGACTGAGACTAAAAATGAACCTAACCAAACCTCAAATCTGAATTTTATGAGGAGGTGAAGAACATAAAGGAGGACAAGTCTGAACTGAAGAGCAATAGCATTTGTTCAGTTTTCCCCAGACGTGGTAGTAAACATGATGCTGCTTTCTAAGCTCAGTGTGGTGCAAATGCAAAAGATGTGTTGTGTCACATTTTGATTTTAACTCTGTGAAATAATTTTCAGTTTTTATGAGTTTGCAAACACTCTGTTACTTAATAACACATCATGGCTTAATTTGACTGTTGAAGTAAAATTTCAAAATGCTAATAAAAGTAAAGTATACTGTAATTTTTCCCTCCTTTTCCTGATCAGCATGGAACAAAGTTGAGGTATCTTAAAGTGATGCATGTTTCTTGAGTTCACTGTTTGCCATGCTTTAAAAGAATGTTTGACTTCTGTTGTTATCAAAATCTTCTAAGAGTTTAGTGGAACTGGTTGTGACTTATCTTGAGAGGGCACCAGCAGCAATGTGACCTGTGGTAGCAATCTGCCAGAATGAAGCCACATCTAGTGGCTACTGCAGATTTCTACAGGCAAGAAGAAAAACTGCTGTGTGAAAAACCCTCTGTGAGATAATAAACAGAGTATCCCAGCACAGTGCTCTGCACATCCAGAGAGCTGAGCTTGGTCCACTGTGGAGCATGAGCAGTCAGTCCATACCTTAAACCTACAGAGCAGATCTTGAGTAAAATTATCTTTGTTAAAATGTTGTTCTAAGTGAAATATCTGTAGACAGTGTTATCTCCTAACAGCTTTCTGTATATAAAATGAGGCAAACTTAACTTTGTCCCCCATGTGAAAAAATCTCCCAAATTCCCCAGGACTTGTTAGTTGCTGCAGAATGAGCAGCACTGCACAGATAAAATGCCCATTGTCTAGAAATCCAAACTGTTTTAGCTTAGGATGTGATTTGCATATGGCAGATGAAATTCTGCTGTGCATTTCTGCCACGGAGAAAGGGATGAGGAGCTGCTGGCCATACCTCCGAGGGCAGAGTTTGGCCCAATACCTTTATGAAAGAAATCTGATTTGTATGTTTCTTCTCTCTGCAGAGATCAAAGACCATTTACTCAGCTAAATAGTGAGGGCTAGTGTAGATTTATGGAGCCAATTTAGAGAATTAATAAACCACACTATAAATCTTGTTAAGGTCACACTGTATGTGATTGTGCCTATATGCAGACATGGAAATTTGGTATCCTTCCAAGTGAGAAGACTAGCTTTCTTGAGCTTAGTTACAGTAAGTAATTAAATTCATGCCCCTTAAATAATGGATCATTGAGGAGAGTGTTGTTGGTTGTTTGGGGTTTTTTTAACAGAGATTTTAAAATTATGTGCCCAACCCTTCAAAGTACAGATCACTTTCAACTGCCTTGGACTTTGGTGGGAGCTGAAAACACTTTGCATCTTGCAGAATCAAGGCCTTCAAGTGGGTCTGAATCAAAACATTTATGAACTTTGAAAAGACTTTGTATGGATGCAAATGCTAAATCCTCAGACCTGTGTTTAATACAAACCAATATTTACAGTTTGCATGGTCTTAAAATGTAGTAGCTACCAAGAATGGTCTGTATAATAGATTGAAGGAGCATGAATAAAAGAAGAATCATCTCGTGAATAGAAAGGTTTAAAATAGATGGTATAAAAATAGCTTGTTACTTAGGAAATTTTCACATCCTTAAACCTTACAGAAAGCCTGAGACTTGATCTTCAGGGGTTTGTTTTGTTTGTTTTAATTCCCCTTAGGCCAAACCCTGCCCTGATAACTAACCCATTCTCTCTGTTGTACAGATATAAATCTGCTTCTACACAGCTTTTGTCCCACTAATTCCCTGTAATTGACCTTTGATGTTTTCTATATATTCATAGTTTTGCCGTGTAAAAAAACAGTTTCCTCCTCAAATTTCAATTAAGGGGGGGGGTGTGTGTGTGTGTGTGTGTGTGTATGTATATATATGTAATTTTTAAAAATTTTAATTTGGCTGCGTGAGGAAAGGGCAGGGATATGACTGCATGCCCAGCCTTTCCTTATCCTTAGTAACCTGTGAACCATTTTTAGCCATGTTTAACACAAGGCAAGAGGAATGTCTCAAGTCTCAAAGCAGACCACCTGCTTTGTTTTTGCTGCCATGTGTGTTTCCCCTTGTCCAGCTCCCACAGGAGTTGATGTGCTATTTCAAGTCAGTGGTGGGACACAGAGGTGTTTAGCAGCAAGGTGGAGGTACGGGAATATGCAGGAAGGGAGGAAGGGTTGAGTGTGGAAATAGGTTCTGGTATCTGTGGGACAAATTCATTAGAAAATGGGAGTGAGCAAATTTGCTGCTCCAGAACAACCTCTTCATATTCATGGTCTGTGTGTCAGTGTTGCTGGTGAGGTTATCACAGCTCTGGACAGCCTGTGAAGTTGTTTTTTCATTAATTAGAAAGCAGCAAAGCTTAGATACTGAAGGTATTGCATTAACAGTGGTGCTGCATCCCTAGTGACAGGGTTGGCCAAGTTCTTCTAAAATACGTGTATTAAAAAAAATGTGATCTCCTCTATAGCACTGTCCCAATTTTTATATCCTGCTTGAGAGAACAGTCTCCCTCCAACAAGCCATTTCTAACTCTGGCTCTTGGTTTGAAATGCTGCTTTGAATATGACATGAAAGAGATATGATAGTGTGTAGGAAGAGGAGGAAATACAGTGGGAGGAGAGAGACAGCAGCGTAGCTGTATTGTCATCTGTCTTGGTTATTGTTCCAAAAAAACCCCCTGGGTGTAGTCACCTGCTCTGATGTCATTTAGTTTGAAGACTTAGAGGTCCTGGTCCTGCTGAGTGAGGTTGCTGGGGTAGTTTTTCAGAGGATTTTTCTCCCCTCTTCTCTCAGCCTGGCAGTGTGTGGTGAGTTCTGCTTGGCCAGAAGAGATGGTTGCGAGCTCTGACTGTTAGCCACAAGAAGGGTAAATATCTGAGAAGCCCCTGAAGCCATTCAGCAGGTGGCTTTCAGGCTCTTGGAAGGATCCTGAGCCTCAACTCCCCTTCCCCCAGCATGGCATTGCCTGTGCAGCACAGCAGTCCCTGCTCCCAGAGCTAACCAATGTTTACAGAGTTAGTGGACTAAGATGCTAAAGACATCTAAGACCTGTTGAGGGCATTTCATCTGTTTGCCCAGTTGCATATTAATAAGGTGCACTGTAAACCAAGGCTTGCAGCTGAAGGGCAGGCGGCTTAGCTCAATTCTTTCAAACTGCTGTGAATGTAATTACACCTAACAAATCAGCCTTTGAATGATGCCCACCAAAAACGAAGCACACACAGATTTATTGCCTGCTCTGTGTGTGAGAAAGGCAGAGAATGTGATTTGAAAGGGGGAGAATTAAAAATTAAAGGATCCCATACAGTGCAGAATTCTCCCTAGATGTCTAAATTGGAAAAGAGCAGTGAGATTTTGGTTTAATTTTAAATACATCATCAGGTGTTCTGCCTCTCAGAATACATCATATCAAATCAGTGGCCACTGAAGAGGTACACAGCAGGGTGCAGAACCACACACTGCAGAAAATGGGAAACACACGGTGACAGCTCTGTTCCTGTCAGTCATCCAGGCTGGTCCCGTACGGCAGAGCAGCTCTGACTGCGTACCTTGAAGTGCAGCACTAAACATATGCGCTTGCCTGCTTCTGACAGGGGAGTAGCAGTTGTATCACTGACTCCAAGGATCTGGAGTGATTTATTTTTCCTAAGCATTCCTGATAGGATATTATTATACGTTGGCTTATTTCCAGCAGTCGGGGTGACATCCAGTATTTTAGCATTATATTCAAAATGCACACACGTACCAGAAAAAGGACTCTAGCTAAAAAAAAAAAAAAAGAAACCAAACCAGAAAAAAACCCCTAAGTGACATGAAAACCTTACACTTTCTGAATGCTATGCACATACTCATCAACCAGGGATAATTAGGCCTGTTGAAGCCAGTGAATACTGAAAACGTACAGAGGGTTTATTTGTTGCACTGAAGGGGTGCAATAACAGGTTTGGTTTCTTTCGCTGTTTGCCTGTCAATCATACTTTTAATTACCTAATTGTTAGATCTGTTAACAGCCAAGACTGGTTGACAACTTTAGGGTAAAGGGCCTAATAATTTTACTGTCAACAGTACTCCAGTTTTTTCAGTACAAGGAAAGAAAACAAATGCAGCCTTCAACACAAACAAATGGAAAAAACAGCTCCAAAAGCAGCATGAAGCAAACGACAGGCAAGCTGTAGCACACTCAAATGATCAAGCTGCTGTAAGTGGACGAGCATTGTGTGTGGAGTTGTCCGCTCTGGGGTTGTTGTTTGCCTTTGCCTAAAGTCTGAATTGAACCTTAATTTGTGCTCAGCATATAGAAAGTTTGAGAAGTTTGGTTTTACTTAAGAAGTGAGGGTATTTGTGCAGTGGTTTTTGCCTGCAAAAAGTTTTGTTGTCTGTTTTCATTCCTCTGGACACTTTTGATGGTAGGAAGGACCAAATCTTGACAGTGCTGCTCAAAATAGGCATAAATGTCAGGAGAAAATACTGAACTTGAACTGATAGTATCTGTGCTTCGTTGCTGCACAGCTGACAAACGTCTGGGCGATGTTAAAGGGAACTGAGAAACTTCTGAGAAGTCCCTGGTGCACACTGAGCTTTCTAGTCCAGAGTGTGATTCAGACAAAGAATCTCATTCCAAGAAGAGAGCATAGCTTTAAAGTAATTTCTTCTTTCTTTCTTAAATAATTTTTTCTTTCATGCCCACATATGTGCTTTGTGGCTAATACATTGACATACTGGTACATGATTTTAGTAAAGGGCACTTTTTATTGCTACCTTAGGGTATGGCAACACATAGAGACCAGAATTATGACAGAGGCTTCTCTGCAATTAGCTTATCTACAAATAATTTGTATGGCATAGTCTGGCCTAAAGATATCACATTCTATTTTAAAAACAATTCATTTTTGTATTTGCTTTTTACCTCTATATTAATTTTGTGGAATAAAAACAAAAGTTGCTACTTTACTGGGAGCCAAGTATTTCTCTAACTAGAATGGAGCATTTTATGTGACCAAAGGTTTACTTCTATCTCTGGAGTCACTAGTTCAGTTTTCTCCTTTTGGATCAGTGTTTAGGCTATGGGAGTTTTCATCATGATGAGGTAATGCTTCTATTTTGTCTTTTATTGATTAACTCTTTTCCCACATTCTTCTGGCAGAGTGCAAAGGTTTGCAAAGCGTAGGAGGCTTTGTCTGGAGCTGTTTAGTTAGCATTATCCATACTAAACTTAGTTACTTTTACTAATTCCCTGGCAGTTTCTTAAATGCTGTTAGTACAAAACCAACAGCATAAAATACTCTTGTGCAAATGCTATGCCATCCTTTAGCCAGTTTTTCTTCCTCAAATAGTGGCCAACAGGAATAATGTGAGTTTACTCTAGATTTTAGCTCAATCATGGTTACAGATTACTGGTTATATTATTTGCTGTAATGCACAAAGAAAATAAAAAATAATCAACTAGGCAGGGTAGTTGAAACCTACTTACTGTCTTGTTTGTGGAGAAGAGGAGCTTAAAGCAAAATATTTGCTTTTAAGGGGTGTAAAAATTCGAGATGTTTATCATTAAAGGTTCTGATCCAAAGCTCATTAAAGCCCATTATTAGACTTCTACAAATTTAAAGAGGTTTAGATCAAACTATAACAGGCAACCTCAGAGCATTTTTACAGGATCTGGTGGACTGCAAAAAAAAGTATTTCATAAAACCTTTTCATGCTACTGCTGTTGACATCCCCACTGACAAGTCCAATGTCATAATTTCACTGTTTCCAGCTGGCATTAGATTTTGGAGCAGAATTATGGCTCTATTCCTCAGTGTGTTCACTCGTCCTGTAGCAGAAGTCAACATAACAGAAGCCAACTTGAGACTTGAGACAAACTTGAAGTATCCTGGTAGGGTTTGCTGAGAAGTACACAAGGAGATATGATTTTTTTTTTTTCCAGTTTTAAACTTGATGCACAGAGACAAGAAAATTACCGGGAGTTGTGTTAAATGACCCAAAAATTAACAGTATGCTATTGTTTCTCATCTTTGCTTTTTTGCTCTTTTCTTGGTATCTTAAAATGTTTTCTACAAATTGCTTACAGCTCATATGTCTGCACATTAGCAGAGCAGAAGGTTGCTGTTTTCTAACATAACCATGGGTTGAGTGACTGGTACCAGGGTGTCCCTTGAGGGAAGAAGGGTCTGCTGCTGACTTTTCCATCACAATAAAGCAAACTTCAGTGGGATTGGTGTAATAGCAAAGTCCAGGTCACAGATATAGATAAGGAAAATCGCTCCTTGGGAGAGGGAAAGTAATGGGGTTGTGCTGGTTGCTCAAAGCCTGGTTATCACCAACATCCCTGCTTGCTCTTTCATTCTGTGCAGGGTAAGAGTGCTTGTAAAACTCAGCTGCCTGCTCCTTGGTAGATATGATGTAAATAAACTTGTCCAAAATGATAGTCAATGCTCTGTGTGTAAATTCAGGGCTTTTCCTCAGTGCCTCCTGGGACATTCCCCGTGCACTTCCTCCTTCAAGTTCAGGAATTGTCTAGGGAGGCTGTGGAGTCCCTTGCAGCCTGCCTGGGGTTGGGAAGGCATGGCTTCTCACAAGGCTGGCTGCTTCTGGCAGCTGAGACCCTGCTCCTGCTCTGGCTTCTGTGTGATCTCTCTGTTAAGCTTTTCTCCAGCCCTATCCTTGCCTCTGCCCCTGCTCTGACAGTGATTCCCATGTTTAGGGTCACTCTGAGTAATTTTGAGAGCTAGACTGAGATGGACTCTCCTAAAGGAGCCTCCAGTCCTTGCCCTCTCTTCTGCAGAGGACTGACAGCCTACCCTGGTGTCCTGTGGTGGCTTTTCTGTTCTTTCCGTGGTTACAGTGCCAGGCTAAATGCTTTTTTTGGTTGGTTTTTTTTTTTTTTTTTTGAGTACTTCGGGGTGCATGGAGCTCTAGTCTTATTTTTCATCTTAATTTTGATATCACGGTGCCTATGTATTTGACAAGTTTATGCCTGTCTCATCTGGATTCCTTTTGCTCCAGCCTCTGGTATACTTGCTCTTCACTCTCAGTTTGTCTTGGTTTGATGTACGTTTTCAGCAACTGAGTACTTTCTGTTCAGAAACACTTGTAATTGGGTTTGAGCTGTTTCTCTCAGTGGTCAGTCCTTTTTGTTGGAATCACGTAAGTTATTCATCCCATGAATGATCTTACCTCTGTTTAGTGAATCTTTCAGATCTCCAAATGTAGACATGGATGCCAAAGCTCTGAACAATGCACTTTAAACAAGAATTTATTTCCTTTGCTTATTCCTGGAGCTGAAATGTTGTTATCCATTCTGTCACTATGTTTTTTTGGTCTATTCACCAAATATTTTAGATAATTGGATTTTATTCTTTTATTGTTTGTGTTTCAACTAAGTAGAACATCAAAGTATTCACTTTAAAATGATTTCCTTAATTTTTATATTTTGAATACCCATGATCTGCTTGGTCATGGACTGAATTCTTCTTTCCATGCTTATACGAGGCTTGGAATTTAGTGCTCCTGTTTTTCCAAGTCCCTTCTTTGTTATGTGCTCGGAGATGTTTTTATTGTCTTCCTGTCAACTGCGATCTCCTCTTTGCTGTTGCTCTCACTGGACTGAAAGACTTTGTACACTATTTGCCAGCTAATAATATGAGACAATGCCAGGCTTGCCAAATGTGTTTGGCTTCTTACAAAAATAACGGTATGCAGAGATTCATGACCTGATTACTAGTTATGTGCTCTGTATACAGTTACTTAACTAACTTCCAGTAAATCCGGGAGCAAGTTGATGCCTCCAAACTCCCTCCTCCTCTAGGCTATGCTCCTTCCCTCTCAGCTTAAAACAGCTGCAGCTAAACCCCCTCATCTCTGGAGGTACAACAGTGTCTCCCTCCCTGATCCTTCTGTCAGTGCCTGTGGTGCAAGCAGGCTGTAGGTATTCAGTAGAAGATTAAATGCATGGCATGGCTGCCCAGATCTGGGAAACCCCCAAGGAAAATGGGCTGATCTAGAGAGCATCACACAGAGACAACCTCAGAACCACAGGGAACTCCAAGGCATGTGACAGCATGGAGATGTTCTGATACTTACCCCAGAAATACTTGACCTGTCTGAGGACTTCATACGGCATGTTGAGGGCCAAGAGTTCTTGGCCCCAATACTGAACCCTGAAGGTAGATAATAACATTTTCTGTATTCTAAAATAAAGAAACCACCCTACAGAATGAAGAATTTTTTAAAAAGGGGAGTTTTTTGGCACAGTCCCATCTTCAAAATAATGCATTTTCAAGACTTTATAGGGGAAGTTGTAGAGCAAAGGGCAGATTTGAGTTGGGTCAGGTTTCTTGCAAGCTGTATATGTTGTACAATGCTGAATTTGGTTTCCTGTGTTGTTTCATACTGTTACTGTTTTGATTTTTATTATTTGCATTATCCTAGCACTCTAAAATCCCAATTTAAAGGAATCCCACTGTGCTGGGATTTATACAGACAGAGCATAAAAACAGCTCAACCTGCTGAGTTTGCTTTCTAAGTACAAACTAGGAGAAGAACATGGTCTGCCTGAGAAGCCACCATGTGAGACATGTGGTCTGTGACCAGGGGAATTCACTGTGCAGAATTTTCATAGACATTTTGACAAGCTTCCAGAGACGTACGCATCCTTATCATAACTGTACATAAGTCTAATGAAATCTGGAACTAATAGGACGTAAATCTTTCCACTCAAGTCATAAATAAGATGTTCTAGAGCTTCAGTATTGTAATAAAGGCTGTATTCATAGGTTGATTTTTTTTTTCCCCTGTCCTCATGGGAGCTGTGTTCAACTCCTCAGCTGATGTACTCCTAATCTCTGACTGTGCATTCATTACCATAAAACGTACTGCATGTACTTTGAGCATGAAATAAAACAGAAATTTAATACCATGCTCTTTTTAGATCCTCATTTCAGATTGTTTATACAAAAAAAAAAAAAAAGTAGTTGATCCTTCAGTTTTTCTTTAAGGAAAATTGACAAGCTGCTTTGAAGACTTGCTTTGAGGTTAAGTTATTAGTTTTGCTGTGGTTTTAAGGAAAAGGTGAAGACAGCAGATGAAATTAGATCAGCAACAGACTAAAAGTCCTTTCCCAGTGCACCTGGAGAGGTTAAATAAACTGCATATGGCCCACATTGAATTTACACATTGTTAAGACTTCTGGGAGTCAGGGGGAAAAGTAGGTAGACTGCTAACTTGCCATCTTAAGTAAAAAGCAGCTGGGGGAATTATTATTACAGTCTGAGATAGGCATAATATATAACCAGATATACATCAAGCTTTTAAAATACAATTCCTTAATTTGACTAAAATCTCTATAAGTCTAATTATAGTCCTGCATGCAAGGTCCTGAAAGCTACCCATGCAAGGTAACTTTTTGTTTGTTTTATTTGCAGTGGGAAATTTAGGTTTGAGTTGGTTTTTTTGTGAACCTTTGGGTTGCATTTGTTTGGGTTTTTGCTAAACTACAAATGTCTGCTCCCTGTGGGCTTGCAACAACATCAGAGTTTGCTGATGCCCTGAAAAAAATGGCAATCATGGTATGCTTTCACCCAGGCATTCAGGGCATCAGGGATGGTTCACTGAAGTACCATTTGATGCTATACACTGACAATGTGCTTTTGTTTGTAACAAACTCTGAAGCCACAATCCTCGCCCTTCTAGTGTTAATCCAAGATCTTGGCTTGCTTTCAGGCTATAGAATTAACTGGGAAAAGTTGGAACTGCTTGAGATCTCCCAGCTGCCTTGCACAACGGCTTTTCTTCCAGTACAACTCCTGAAGGCAGTCAGAAGCAATTAAATGTTTCAAGGATGAAATGCTAAGGAATTTTGAAAAACTTGCAGAGATGAATTTAAAAACCACTGTCCTTTAATTGGCGGAATACAACAGGTGGTAGCATGTGATTTGTATGTTTCTCCTGGGAAAAATTAACAAAGTCACATTTTACTTAGATATTTTTGTATTTGATTTGAGTAGCTTGATTCTCTCCATATTGTACTCTGGGAGTGATTCTTCTGGACTATTTTCAAGAAAATATAGACTCCCTACTGCTAAGAGTAGTTGCTGAACCTGCAGAGATTTTACTGTTTCGTCATGCATTGAGCCCTTCACTGATCCCACCAAACCTGTAGCATCAGCCCATGGAAAGTGGCTCAAAAAAACCATTAAAACAGATTCTCACTCTAAAATCCTGGATCATCATCTACACAGGGAAGCCTAAACTGTTCTGGCTGATAGATTGCAACTGACACCCCACAAAATCTCACGTGAGGGTCTTTTCTCCGTAGGATAGATTGGTTGCCAGTGTTTATGGCAAGAACAAGTAGAAGAGAATATCTCTATTCTGGATTGCATTTTATAAATCCCACCTATATAAGCATAGCTACATCTGAAATGTGTATTGATCTTTGATTTATAAATACTTGGGATGTATGCAGCTCTAAGAATGTCCTGAGTTTGGCCTTTCTGTGCTCTATTGACAGAAAAGGTATTTTTTACTTTCGTAGGTGCTTCTGAAACCTATTATGAAGAGTAGGAGTGCAAGGTCTTGGCAAGCAAGCTCATGATTTTGTGCTGTGTGGCCAGGTTAGCCTTTAAGTATGCATGTCTGACAAGAGGTTATGTAAATCAGCATATTTTTGTGTTGAACTCAAGGCAATGGAAGAGAGGCAGTAAACAGCCATGTGGTGGCTCATGTGATACCTTTGCATCTGAATATTTAAAGGCATTGAGAAGCAGCCTAACAGAAAGATGTCTCTGTGAATGGTATGCGGAGAAGAGAAGGCCAGTAAAGTTCATTGAACATGAAGGTCAGTTGTGTTTGACACCACACCAAGACATAGCTGGGTACAGTGACTGCCCAAAAACATTTCACCCTGAAGAGTTAAGGGAGACACATAATGACAGCAGAAATAAACACTCTGAAATAATGCAGCCAAATGCAAAATCCTACATCTATGGACAGAGAATGTAGGTCACACTTAAAAGGTGGAGATCATTTCCATCAACACAGTGACATGAAAAGGGGATTGGGGTAATGACAGAAACCCAGGGGATTTTGGGCTCCCAAACAGAAGCTGACTTAAAATGATAAGTATGACTATTGGCTGTGTAAGGAGTAGGAAGATAGGGAGACAACTCCGGGGTTACTGAGCCTCAACTTCACAGAGTGTGGAAAAAATAGAAACAGCATTTAGGACAGAGCTACCAGAATGAATTGAGGACTTGGAAAGATCTTTTGATCAGTGGGAGAAGCGAGAGTGATGTTTTGTTACCCGTGTAACAGAACGACAGATGAGATGCCCACAACTACTATTTGTGGCTTTAACTCTACTAATAGACTTCTTATGGACACAACCCTCTGGATGCCCAATCTGGTGCATTTTATATGATTAGATGGTGTCTGAATCCTTCTTGGACAGTACTGGAGTGGATTAGAATATGAACTCACAAGACTTCTTACCTCTCATTTTTCAGATTGATAAGAAGATGCCAATACCTGAGCTTTGCAGGGAGGTTATATCTGGATTTTAGCTTTGAAGTTTCAACCTTTCTCAAAAGTATATGAAAATAATGTTAATCCTGATGGTCTAGTTTCTTACACAAAATCAGTGGTAGCTAGCACTTTGATAGGTTCTCGAAAGAGGTGCTTAAAAAAATTAATTCTCGAAAGTCAAAGCTTTCTATTGTGTTTCCAGATAGGAAAATAGATGAAAGCTAAGAAGATATGCCAAGTAATTCCGAAATCAACTTTAAAGCACACGATCATGTCTTGGCAATCTGAGAGCAGTGTGTGGAGAAGAGAAAAGGGTTGGCAGAGGAATGAAGAAAAGAAGTATTCTACAAAAAAAGAAATGGCATGTCTTGGCAGAGAGACAATGTTTGCTAACCTGTTGAAGGGTTCAGTCGTAAAAGAACTGTGTTCATGAGAACTGAAATAGAGCAGAAACCATTTACCACTTGATGTTTTAAAGCAAACTGCCAAATAAAATTCTGAAAGGTTTCACTTTGCAGATCAACTCGACCTTATCATGTGATAACATAGCAGGAAAATCTGTGCTCTTGCTAGGTTCTTTAATAATGCATCTGAGAAGACAAGTCATATTCTGCTCTCAGTTACAGTGGAGTAAGCCATAATATATCTGTTGAATTCATATTTATTTTGGCATAGCTGAGAAAATGAGGTAGTCCAAAAGGTGCAGAAGGAACAAAATCAATCATATGGGTGATAAATCAGAACTATAAACCAGGAGTCGGATGTTAAGCAGGGCAAGTATTAGTCTGTGGTGGGTGTGGTTGAATTTAAAAGGGCAAGAGGTGCTATTAAGCTGGTCTTGCACAGCAACTTCCTCACTGTTTTTGTTTTTTCAGACTCCTCTTTGTGTGACTTTCTAGATCATCTTTTATAAAAATATTTTGCATGCAATGAGATAAGCTCAAGAGAAAATGGGGATCATGGAGTGAAACACCTGAAAGAAACATGTGGGGAAGGTGAGACTCCTGTAGCCTGGAGAAGACCTGACTTTGTGGGTGACTGGTTGTGGCTATCTTGTGCAGACAGTCCCTGGCACCACAGTCGGGCAGTGCTCCTGCTCTTTTGCAGCACCATCAGGAATGCCAAAACACATGACCAACCACCTCTGATACATTTAAAAAAAATATTATTTAGACTGAGGTTTTACTAATCAAGCAGGGAGCAGCTTAACTTTACTCAGCCAGACAGAAGCCCTCTTACCCCTATCCAGCGCCAGATAACTCAGCTCTTTGCTCACCCAAGTGGATGCACAGGCAGCCACTGACGCTGTGTTTGGATACATAGGGGTTTTGTCCAGCTTGAAAGATGCCCATGTTTGTACTTAGCAATTAACTTTGCTGTTATCTGTCTGCAGTGTGACGGCTCGGCTGCGTGTGCTGCTCGGGAGGGCTCTGCTGTGAGCACAGCCGAGGACGTCAGCAGCATCTATACAGCCAGGCTGTCTCGTATGGATTGGGTTTGGTATGCAAGGTGTTTCTGCAGTGACTCGCATTTTCTGAGTAGCAACTCTTGTTACACAAAGATAGAAGAAGGGTTAACGCAAGCCCTTTTCAGTCCCCCTTCTTTCCCCCCTTGCCAAACACACACGCTCTCAGCAAAAACTCTAAATCATGCTCTCTTCCCGGAGCTCCAAGACTGTGAGTTACACATAGGACCTCTGTAGCCGCACAGTGCCACACTATTCTGAACAAGCTGCTGAAGGCACTTGAGTTTCTTTTACTCTCTCCCCTCCCCTCCGCCCCAGATTTAACCTAGTTTTTATGGCATGAACAGCCCCAAAGAAAGTCGGAGAGAAAAGAGATGAAGGCCAGAGAGCAGAGGAGGACCAATGAAAGAAGCAGTAACCATTCTGTCATTCCTTTGGAGAGCAACACTAGACACCTTTAAATGCAGAGAGTGTCCTCTGCCTTTTTGCCAAAGCCCTTTTATCTGTGTGAATAAAAAGGGAGGCAGGTCAGCCTAGTTTCTGTTGCCAAATAAAAGCATGAATAAATTAGGCTATTCTTAGTAGGCAAGTGAAAGGGAGGGGGGGGGAAAGTCAGTATCTATTTCTAAAGCAATTTCATATTCTGCCCCAACTGTTTGCACATGATAGAAAGGGGCTGGAGCTGCCTACTATTATGATTAGTACTATTGTTATCGCTGAAGGGCCTCATTGTTCTAGAAGATGTTAGGTTTGCTCGATTCACAATCCGTCTCTATTCATCCAGGAAAGGTTAGGAGAGAGGATCTGATATTCTGCAAAGGGGTTTCTTCCCCCCCTCCCTCCCCTTCTCCTTTACTGGCTTAAGGCAGAAAGCAGGCAGAAGGTCTCCTATTAACTAGAATTAGGAAACAGGGATCTAGGTGCCTGGGAACAGCCGCTCCGTAGCTCTAATCCCAGTGAGGACCTTAATTGTATCTGGTTTAACAGTTATTCATGCTATTTTACTGCAGGCAGGCACGGTGATTAGGGACATTGGTTGGAAAAATCTGTTCATTAGCCTAATAAAGGCTGCCTAAGCCTGCTTGTTCAGTCACTAATAATCCAACTATTAGTGCCATGCTAGATGCCTTGGTATTAATATGTGTAGTTTACTAGTGTCACAACAGCAATATGGGTCAGTTTAGTGGCTCCTTGGTTTCACTGTCAGGCACCCTGTGCCGGTGCAGGAAAGAGAAAATGAATGAGTGAATGAGTAACAAAAGAGATCACACCATATAGTGAACCCCCAATATGTTCTTTCCTACAACTCAGAGGCAGCCCAGGAGCCTTAGGGATAAGGTTGTTTGAGGACAAGAAAATCAGCCCTTTCCAGTGATGGATGTTCTTGAAAAGCAGTTTATTTTTTCATAGGTGGTTCACTTGTTTTCTTCACAGAAGTGCTTTGGCTGTCTATCAAATATTAACAGAGGGTGATTGTTGGGGAGAGGGGCGTTCGCCGTCCTTCCAGCACCGCACAGTGCATGGGCATTCACACCTCCCGGCGTGTGCTGAGACCAACACCCAGCCTGGGAATGTCCAGGTTGTCTTTGGAGGAGGAGAAAAGGAGGTATCACTGTATTTTTCTCTGCTTCCTTGATTTTCCTCAGATGACCTAAACTTTTCCTTTCCTGATAGAAGGAGGTAAAAATACTGCTCACACTTTAGGGGATTCATCCGCCCTAAGCATAATCCTTGTGTTGCTAATTAGAGTGTCAGTGGTTCCTTTGGTAATAAAATCCTGTCATTCATCTTTCTCTTTTATTTATGGGAATGATTTGTTTCATTTTCCATTGGAAGTTGAAAATTATGCTAATGTAATATTATTAGTGAGTTGTTGCTAGATATTTCTATAGAAGTCGTTTCCAAAGATTTTAATGAGAGATTAGAATGTTAAGAGCTGGATTATTGCTTCTTCCTTCTATGGCTGGTTTTTCACCTGCATGTTTTCAATAGCTCTTCCTGTGAGACATTATATGTCCAAGTTTGCCTTGACTTTGAACCAAACTGGATTCCTAACCACAAGCAGGGTACAAAATTAGGTATAAAAACACACTGTGTATGTCTGTTAATAGCAGTGACATCTGTGATTAAATGAGAAAAAATAAAACCAACAGACAGGTAGGTGACCTGTTACTACCTATAGCTACCCATCTAAATTCAAAGGATATGCATTCTACTACATCCTGCCAAATACCCCTTAAAACATAAATGGCAAGCAAAAAACATCCTTATGGAGAAAAACCAGACTCTTTTATCTTCACTGGCCCTCACCTGCTCTCTTTTAAACATAAAAAAATACTAACCCAAACCCTCCCACAAAGTGCAAGAGCCAAAATCTGTCCTTGCTAACTGCTGAGTTGTCTATGTGAGAATGATATTGCATAACTCTAAAAGAAGTCATATATTGCTCAGTACCTTTGGAATAGGTAGATATCTTAACACTTTCTTTTTCAGCTAATGACTTTATTTTCTATTTTAGGCGTGTATTTTAATTGCAATTGCTATATATTCATTTATAGAAGATGTTATTTTAATCCATTTGCTTGGTATCTCATGGGTTTCATGTCAATGGTATTCATTATTTTTTGATAGTATTGCATTGGAACTGTTTGTTTAGTGACGTTAAGAGAGAATATACCAGGAGGGCACGTTCACTGCTGCTTCCATATGCAAATGTCTACATCTGGGATGCTGGTGGTACACTAAGTGGTGCTGCACATTTCATAAATTTCAGTCAAGTGAAAAAGTGTATTTTTCATGCTCCTGTGATCATCAGCTTCCTTTCTGTGTTCCAAAGCTCTGCTTCCAGAACTACTGATGCAGACACCATGTAGATTCAGGCAGCAGTGAGGGATGTACTTTTCCTTCCCCACAATATGTTGGCTTGGAAAACAGGTGAAAAATACTCACCTGTGTAAAATAATAGTGAGAGGTTTTATGACTGATATTCTCTAATGTGTAAGGTTGAAATTCTGTTACAGTCTAAAAGCTGGAGTATTTTTAGGACTTCACTGGGAAACATCCCATGTGCTCATATTTCAGAAATGACAGATTGTATCTTTTTAAGTAATTGCAGTAGTTTGGAAAATATTATTATTAAAATCAATTCCTCCTCCCTACAGAATTAGACACAGGCAGTTGTTTAATACACAGAAATCTTCAGGAGTAGAAACAGCTGTCTTTGTGTGATTCCTGCTGTGTCTCCCTGCCTGATGAGAGATGCTTTATGTTGTAATATAAGATTTTTTTCATACATATAACTTCATTAGAAGTAATCAAATTGATTTCATGTGACTGAAGAGAAAGGCTGCTGAAGAGACTGATTCTGAGCATGAGGTACCTTTGAAAGGTCCTGTATGTTGGCTGTTACCACATTGCATTATAATAATTTTATTATTACCATGTTTTCTTTCACTCTTTGACATTCAGCTCTCTAACTCTGTCAGTCTTGCCTTTTATTTTACTTTTAAATCAATGATGATGGACATAGGAATATGTTATAAAGGTTAAACATTGGTAGGAGTCTTGCAATAAGACTGATCACAGCTTTAAATAAAATTAACAAGGAACGATTGCTACAGATGCTGCTGTGTTTGGAGTAGTTCTGTGATAAGGACAGAAGAGGCAGCTCTCTCGTACTCTGTTCCCAACACTGATGGTGCTTTGTGAAAAGTTTAGCAAGAAAAATGAACTTTTCATGACTAGCTTTCAGAATCTGTAAAATTATTATAGTGGCACTTCCAGTCTCCATAGGATCTTGTAAGATTGAACTATCTTGGGACTTCTGAATGAAGAGCTCAGGATAAACAACTTTTTTTTCTGGTCACTTCCCTTTAAAAATGGTATCTTTATTTCAGGAATGAATTGCTTTGTTTACTGCTTTGTTTATTTTGGAGGCTGTATCTGAGACATAGGGATGCACCTGCTTTTTAGCAACATGAAGAAATAATTGCGCTCCTAATGTGTTCAGGGGAATTAAAGTGAGGAACTTTTACTGATGTGGTGTAGGTAGACTTTGCAATAAAAACTGTAGACTCTTCAATTATTTTAATGGGTCAGTGATATGATTTTGCCATTGCATACTGAAATCAAGCAGTGCATTATCCCTTCATAGGGGTCATTCAGTGAAGAAAGGGCACTACACCTTATTTTATTCCAAGCCTGCATCTAGAGGGATGAAGAATGAGAGTATAGTGGCTAGAATGCAAGAAAATGTCTTAATTTTGGAGAACACGTCACAGTTATGTAGATTAGATTTCTCTATGGACTGTGACAATGCAAGAGGGTGGTTCTTAGCTTCTAATTCTCCAGCATATAACCTCAACATTGACTAGCACAGATGAGAAACTCATAGTGTTTATGTTAGAAAAGCCATCATGGACATGGCTGTTCAAACTCTCAGGAAAGGAAACCAAGTGCAGGACTAGCTGCCAGTTGACAACCGAAAAATCTAAAAAACTAAGCAATCATTTTTCAGTTGTATTTCATGCATGACCATCAGATGTTACTTCATAAGATGGAATTTATTTTGCTTCACCAGCAATAGATGCTTTCAGCAGAAGCTCAATGCAAACTTCTAATTCATGTTACCAATAGTTCCTGAAAAGATAATTCAGTCTAGACTTTGGTACAGTGTTAATTGGATTCCATGGATTTTAGATAAGCCTATGGCTGGAAGCCTAATTCTAAGAACCCTTAAGGAGCAGGAAATGGTAACTTTTATTTCAACACCTGCTAGAGAATGGCCATGAAAATGTCTGAAACTCCACAGGTATCTGGCTGGAAAAAAAACCACAAAGAAACCCAGTCGTGGCCTCATTTGTGTTGTTTTTGAATACTTGGTAGTCCACATTAGGGTTTTCTGAGACATCTCTTGTGTACTGTTGCTTGCTTTGCCTTAATGCTGACTTCAAATTCAGGCCTTGTGATGAAAAAAACAGAGATCAAAGACATTTGTGGTAACTTACTGGGTGACCTTAGCCTCTAGTAAACTTCCTCTAGGGAGGGAATGGCATTTATTTTACCTACTGGTACCTTAAGATTTACTGTTATTTCTTAGCCACTTTCACTGTAGATGAGGCCTTCTAGGTTTTCCACACACTACCAGTGTTTATCTCCTCCAATACGTAAGGACACCGTTATCTAGAGTGAAGAATGTAATTTGCAGCAGGCTGCTGAAAGAGCAGACGAACAGTGAGTTACTGTGAGGGACTGTGCTATCTGATGGCAAGAACGTTGGATGGGGATTCATGAGGCTTGTCATCTATTCCCAGCTCTGCCTTGTGCCTGTTGAATGACCTTCAGCAAGTCACTTTCTCTGTTTTGTCTCAGCTATCATTTTACCTGTTAAAATGTGATAATGAAACACTCTTTTTTTATAAACGGCTAGGTGCTGACGAACAGCACTGATGAAATGTACTGTACAAAAGCTAAGTGGTATTCAATATTTGATTGCACTCGGCTTCATTGAATTATGACTGATAATACAGATATTGACCAGCAAGTAGCTTTAATGGTCCAGTAGCTATTATGCAACTATTAAATTTTCTGTTTGTCTACCTTTATGAGTCTCAAAAATAATGCTTCATAGATGACACTAATTTTGCTTTCTGCTGTAATCTCAGAGAAAAGCTAAAATCCTGGGTTCTGTTGGCATTTATTCTGTTTGCTGACCTTGGGAGGGAAGGGAGCTCAAGATGCCTTTTCGTATTAGCTAATTGAAGATTACTTAAACATAGTAAACTGAGGAGTCTGCAAAACTTGTATTTTGGTGCAATTTCTTGTGCTTGTGCAAACATAAGACATACCATTTCCTCCTCCTGTGACCCACCTGCTGTTCTGGATTGGTGGGAGCCCAGCCCTGTACTCACAAGCTGCGGGAAGCAGAGGTGGCTGAGATGCTCTGTGGAACACCCTTGCTTAGGAATGGCAGGCAGATTTAATCCACCCTTCTGTTTCTGTGTGATCGTGCCTGCTGAGATCTAGACATACATAACATGAAGGTGGCTTACGTGCTTTGGCAGAAATCTATGCTGAAATACATGTAGTTAAAATTTAGAGGAATATTGTAAGTCTCTTAGAAGACCAAGAAGCCCAAAAACCAGACCAAGGATCTATCATGCCACTAAACAAAAAGTTCACTACTAATATCAAAAGCTGTTTGTTTTTAAAGAGCTTCATCCTGATGCAGTTTTCTTCTGGCTTCTAACTTAATTTCACCCTGAGGTTCTCAGCTGTGGGTACATTGAGGTTCTTGTTTTTCCTAACACTGTCTGAAGGATTGGTAAAATTCAGCTCTAAAATACCAGCTACCTGTTAGTGTTTCTCAATACTGACCTATATATTTTTAGTAGTAAAGTGCTTAGTTATTTCATTTGGGGATTTTTTCAGAAACCCAGAAAACAAAAAGCTTCATGTGTACTTCTTTAGTGTAAAATTTGTACTGCTATTTTTCACTCACTTGCTGAATTATAGTCTTAATATCTTCAGTAAATTTTGTTTAAAAACCAGTCTTTTATACATCTGTATTTCTTTGGAGTTCATACCTTGAACTCTTGGATCCTATCTTTTGACTAGGTGGTCAGAAGCATAACTTTAATTGATAGCTTTTGGACAGGATACACGGACAAATGATTGGTCCATCCCAAAACAAAGTTCAATAGCTTTGAATGTACAAAGTCATAAACTTGACCAAAAAAAGATATATTCAAAAGCTCAAGTAAAAAGTGACCAGAGTACATCTGTTCTCAGTGGCAGGTAGACATCCATCACTCTTGTCTTTGAATATCAACTTCCCATCTTAGAAATTGAGGGTGTCCTAAGGGATCTGTGTTTTCGTGTTTCTGTCATAGAAAAGATGAACTTGCTTCCATAGTTATGCAGTGTGCTGCAAGAACTGAAGAGAGACATTTGATATAATAAAAATAGTGAACTAATAAAATATGAGGCTCTGTTAATGCTGGCTCAACCATTAGAAACAGAAAATTCCATAAATCGTGTTCATCTGTCTGTATGCTTGAAAGGTGTGATTTAAAAATACTTCCTACCTATGGCTGAATGATGAAAATTATCAGGAAAAAGGGCTGTCTCATTTCCTGTTTCAAATTTGGAGTATCCTTATAACACAAAAGGAATTCTTATACCAATACTGCTATTTCAGTTTTTGTCTGTCATAAAAAAAATAACATCTCTCTATAGATGTGTGTGTATATATATGTACACACAATTTACGCCCCAAAGCCTAAGAGCATGAAGTTTGTTCCCTAAGTTTATTGCTCACCAATGTGCAAAGATAAAATTTTATCCCCTTAAAAGTCTAGCCTAAGCAGAGGGAATTCAGAAAATGAATGACAGCTGAACGGCTAATTCCCTTGGCCTCCTCTCAGCTTTTGTTGTTAGAGTTTAACTTCCTATTTTTGGAAATATTCATTCAGAAGCTGAACTCCTTTACTTCTGTACTTCCGCACAGAAATTCTTGTTTGCTTTGCTCAGCCAGCCAGTGAACTTCACAACAAGTAAGAATACAAAATCCAAAAAGTAGAGAGTGATTCATCCTCAGCTGAGTTATAGACTTGAAGCCATTGCTAAATGGTATTTTTTTTTAACTATTACTATCCAAGATTGGGGTCCCACTGAACACTGAGAGTGTTCCTTTAAACACTTGAAAAGAGGTGAAGATCCCTGTCCCCAAGGGTTGGTAAACTAATACACTGATTAAGTATGATCCTGAGAATTGTTGTCAGTAAGGATACTTTTAAGTAATTTTTAATGTTACTTCTCATTTTGTTACATGGTTTACTATGTGCCTGCCTCATATCTTCTTGGGTGATGTCATGTATAAATTTTAAGTAACAGACATTTTGATTTCTACTGTTTAGATTTCTGAATATGTTTAGAGCCTGTACTAATTTTGTGGAAAGAATAAAAAGAAGAGGTATTTGGATTATTTAAAATCCTTCAGCTTGCACATAATTTCTATTACATGTGCTTCAGCTTTCAGAGAAACTCCCCCAGACAAAAATGTAGTGTATAGATATAGGTATATTTATATCTACATGTATCTATATTATACCAGATAATTTTTGTGTTCATTTGGGTTCCATTTGCTACACTAAATTTCCAGGCTCTCTGCATGCATGATCTTTTAAGGGTTTCACAGATGTGCATGTGTTACAGCACTGTGTGCTGGTGGTCACTGCCCCCTTCTCAAGGGCAGAGTGTGGGGCTGCTCCTGCAGTGCTCACTCTGCAAACCTCTCCCTTGATGCCAGAGCATTTCTGTGACCCTGATTACGTGGGTTCACACCAGGAAAGTCATAGCTGCCTGTAGGTCACCTTCCTCCACATCCTTTTCCAAGGGGGGGAACTGGAGCCAAATTAAGTCAAATATAAGCCAGCAAGTAGACTAATTTGCTGTTCTGACATTGAGAGGTTCTGTTTCTTTAGTCTTCTTGCTTTAAGCTGGGAACATTTTATGAAATAGATTTTTCTGTGGAGCCTCTTTTGTTTACTTTTCACTCCCAAACTGGTTCTATCAGGAGCTGAACTTCCATTCACCACAATTTCCCTACCTCAACAGAAGAGATGCACTTGGAGCAGAGTGCAGCAAAGAAAAACTTTTAGCTTTATTATTTAATGAAGCAAAGATGATCTCTTGATTAAAGCATCCCTGCAATAATAATTAATTTCTTTCATAGCTTTTCCCCCAAGGCCTGCATGCTTTCTCTGTTCTCCTTTCCCCCATTGTGTTACTTGCAGATATGGCCATGATGCACCTCGTGGTGCAGCTGTGGTGCAGATGGAAACTGCTCTTACAGTCCCGTTACCATGAGGCAGTTGCCAGTTCCCATTAACCTCTGAGATAAGGACTCAAATTAGAACAAGTTGACAGATACCTGGTAATGGGAGGAGGACGATGATTTCGGTTTATATCTTGATTTCTCTTTATATCTACATGGCCCAGCATATATTACTGAATGATCTGGCTCACAAAGGCCATGCATGATGGTCCACCCTCAGGAAGAACCTGCTTCAGGGCTCACCGTGCTGTGGGATCAGAACAAGAGTGACCGGGGCCTCCACTGGTCCTCCACCTCCATTGGAAGGGCTTGAAGGCACTGTGTGTGCAGGAACAGGTTATGCCAAGTGGTCTTGGGAAGGACAGTGCTGTCATCACATGGATGGTGGTTAGATGTTGCTGAGATTGTCCAATCAGTTGGAAATTTCTTGGAACTGGTTATAGTCTTCTATATTGTTCTATCTCTTCCTCTCTCAAGAAGTGTGTTATTAAATAAAATTGCAACTTCCTGGCATAGGGTGGAAATGCAAACATTCGCGGTGGTAGATCCCAGGTACTCCCACATGGGAGAGTGGACACGCTTCTTCCATGAAAGTTAATGAACCCACCAGAGTCGATGCTTTTTAAGACTTGGTTTCAGTAAACAGAGAAAGTACTATTTTTGAAAGAAAGTGTCATAAGAAACTGTTACTGGGTTAGGAAATCCTGATTTGCTCCAGTTAAAATCAGCTAAAAGTGACAAATAGTTCTGTCACTGAAATGAGCTTGTATTTGAAAACAAACTTTATTGAATTTAGGAAGATTTTAATTAAATCGAAAGAACTACAAAGACCAGAAGTTAGAGTATAGGGTACATGAAAAAATGATTTGTCAGTGATATAAAGTCTATCTGGAACTTTTGTTTCCAGAAGAGAGAAAAGAAAAATACAGAAAAGAGCTCCACATCCAACCAGAAATTTACCAGAAAAAAACCCCAAACCCAAACCAGATAGCCAGAGAGTAATTTTATTGAAAGAAACGTATGTTTTGTAGTTCAGAAGGTGTGGGAATAAATTGAAAGCCTCTAGTAATCAACTGAGTTTGACATGCAAATGAAAGTAAAACAGCAAGATTTTTTCAGCCACAGAAATGAGAAGACTAAGGAAAGAAGAGGATATAAGGGAAGTACATGAAGTTGGGTATCCTTCCCCCAGTCAGTCACATGCACCCTCACATGCACCACACCACAATTCTCCTGACACTGCTGGTACCAAAAAGTCTCAACACAGAATGAAGAGAGAAAAGAAGCCTAAATTATAAGATAAGAGAAGGACAAACTGGGCTTTCTCAGCAATCTTTAAATTTCTCTCCATGAAAGTATTGTTAGTACATACCTGGGAAAGGAGGAGCAATTGAAGCTAAAGGAAAATACTGGCTAGGAGTGAACAGTAACAAAGTGGACATAGACAAATGTAGGCTGAAAATAAGAAGGTGACTATTACAGCAGCAACAGTCTTAGAGCCTCTCTCCCCGTTTGTATTAAAGCCTGACTAACTTGAGCTGGAAATGCAGTTTTTAAAGCGGATTACATGATGTGGCTGTTAACTATAGCAAGGCACAGACTTGTGACCCAGAGCGCTCCTCCCACAGTGGTGTGGCAGAGCCTTATCTGGCAGGAAAAGTGCAGGCCCCTAATATTGATTTTTGGCTAACTGATAATCAAAATGAAACTGGAAAATGAACTGATTGGTGTCTGACCTGCACCGAAATATCCCAATAAAGTGAGATAAACTTCTTAAAGTTGACATAGATATTATAGGAGGATGTCTGGTTCTTGTGGCAGTTGCCTGTGCAGAATATGAAGAGGAAACAGGAGTTTTGAGCTGATCTGTCTCCAGCTCTTGTTTCACCTTACTGCAAGTCCAAGACTTTCTGCCTCCAAATTTTGTGTTCCTTACTTAGTTTTCCCTTTGCTTTAAAAAGCTGTGATTTCCATTATCATATTGAATAACTGGACTTATCATTTTGCCTTTATACTTTTGGCTGTTTAGAAAAAGTACAGCAAACTTCCATCTGCAAACAAAGGATTTAAAGAGAGTTTGTCATCCTCTTCATGTAAAAGCACACACTTCACTTGTACAAAAACATTTATTTTCAGTACAAGCTCTGGATCATCAAAATGAGAAATAGTAAGTGGTTACTACTTTCTTCCATCTTTTGAAATTTGTTTTTTCTTCTCTGTCCGCTATTTTCTTCGGAAAAAAAGCTTGCAAACCAAGTGGTCTCAGCTTGAGTCATATGTGCTCCTTACAGCAGGAAACAGAATTATGACATTACACTCTTGGACATCTGCTTTTGAGGCATTCCTTCTGTCTACTCAGTAATGCCACCATGCTAATACCTAGACAAACTTCAAAATAATTATGAAAATCTGTCATCGTTAATGCAAAATGTTATCTTTTCCAGTTTTCAGTGGTAAGCCGTTACTGTGTATCATTCACTAGACCTTTTTTAAATTATCTTTTTGGAGCACAAAGCCATCTACTGAAATAAGACAGTAATGTAAGCTTCATGGAGGTCTGTTTCCTTACTCTGCTGAGTTTCTGTGTTAAGGCACCTTAGTTCAGGTGGGCCCCCCTTTGTGTTTCACCAAACAGAATTTGCTTTGTATGCATCAGCAAGTGACACTGTTGAGATAGTTAGAAACTTGTAATTGAGTAAGAGTCCTTAAAGCTTCTAGTGTCCAGGTTGTAGCAATCCTACTTAATCTCCATATGAGGTTTTCTTTCTATATGAATTCAAAATTTTTCCACTTTAAAGCTATTTCTTATGCTCCTCTAGTTTTATAATACTTTATATGAAGGAAATAATAATCTCTGCCTGGACGGAGTTTGTTGATAGGACCTCTGAAAATGTTATAATTCTGGTCTGCTGAAAACAATTGTTGGAATTAAGACAATGAGAAAAATCGGAATTCATTAATTCTGTAGTTTACTATAGACACAAAGAAATAGTTTGAGTTCACAGGACCAGATTTAATTTTTATAAAACCAAACCCTGATTCAACAAAGCACAAACCTAGTGTACTGTTTCAGTCCTCAATGCTTTGCTTCAAACTCCACAAGGTATTTCCTCCTGTAGTTGCAGATCATCTCTTCTGGGCCAAAACTGAAGGTCTGGTTATTTTCTTATCCTCGGTCAGTTTTGATATCAATAGGTTACTCGTTCCTTTCTTTTTTCTAGTTTTAAGGTTCATTCCGCTTATGACTCCGTTCACCTGATGAATCTATGTACAATATCTTACTAGCCACACTTGCATTTCTGCCAGAGACCTAGGATCAACTGCACAATAGCATAAATGCATGAAGACCTGAGGGAAATGAGGTTTAATTGACCACAGTCTATCAGATCTGAATAGTTACCTGGGATGTTGTTCACCAGAAAATGTTCAAGTTGTACAAAGTTCCAGAGGGATAAGAAATTTCTATTAAAAAGCAGATAAGGACAGAGGAAACTGGTTGTCTAAATACAGCAAAGGAATTTGATTAATAACTCAGCTTGGAAGTAATTGATTTTATAATTCTCATTTTACTGGCAGTTAAAATGACCAAGTGAAGTTAGAACAACCACAGTCCCACAGTTAAGCTCAGGGCTAACTTTAGTTACAGGATTCTGCTTTTAATCATGATCAACTTGTTAGTCATCATCATACAGTGCAGACCAATTTCCAGTTCTGGAAGATCGCTGTAGTCAGTTCATAAATATCTGCATTTGTCAAAGAAACTGAATATCAGATAATATCTGAAGTGGTGAAGACTAAAAATTAACATCTTCATCACTTCTGACAGCATCTGGCATTTAGTAACAGCTACTAATACTTTTAAAATGTAGGGACTATCTGCAGCAAAAATGCTGTAAATGGATGTCATTTTAGTGCTGTGTTTTGTACTGAAACAGTACAAACTTCAGTTCAAAGCGCGACTCGCTAACAATTTCGTGTATAATTATAAATGTAAGAAAAGTGTTGAAACAGATAATTTACACATGAATGATGTTACAAAGGAATTAATTTCAAGATTTTTTAACTGAGAACATTAGAATGATTTCAATTATGTATTATTTGTTAGGCTTTAGAAATGACGGATTTTGTCCAATTTTGATGAAATGAAATGGGTCAGCTTCTGTATCACACTTAATATTCCCTTTACTTATGCAATTGCTAAGTGTTTTTGGTGGGGACCCTTTCTAGGCTCAATGGACAGGAGTTTTCAAACAGCTGAGAACTGCTTTGCACAGAGATTGATTGAGCTAATTATTTTTTAAATGTGCCTTTGTACATGTTTTTTCACAACAACAATTTCTCTTCCCGTCAGGCTGTATGCATATGTTGTATGTCTTGTTTCCTAAGTCATCCTTATCGTAGTTTTTCTGTTCTCTTTGCCTGTTTGGTTTCCTCTGACCGTTGTCCTGGGACACTGCAAATCAAAGATGTTTTCTCATGAGTCTGATATTCCAGTTTCCACATCTTCCAGTAAAGAGAGACCAAGTTTGATGGCAGTATTGTGTAATCTACTGCATGCCAGGAATATCTTACATACAGTTCTTTAGAAGGACAATCTGGTAATGCATGTCAACACACTGCTTTTTAAAGATGATTAATGGTCTTTTAAATGATTCCTCAGGTGAGCTGTAGATCTTCATTATCTTCTCCAAGGACGTTGCATTGGATTTATTTGGAGAAAATGAAATTAGGGTCATGAACCTTTCTTGAAAAACTAATTTATATCTTCTGAAATATTGAGAAGCACAATACTCTAATGATGTGATAGGGTTGTTGATACTATGAAGACAACTGTCAATAACATCCAGAAGATAACTGTTATTTCTTATTTAACAACTTGGGAAGTTGCTGCTGTCTTTAAAGCTATTTTTAATAGCTGCCGTTCCTACTTCAGTTTCATCTGGATACACTCAAATTTTATCTGACTACCCAATAATTAGCTGCTGTCAATCCAATCAGTGTTAGATTGGCTAAGCTATTTTTTTCTAAAATGCAAAAGTTGTCACAACACTGCTTGACAATATTATGTCATGATGACGTTAGGTACTTTGCCACCTCACCCACTGCATAATGGTTAATTTGAGCAATATTAAATGAATGATAGGATTTAGGATTTTGATGAGCCAGAATTTGTCTGAGGAAGTATTGCCACATAGAATATTTGTATGTAGTTTATTTGGATGAAGAACATCACAAGGGAAAAATTCTGTCATTTGCTATTGATACATTAAACCCTTCCAAGTAAAACACAACATCCAGATCTGAAAATAGAGGCTCTGGCCTATTTTGCGAGCTCCTCATTAGCTGACTGGGAGTTTATGCAGTGAGGAATCCAAGTGCTTGGGTTTTTGATGCTCTATCACTATGTGTGGCCGTATATTTAATTCTGTCAGGGGTGTATGGAAAACTTTGCACAGCAGATGCCTTGTACCTCCATGATGTTTGGGAAGTGGGTGGTTTGCATGGAAGTACAATTCTTTCTTTAAAATTTTCTGCTGATCTTCAGTTTCTCCATGGTTTCCTGTTCTACAACTATTTAAACACCTCCAAAAAAACTGTGCTAGCTTTAAGTGGTCTTTAGTGGTCTTAAACATCCTCTGTGGTGCAAACAGGCTTTGCTATTTGAATTGCAATCTTTTTAATATCCAATAAATATGTTTTAATATATAACTAAGATTAAAGAGGACTTTAGCTGTGGACTGCTGATTAAACTGACATATTCTAGAATTTCTGTGCATCACCACTCAACAGTACAGCTCCAAGCACAAGGCAGCTGCTTGAAAAGAGTGGGTGTTTTGTGAAGCTCCAGTGATCCTACTCAAACTCAATGGCCTAGTCTCTGGTGATCCAAAAGCACCCATGGAAGTCACTGGTGCACCCGGGTTTAACCATATTGCCCCCTCTCAGGCCTGGGACTTGAGCCTGTCACCCGCATGCAGTGCACAGAATGTCTTTGCTTTAGAGACTGGCAGCTCAGGCTGTGTTCCATAAAGGGACTGTCAGCCCCATAATGAGCATCATTGCAGCAGTGTTTTGGGTGAGGAGCTCCATTGTGTGAGCACAATGTCTGCTTGAGGTAAAATGTTCTCAGGGCAATGGCTGTCAGAAGAATAACTGTTATCTCCCAGATTCTGGCAAGCACTTAAAGGTCAGTTTTTAGGTTTTCAGGTCCACAATGGTATCTTGCTAAGCACAGACTGTCCATAGCACGTGTAATTCTTTCAGCCAGCCCTCTCTGGAGATGGCTTAATGCTCTTCACACATGTAGGATAAATCTATACCCTCACTCCTGCACAATGGCTTTTAAAGCTTCTTCAGGGCTTCATCCAGGCCCCCTTCTTTACCAATGCACACATCCTCTGTGTGAACCCCTATGCAAAGAGCCAGAGCAGAGCAAGGCAGCCTGGACCGTGAGCATGCTGGGGCCAGTTACTATCTGCTCCCTTTGTTTGTGTATTTCTGTTTAGTTATCAAGTCCACCAAAATATTAATGTGAACTAATCCTTTCATCTTAGACATTTCTTTTAAAACCAAATACAATCTGTTACCCCAGATTACATAATTTGCTAATTAAGAAAGCTAGATAGAGTACTACTAGAGTATATTCTTCACCTGAGGTATTTTCAACAGCCATTACAAAGGGAGTTACTGTGGTGAGTCTCAGCACAGTGAAAAGGGCATTTTTTGTATCACTGCAGAATAATTGTGGTAGAACAAGTGCCGAGCAGCTCCCCTGTATGTTGCTGGGAATCTCATTGCCTGTGCTTTAAAGATCTAGAAGAATTGTACAGCCTTTTGCTAAGTGGCTCCGCAGCAATGGTTAAAATACCCTTCAACTGCACTATCACTTTCCTTTTTAAAAGTCAAAACAGGTCAGTGAAGGTGACAGAAAGTTCTTTCTTCTGCTTGCCTTCATTAAGCTTTTGTTTAAAAAAGAAGAGAGAAGGGACTGAAGCATGCAGCAATTGCTTCAATAACCTTGCAGCAAACTGCCAGAAAGTTTTCCAAGGCTCTCATGCAATTGAACCCGGTGAAAAGAACCTACTCCCCTTAGTCCTGCCCACAGCCCTCCTTAATAAAGTTGCTGGAGGTTAGGGTTTTTTTCTGAACGCTTAATTGCATAGGTCTCCCAACAAACTGGTGCCAGCCTGAGAGAATCAGAGCTGACGTTGCTGGTGGGGAAGGGGAAAAGCCGAGCTGAAGGGAGGACGTTCAGGGGTGCGCAGGAGAGTGGGGACCAGCAGTCTCCAGTTTCCACTGCTGGCCAGCGTACAGAAGTCACCAGTTATGATTGGGTTACAGCTCATGACTATTTAGACTTGGACATGGACTTGAAGCCACTTCATGTCAGTACAAAGGGAGGAATGTAACACTGTCTCTCCAGTGCCAGGGGGGAGAGATTTGTAGGTTGGTATGTGACCTTCACTGCTGGCCCATGCAGGTGCTGTTCAAAGGCTCTCCCCATTCAGCTCTTGATACTGATACTAGATTAAAAAGAGAGAATGAAAAAAGTCCTTGTTAAAAATGTTCCTCTCTGTTTTTTCCCTTTATCTCTGTGAACAAGTTGTCTTTTGATTTGCTTGGGTTTGTGGGTTTAGGAGGCTGTTTTCCTTTCAAGGACTTACTCTTTTACTATGTATTTTTTCCTTTAGTGAATAACATTTAACTGAGTGAAAGAAGATTTGTCTTGAGGCAATTCTTGGGTATTTAAAAAAAAATTTTAATTTGTGCCCATGCTGTCTTGGCACACCAGATTTTTACATTTTAAATTGGAGCACCTTAATTTATACCTGTATTCAGTGCGTGTGTTAAAAAAATCAAATCAAGGAAGAGAGAAGCATTCAAAGCCAAAAAGTCACATCAGCAGGGCAATTTAAGCAATAGCTAATAATAATCTTACTGGCTGCCAGTTAGGGAAGGGACCAGCACCCTCTCTGGTCTCTGGCACGATTTTCTGAGGTCAGTTGTATTCCTGAATAGCCCCACTGGTCTGTACACTTGGGTAGCTCACAATATTTCAGATTTCTTCAGAGATGACATGTTTGAGAACTGTTCAGTGAATGTGTCCTATAGTTGGAAGCAGAACAGACTAGCCTTCCTCACCCTGCAAAGCATACAGCTTCTATCAGCAAAGACTTGGCTTAGCACAGATGTTCGGGACTAACTTTTGTACTAGAGAGATCTCAGGGTTTCTGAGGAGCTGGAGTGTGCAATAGTGCAAACTTTATGTTAGTAAGTGCTTAGGTCAAATTTCTTCTCAAGGCCTCTTTGGAAGGCTGCAGAACTATGATGCCCTCTTTTGAAATACTATTCTTTTCCTGTATGCATGCTAAAAGACCAAATGTGTAGAACAGAGTTGCTCCCTCTGCTTCCAAATTCCCTCCCTGGAATGCTGCACAACAGAGCAAGCCTGCCCAGCCTTAGCAGCATTTTTCCTTAAGCCTCATAGGGTTTTTCTATTGAAGTGGTTGGTATAATTAAAAAGCAGCTCAACTGCTGCTGAGTTTCTTTGTTTTATATTTACTGGAGAAAACCACTGGGCTGTCGATCTGTGAGTTTTATGTTATTATTTAATTACATTGAGGGAAGATCCAGCATTTTGGATAATTTATTTTGAGTGCTACATTTTCCAGGGCTTCGTTTGGTTCTAGTTTTAATCCCTTTCCTTCACAGAAGTTTGCATATTGTTTAGGATTATTTATACTTCACTCTGCTTCCAAATCCATTATTAATCACACAGGTATTGAAATACATTTCACAGATAATACTGGACATACTGCTGTATTGTTTGCTCACATAATAGTCATGCTTTCACTCAGCAGGTTTCTCATACATCAAATTATCATTAGATAAGAAAAAATGTTGTGGTGAAGATTTGCCAACAACTTAATGCTGAATGCTCAAGCAAAACCCTGATGTTTCCCATTCCAGGTGATGACTCCTGGGGACAATAAATGAGCAGATGCTCTAGTTAGATGAGAGCATATCACCTTCAGGGATGTGAACAGTGCAAGGTTCTGCTCAGTGGACCTACAGGAAACCTCTTTTTCATTTTTTCTCCGGCAGCAGTCCAGATGACTAAACAAGAAAGGTTTCTTTCATGGTTGCATTTTGGTCAGTATAAAAAGGGACCATATTTTTTGAGAGTGTCCTGCAGCTATCAGTGACTGTAAGCCTAAGAATGTAGGGCTGGAAAGGACCATCTGGGTCATGGTATCCAGTTTCTGGGTCATCCGGCCTCTAGAAAAGCCACGGGCTGCAGTCCATGCTTCCCCAGGCTCCATTGCATCATTGCAATCTCCCAGCAAAACCCCAAAAACCTCAACTAAAAAGGAGAATTAAAGGAAAAAAGCAAGTGATAGAGAGTTTTAGCAACAGTCTAGACCTCTGCAAGAGCATAAAGTAGTGGATAAAGTTCCTTGATGATCCCAGCAGGCAACCCTAGACTACTGCACAGAGGAAGACAAACTCACCTGTCCACCGCTTCCTTTCTCGCTTTTCCACTGAACTCTTGTATACAAATGAGTTTAATCCAAGTGTATCAGCCAAGCCCTGGGAGACCCTAACACTGCTGAGAGCTGCACCATTTTCCACCTTGTGTTTAGTCTCTTTCTACTGGCCACACCAGGGCCAGGTGTTTTAGAGCCAAAGGAGAGCACAGCTTTGCACTCCAGAGACAGCTAACCCATGAACATGTTTCTCTGCACTGTACAGAACGGGACTGTTCAGGGGAAAGGGATGCACAGTGTGCAACACAGAGGCCCAGGCTGTGTCCCTGAGACAGTTTTTCCATGCTCAGTCTGGTAGAAATCTTAACATGGATCTCTAGCTGTGGAATAGCATGGCACTGGCCCAAAGGTCTTTCTGAGCTGGCATTGGCTTAGAGAGCTTAAATCTGGGTATAAATACAATGCACGGACTACGGAAGAGCACATGAAAATCAGAGATCTCCGTGCTGTTCCCATGTCAGAGAAGAATCTTCAAATACCTCTCTTTTTCCATTTCCACGTCTGTACTTGAGGGAGAGTAATAGCACTTTGACAGGAAAGTATTTTTCTGGTCCTTGGATGGATGGTTAGTGCTGACATTAAGATATAAATCTGTTAAAACTGAGGATTGGTTAAATAAGTAAAATATTATTACAGAAATTCTCCTAGCTGTTCAAAATGACCTTTCTTCTTGAATTAGCACAAGTGAAAAACGAATAATTGCTTTCTGTCTGCCCACGGAGTCAGGCACACACAAATCCTCTAAGTTTATCAGACTTCACAACAGAGTGGAGGACATCCACTGTGTCATCCTCACCAATTCCTGCAGTGTCTGGCCCTTTTCAGCACAGTAAAAGGTTGCTTTCTGTAGACAAATAGCAACAGTAATAATGTCTACATCACTCAAATGGAATCTCTTCTCTGTAATTCGGAGGAGTAGTAGCACAGGTTTAGAGAATTTCCTTCCAGTGATCTCAAAGGACTCTACAAGTGGGGAAAAAAAAAAGCTCAAAATCTCCACCCCGTCACTGGGCCCCAGTGTGACTATTTTGCAGGTGGCAAAGACATGTCACAAGCAAGAAGTGACTCATCAGATATACACATGAGAGCTGGGACACAGCAAAGAGCACAAGAAATTGACTCTGTTGCCTGTCTGTGCTAAAAGCTGACCTTACAAAAATGGATAAATGCATACAATAAAAGTGGGGATTTGTTTCTGTTGCCATTTGAATTTCATTTTAAGTCATGTGTAAATGACTCTGTATCCTTCCATTTAGTGTAATATTGGCTTTAATTTGGCTTAGCCTTTGGGAAGGATGTTTGATTGACTGAATTAGAGAAGGAAGCTCAGTCCACAGGCGACTCTACCAAAACCATTTTAAAGATTAGCTAAAGTTCAGCCCATTTTGGGGACTCATGAAATCTCTTTATATGGTGATATTTATAATTTAAGTGCAATGATCTTAATCTTTATAATTTATATAATTACAATACATTAATGTAGTTGCTGTAGATTAATTTTTCTGCAGACAAGCACCACTGTGCATCCCAATGTACAAAATTACAGCTGGGCCAGGGTAGCATCCTCTGACCCATCACTCTTCTGGCACAGAAACGCTCTTGAATGCAGCAACTTAAACTTGCCTTTACAAGTTTCTTGGTCATAATTTTTCCTCCCAGAACTGTGTATGCACTCTCTTTGTTTTACTTGCTAGCTCAAAAGCCTCTACACTGGCTGCTTTTAGACTGTTATTTCTGGGCCCAAAATAATGGGATTGCACAGAAGAAGCACGGGGGATTTCTTGGGGTGGAACAACGTCTCTGATGCCTCTAGATGGAGAGCTCTGTGAGGACTGCACCACCTTCCTATTTAGTCTGTTGGGTCCACAGGTCACTGGGGACTTACTCTGGGACAAGAGATCTTCCAAAAGGCATTTGGATGCAAAGCAAGACAGTTTTAAAGTAAAAGAGCTCAAGAGTTTGCTTTTCCTGAAAGAAGGGAAAAGGCTATCAAAATGAAAGATTTATTTGGGAGGACAGGGTTGCTGGATTTTTTTTTTTTAATAGCAACATCATGACCCCTTCCATGTTCATGTGTCATTACTTCTGTGAAAACTTGAACTATCTCCTCTGTGTTCGGGTTTGCAACATCAAAAGGACCATAGAGCAGTCTTCTTTGATGTTAAATTTTTTTGCTGAAGCTGTCTGTGGTCAGGTAATACCACATGATTAATGTGAAAAGATTCAATTTGCTTATTTTCCCATGTTCACTAGCAAAGCAAAGATGCAGTGCATCAGTGGGATATGAAATATGGTCAATCAAGAAAATCCTCAGTATTAGAAAACATAATTTTAGCTTTACAAAATCGACCCTGATGCATTTTCCTTGTTTTTCTTTTTTTTTTTCCCTGTGTGTGTTTACATAATTGCTTAATATTAAAGAAAGAGAGAAAGAGAGAGTGGTTTGGTCATTTAGTTAGTAAAATCAGGCCTTGGGACTGGGAAGAACTGGCTCCTCTCACTCAGCTCAGCTATTGGCCAGGCCAAATAAGCCACTTTGCCTTTTATAAAATAAGGATAATGGTTCTTCCATTGTAAAGATGTGAGATCTACTGCTGAAAAGCAGTACATGAGAGTTAGGTAATATTATTTCTGGCTCTCCTACAAATGTGCTTAGTGTTCAGTTTTCCCATCTGTAATGTGGGGATGTTAGAACTAATCTACCTCCCAGGGTTGTTTTGCTTAATTCCATAAAGTACTTGAAAACCTCACATGGAAAGAGTTATAGGAGCACAAGGTTTCTTAATAAAGCTCATTCATGAGTAATGTATTTTTGAAGTAAGTGACTTGAACCTTCACCCATAGTTGGAAACCAACATAAGCCAAGTCTTCTTTGTTGTTCAGCAAAGGTTGGTTGAGCTTTTTTCCCCCCCTTACATATTTAATTCTCATAAGGCTTCACATCTCTGGTTTCTGGCTATGAGTGAAACCAGAAATTCCAAATACCACAAGAGAAGACTGGGGTTTTTTGCTTTTTTCCCCTGACCCTCCCAGAAGCTGGAAGTTTTGAAACATATAAGAGTCTTCCCCACCATCCACAGTTCTCAGTTCCCCCCCTGCAAAGGTAGGTGTCTGGAGTCGTTTTCTCTGAAAGCTGAGACTTACCCAGACACAGCCTGTACCCTGCACCCTTTGGGACCTGCTCAGCCACCTTGAACGTGACGTGCAGGTGACACTGAGGTGTAGCAGGGCTGCTCTATTCAGACAACCACTAGGTGCTTTATCAGCACTGATCTGCCCTGCCTTTAGCGATACAAGACCACATTCAGTCTCATCTACTGCTCTGTTATTGTTGTTGATTGCTGCACAGAGCATGGGGAGGCTCTTTAGAAGCGCTGCACAAATGCTGAGGCTCAAATGGTCCTTACGTCAAAGGGCTGCAAGAGAAAATTAGCCAAAACTCATTTATCTCAATGTCAAAATTCCTGCTAACTGGGGAGGAAGCGAAGTTGGACCAGGCTGGAGGCTGTCAGGGAGCCTGGCCATCACACCGTGGGATGCATTACAAACCCGGATTTGCAGGATCTCTGCCTGCAAATAATCCACACTCGGAGTGCTCTGCACATATCATTTGATGTGTGTAACAGAGGGATGGTGCCAGGAGCACAGAAGCTAACTTGGAGCTTGGGGAAGTTTTCAATCGGTTTTGCCAGGGTTTCCCTCGGTGGGAAGGCACGGACGGCTTTCTCCTGCCCCCTCCTGGTGCAGCGCTCAAATGTGGCTCTGGAAGCAGTAAGCTGGAAAAATGGCACCTTCATTTCCAGGGGATTTGCACCTGGCGTATATGGCAAAGTTGGTCTGTTTTCATGGCACGAAAAGGAGGGGTTATAATTATTTTTATTTTTATTTTTTACTTCTTGGCATTGTAAATCCGTTTTAACTCTGTGAAACTGAACTGAAGCTGGATCTCATCAATGCACTTGCAGTTGAGTGGAAAGCAAAATTTTAAAGTATTCCAGGTGTATGATCTAATGCTCTTCATCAAGGCAATACACTGTCTTAGGAAATTTAAAAAGAAATTTCTATATTTCTTTTTAAGCTGGTGTGGTTCTTAGCCAACCGAAGAATGATGCAGTGCAAATAATTTAAAGAAGGTAAATAAGATTATGTAGTCCTTGACCAGATGTAGGGACTCCATTCTAGGGGGTAGCTGCAAAATCAGAATTTCACCTCAAGAGTAAAACTTGGCAGAAGGTAAAACGCTCCCATCCTGCACTTGAACAAAAGGCAGCCCCTGGCACTGCCCTCCGTGGAGGGACAGGGCTGCTGGGCAGTGCCCAGACTCCTGAGGTCTGTGGCACCATTGGGTGGACAGCCCAATGCAATCTTAAGTTTTGCAATGGTTGCCCACAGAAGCAGTAAATCAATGTCTAATTAGTCAAAATAGCTACTGGATGGCATCACTTCAGACTTAAACCCTTTAGCCTTTTGGATTGAGCACAGTGAATACGGTTGAACACAAACTGAGCTGCCTAAAGGTGGGCATCCAAATCTGGGCTATCAGTCTCTCTTCATATCTGCATTAAGTTATTCCACTTTGTAAAATCATTATCATTCATGAGAAAAGAAAAAGATAGTACAAGGATTTTCAGGCCTTTTGGTTACCATATTTGCTTGAAATAAATCTAAAATCTCCCTGTCTGTGGACTCAAAACTGTGTTCTGCTCTTGATGTAAGTTTTCTGGATGCCAGAATGTTTCTGCCAAAAAAAAAGATCACAAACTGAGAGTTTTGTAATCACAGAAAAAGTGTTTCTGACTGTTTTAAGTATCTCTTCCCTTATCATGCCTAAGATATGCCTATTGCAGAGGTTGAGTCTTCTCCATTTCCTAACAATTTTGTAACAGTTTTTTTTTAAATTTTATAATTAAATTTCAGCCAGCTGTGATTGTGCTGCATTTTCAGAGGCTGTTTCTATTTCCTGGGAAGTTATTGAACTTTCCATCAAGTCCCATGTGGTTGTCCAAACTGTTGGGAGCATTCTTTCTGCACAGCTATATACCAAGCTGAGCTGAAGTATGTGCTCGCTAGGGTGTTATCTTTCTTCAATATATGTGTTTGAAAAGTACATCTTGCAACACTGATGATACTGATTTGTCTCTTTGAAAAATAATGCCCCTTTCTTTAATGTATTTTGCCTGAGGAATTTCCACGTGAAGTCTAGCAACTCAGCTCCCTCTGGGTACCAGGCTTTCTCTACAGTAGTTGGAGAAAGGTGGGTGATGCTTTGTGGTCCTCATGGCTGTGTAGCTGCAGCATTGGAGGGGAGACAGAAAACCAAATAATTTCTGCTAAATGGACAGTATCAGAGACAGGCAAAAGAGGTAGGACTTCCCACTTTCTTTTAGTCATGTCCAGTAGTTTTAAGGAGAAAGTCTGTCTGCACAAAGCTTCCTCCACCTGAATGTTGTTTTTCAGGAAAATTTCCAGAGATTAATTCATTTCCATTAGTCTCTAGGGACTTTTCCATTGCAGGTTGTATCTGGCCAATTCTTGAAGGGCTGTGACTCTCTGATCCATTTTGATACTATCTGGATCCATAAGTGTAGCTGTTGAAGCTGAAATGCATAGAAGGGTCTGAACAAAGCCACAAAAATTTTGGGAGGTGAATCATTTGTTCACCACTCAAAAATTCTATTATGGGTGGACTTTTGAAGAAAATTTTCCATAAATTTGTGTTTATATGCAGCAGACCACAAAGACAAAACAATTTCAAATTAAACAAAACAGTTTACTCAGACTGATGAAAATATTTTATTTTTTTTTAATAGTTCTTTTCATCAACAAACAGACATGAACCTCACTTCAGGGCAGTGTGAATGTTTTTTCTCCCTTCCAGTTCACCTGGCAAACTGAAAAATTAGTTATTTGTACAGGCCTGGTTGTGAATCATCTTGACTCAGAGGTGTCCCTGCTGGGGAGGACATGTTAGCCCCTGCCACCTTTGCATGGTGCTTTGAATTCTCAAGCTCACCTTGATCTAATTTGGCCTCAGATGATCTGAAAAATACCATTTCTCAAAAAGCACTTGAACTGCTACAGGGCTTCAGGGCAGGTAAGTACTGAGATAGGTATTAGATAACCAGAACCTCCATTCCTGATCTCTCTCAGACACTGGGATAACGAAAGAATGAAAAAGCAGGCAGACGTACCTCCTAGAGTAACTGAGTTATGGAGGTTTTTAACATCACATAATGTTGTGTTCAAATTTTCATTCTAGTAGACCTTCTGCATAACAGAGGACCTATCTATCCTCACCACTTTTAGCATCATGGCCATGACTTTTACTTGAATCCTAGCACAGAAATGATAGCAATAGGTGGGACCTCAGGAGATAATCTAGTTCTATCCCTGCCCTAAGCAGAATCAGAGCAATAAAATAGAATAGAAAAGACTTTTCAGTTGAAGGGGACCTACAAGGATCATCTAGTCCAGCTGCCTGACTAATTCAGAGCTGACCAAAAGTTAAAGCCTGTTGCTAAGGGCACTGTCCAAATGTCCCTTAAACGCTGACAGGCTCAGGTCATGGATCAGCTCTCTAGGAAGCCTCTTTCTCAGGGATTGACCTCCCTCTTGGTAAAGAATTGCTTCATAATGTCCAGTCTAAACCTCCTCTTGGAATAGTTGTGAAGCATTCCCATGTATCCTATCACTGGATTCCAGGGCGAAGGGATCAGCATCTTTCTGTCTGCCTCCCTTCCTCAGGAAGCTGTACAGAGCTATGAGGTCACTCCTTAGCCCCCTTTTCTCCAAGGAACTGAAAGTCTTTGTGTAAAGAAGTCTTAAAATCTCCAGTGATTCTGCAACTTCCCCAGGTAATTAATCTGCAATGCTTACAACTTGAAACAATTATTTCTCTGTCTCCCATTCTGAATTTTTATTTTTCATTTTAAAATTTTTATTTTTAAAAATTCAGCCTATATGTACAGTTGTTGGAATTGTAGTACCATCAGCACGTCCAGTGGTTAATTAGAGTAACTTTATTATTAAGTTTTAGCTCATTTTCAAGTTTCATTTAAAAATCTTTTCCTCTACTGGATTGCATTGCTATACCAGATTAGAGGTAACTTTCTTGCAGACATCCAGAGATTCTGCATTCAAAGAAGACCACGCAGTCATCACATTTTCTCTCCACATGTCATAGACTTTTATAATTCATGCTGTTACCCAATACTTTGCATTTGAATTAAGCATAGCTTTTATTTTGGCTAAAATATATTTTCTGGAAAAGCATCTAATTTTGATATGAATACATCAGGAAATGGATAATCAATCATTTCCTTTAGAAGTTTGTCGCAGTGGTTAATCGCTGTCACTGTTTGAAAAATTGTGACGGTTTTGAATTTCTGATTTCAACTTCCAGTCACCGGTTCTCATTATGCTTTTCTCTGCCAGATGTAAGAACCCTTTAGTATCCAGTACGTTCTTGTCTGCAAGTAACTACACAGTGCAATCAAGACATCACTCATTTTTTTCTTCACAATAAACTCAGTAGATGGGTCTTTAAGTCTCTCACGGTCAAGTGTCTCCTTCACTCATCCGACCAGTCTAACACTTGTTCTCTGTTGCCATTTGAGTTGTTTAGAGTTTGGTAAAAACTGGACCAGACTTCTGTAAGATATTGTACTAGGAGGAGATAAAAGCATATTACTGCTTGCTGCTCCCTTGTTTGTAGGTATATGGATCATGGGAACAACTTGTCCTTTTTTTATAGTCTTCCTGGAATTAGTAGTTTCATGCTGTGTTACTTGCCCACTGTGATTCCCAAATCATTCTCCAGAATCACAGCTCTCTGGGATCCAGGGTCCCATTAGGTTTATTTTGCTCTCTGCCTTATAGATCACCTTTGCATTTTGTTCAAATGGGCTCCTTTTAACAAGTGACCCAAAATACTCTCAGCATTAGTATTTTCTCCTCATCGTTATTTACCAGGCTGCTAATATTTGTGTCAGCCATCTGTCTGTCAGTGCTGACTTTATATTCCCTTGCAGAGCATCAGTGAAAACGCTGAATAGCACCGAGTACACTTCAAAGCCCTGCGGAAAACCAGTAAAGAATCCTCATTTGATGATGATCTGATTGACGCAGCTGGGTTTTGAGTTATGCTAAATAGCCACGTCTTAGCCATTTAACATAAGTTTCCTTCATGTTATATAGTGTTTATCTAGTAAGTATGTCATGCACTAAGTCTAAAGCCTTGAGAGAGCCTGCTACATCTGTACAGTTGGCTTTTTTTTGCAGGCAGAACATGAAACCAGTTTTTTTTGAGCTATTTTCCATAAACCCACATTGACTGGCAGTAATTAAAATCTTGTTCTTTCATGTTTTAGCAGTTCAGTCATGTCTCAGTTTTTCCACTATTTTACCTGGGATTGATGTGAGGTTAGCTGCTCAATAACTCCCCTGTAATTGCACTTGATTTCCTGTTCGCCCTCTCTCCCCTTCTCTATCTCTCACTTTGGTTTTTTTTCTCCCAGGTTACTGCCCTGCTTCCAAGTCACCTGGAATCCCTCTCATATTAAAATTTATTAAAAATTAACATTAGCAAGCCAGAGTTCCCCTCAGTCAAATATTTTGGGACCCCTGAGTGTTATTTATCCAGGCCTGCTGATTTTAAAATGTTTATCTCTACTAGATGATGTTTAACATCCTGCTTATTTCCTAATGGGCTGGGAAGTACTTATTCAACCTTGGTCTCATATAAACACCATCAAGATATTACTTTCAAAATACCAAATGGAAACATTTATTGAACAAGTCTGGCTTTTCGTATTGTTGTTCACAATTTTGTATGCAATTCCAACACTCCTCAAAAAATCCTGCTCAGCATTGCCACGGACCATTTCACAATCTCTTAATTTTCTAATATCAGTTTCTCTTCACTTCAGACAGTTGCTGTATTTTTCCCATTTGTTGAATCTGTAAAATACTTTTTGTTTAGCACTGTAGTTGAGTCTTAGCCAGTCTGTCCTCGATGATGCTGATGGACTGACTATTCTGAAAGAACTTCTGATTTCCATTCATATTTTCCTCTCTGATTTCTTCCTCCCACTCGCTGTTTTCTCGTAATTTTCCTCAGCTGGAGGATATTAGCCATTGGGAAGCACCAGCTACAATTGTCTTAATTTTGTCCACTTTTAATTACGAGCTCTTAGGATAATGTCACTTGCCAGCTGTATGAGTGCTACATTTTGTGTTAATCAGAATGAGTTGCAAAATGAGTAGTTCATGTTGGATGCAGTATCTTTTCCTTATGTAAATGCGTAAGTGCAGGTTGTCATCCCATCACTTCCTCACTCTCATTTGGATGAACTGCATTGCACCCGGATTAACGAGACCATTAAGATTTCTCCAGAAACACAGGTCAGGTCTGGGAACTGTGCACTGGATTCAGGCCTGAACCTCACCTTCTCCGGAGGATAACAGACATCAGGCTTTGCTTTTCATTTTGGCCTTATCTCACATTCGGTTCATTCCTCTCTGCCTAAATTGCTCCATATTCTGATGCCTTCCTCAGGGCTCACTGCTGCAGATGGTGTATTTATATTAACTTAAAGATTGCATTCCATTCCATCTTTCAAATGAGATTAATATATTTTTCAGGCCATTGTGGTTACCCGACCTGACCTCCTATAAACGCAGCCTATAATTCTTCACCCAGATTCCAGCATCTGGTCCTATAACTCATACTTGAAACACGGCATGTCTTTTTCAGAAATACATCTCATGATCATGTAAAGCCTCTGTCACTTGGATATTTTTCCTTATTTAGAATAAAATCCTATCTCTTGATGAAATATAAACATCACACTACCTATGACCATTTATAAGTGTGCCACAGTGTCATACTTCCCTGTTTCAATACCTGCCTTTTACCTACCTAAAGTACTTCCCTTAGTTTCTTCCAACTGGATATTGTTCAAGGTATGAACATGGGATCTGGAAGTCACTGAGAGTTATAGATTCTTAAAGATACATGATAAAAAACAAAATAATCCAATTACTTATATGATGCCATCCTTCTTAGACACATGTGCAGGTGTTGACTGATTGCTATGTTTTACATTTCTATAATGTCTTTCAAATAAGGATGGAGCTACAGTGCTGGAATTAGGAGGGCATTGTTATTTCTCTGTGAAATGGACACACGTTTTTGTATGTATGATTAGTGTCAGAAAACAGGAACTGGAGTAGAGTGTTCAACATCTTTACTAGTACTCCTGGGGTTTACACTTATTTTTTATTTCATTTAATTTCTTTTTCTATGGTGAGATTTTACACTGAACCCTAATATACTCCTGCAGAATGGCATTCTCCTGGGCCTATTTGAAATTCTTGATCTTTTCTGCATCTGTTTAAATCATGCGTTCATGCACGTACAGTACAAGGTCAACCCTTTTGTTTGTTATTTTTATGGAGTTTAAAGAAAGTCCAAATACCTGACCGAGGTACCTGTCTGGTGCAGCCTTGTGACAGTTGCAAAATCTTCAGACTTGGAGAGCCACATGATTAACTGTTTCTGGAGGAATACAGGGAACCATAAAAGCAGGGGTGCACTTTGCAGCAAACGGGTGGTTCGGGCTGGCTCACGGCTGGTCAGAATGCAGAGGGTGGTGGGTTGTCTGCTCAAAGGAAACCAGCCAAGCCACAGGTTGCTGACTCGTGCTGCAAACAGAGCCCTGTGAACAGGGAGGTTAAGAGCTCACACACAAACCACAAAGCTCAGCCCTTCCTCAGGCTTGTCACCTTCAAATCCAACCTTACCACACAGCACAGCTAACCAGCTTCAGAAGACCAAAGAGTTTGCAAGTAGAGGTGATCTGCCAAGTATATTTTGGGTTATTCCTGCAGAAGTTACACACTTGAGTCTCGTACTGGCACTTTCCAAGTCAGTATTGAACCGATCCTCCAGTTTGGTGTTATTAGAGGTGTCACACTCCTAGGTTGTTGCTCATCTCAAACACAAAGCTGGGCTGCCTGTTATGCAACTGTCTGCACTGCTAAAACCCCAAGAACTTCCTCATGAAAGGTCTAGTTTCGGAATGGCTACAGTTAGCCCTGAAATTATCATTACTTTCAATTTTTATCTGCTTCTTTTTTTTTTCTTCCCAAAAGATAAACTCCCTTCAGACGTTTGAAGAGACTTTGTTATATTTCTGCTACATTTTATTGGTGTGAATCTTTGGGGAGAGGCAGATGTCTAAACGAAATTTATTATTAAGAACTAGCTATACTGTTTCCCAGCAGTGAGCTTGTTACTGACACATCTTCATCTAAACTCTGTAATTGGTAATTATGTTTGTCTGACCTACATTCTTCTGCGTAATTGTACTGAGATATAGTATCTTTCAATTCCTGAGTAAAAATGTCCACACCAGTTGTAAAGTGTTGCTGGGCAGAAGCTTTCACCCTCAAAAGGCAATAGTATTTTTGTGGTGGAGGATGCAGTTTTAAAAAATGTATATAGCACTAGGATCCTATGGGAGTAAAAAGCGATGTTGAAATAAGTTAGATATAATGACATGATTTTTCAGAACCTAGGAAACTAATGGTCAATTAAGTCCCAGTGGAGGGTGTGTATTAGCTTCCTAATTTGTTTTGGATCCATGACTGGAATGTGTATGCACATGCTATTCAGTCCAGAGCATTCATGTGAAAGATCCTTTGGGTAATTTAACAGCTACAAATGGTACTTCCATCTAAAATTGTTATTGTGTTGTGTTTCTGCACCATCTGAGCTTTTAGTAACAGATCTGATGATCAGGTTAGAAAATTCTCTCTCCTACTGATTTTATCATCAAAAAAAGGAAAATTCAGATTCCTTCTGAGGTTCTTCAGAGGATAAAAAGCCTTCCTTGCCATTTAACAAAAAATGTTATTTCCCATAAATAACATTGGAAATATCTTTCCTACTGCTTCACCTCAGAAGTTTTTCAACATTTTGCACCCATGAAGAATGGAGGAGCTGGTGGATTATTAGCATTTCCCAGTATGTGGACTAGATAATTCAACCAAAAAGCTTGTTTCTGAGCCTTTCACTCTCTGGCTTATTGACCCAAAAGTTTTTCATCTGTTCCTTGGGGGCTACTGAGAATTCTGATATTTTCTCCATCTGTTTCTTGAAATTTCCCTTGTGAGCACTCGGCATGTTTCCCTGTTCCTTCCAGATGACCCTCTCTTGCTGTTCCCACTGGGTGTCATAAACTCCATGACTCCTTCCAAGAAACGTTAAGGTGAGTCGCATTTTATTTATTGTGCTGAGTAATGCCATTAACACGTTCCAAATTGATCCATCAAAGAAGTCAGCCTGGAGAGCCTGCTCAGTGAGCAACTTCAGGTCAAATATTTAGGTGGGGCACTGCCATTCACCTGAGCACTCTGTGAAGCTGTTATTGAAGCATATCACCCAAAATACCCCTTTGGGCTCTGCTGGAGTTGCTGGTCTATTCCACAAAGTCAACCAGGTGCTCCTTTTAGAGTACCCCTCTGAAATGGGAGCGCAGGACAGTGAAATTGTTGTCCCACTGAATCATTCATCTGGAAGAGACATTATCAATAAAGAGTGATAGACTTCCCATTGAATTGGGATGAAGGTATGTTTATTTTGTCAGTGGTTTTTTTTCTCATTTTTTGAGTCCAATGCTGAGCCCCTTAGCACAGCCTGGCAGAGGCTGAATCTTGCTTTAGGGGAAGTGCACAATGCTGACACTTCCAGTGGCTGCAATGAAGGCAATCTCTTTGTCTGAGGGAAACCAAAGAAGTTAAAAAATAACCAGAATCAGAAGATTCCTAGTGATGTATTAGAAATATGAAAGCTGCAGTCTGGAGCTTCTCAGAAATTGCTTATTTGTCCTCAAGCTGTCTATGGGGGACAAGAGACAGCTATTTGTTCCCTAGAAATCCAAAGAGGTTAATTTAATAAAAACTAATACTAAATATATTTCTCTTTACATATCTTGCTATGTGACTTCAGTGAAAGTGTGGTGTTCCTCTTGATCCTGTTCTCTTCCAGCTATGCATCTGCCTTGGTCTGCACATACCAGAATGTTTCATGACCCAAGATTTGGGAGAGGGGGGAGCAACCCTAGGAGGAGTCCCAGCCACAGGAGTGCTGGGCAAGCTGGAAGCCTGGCACACGGGGGAGAATGGGAAGAACAAGTCCACAGAATGACAGTGTTCCTGGTTACCAGGGAAACAATCCTAAATTGGAGCTTTTTTTTTTCCCAATCAGAATATTTGTTTTCATATTAAATATTTTGATAAGGGGTGTCATTTTTTATTTAAAACCCCCCAATTTTCATGGGAATATATGTTTTTTAAATCTTATTTTTGAAAAGAATCAATATTTATAACATACAGAATTTTTTTAGAAAAAATATGGTGAGCTAAGTCATCGTCATCTTTTCATAAAAACCTAACCTCGTACGTAACTTCATAGAAATACAGACACCGTGGATGGGGCTGGAGGGACTTACAGGGGTCTGCTTGTATGCAGTGGGATACCTGAATTTCCCCCAACAGGTATGTGTTTAACATGCTTGCAGGAAAGCTCCCATTGTGGGGATTCCTCAGTTGTCTTAGTTGATCTTACAGCTTCCCTACCCCCACAGTTACCAGTCTAATCTTTGTCACAATTTCAAAACAGTTAAACACAAATGTTGACTTCACTCTGCAAAGCAATCTTTTGCATATTTGCAGACCATTATGTATCCCCAGCCTCTTCCAAATACAGTAATGTCAACATTACTTTCTTGGTCAGAGGTCTATAAATCCATGACCTTTCATGCTTGTTCTCTTCATACTCTGTATCCTTCCGGAAGTGTCAAGCCCACAGCTCACATGAATGGTTTTATCCCAGCGTGCATATTTCTGGTTGCAGAAAGGATCCTACTTTTTAAGCAATATCTGCATCTTTTCCTTTGAGCTGAACAGATATCTCACTATATCCAAAACTGTGTGTTTAAACATATTTTACCCTTCATGCCTATATAACAACAATATTTTGACAATGTAATTCGTCAGTAGCATCCTCCTGTTAAGAGCTATCATCTATAATCTGAAGAAGTGATACAAATCTTAAGTACTCATAACCCTCTTGACTTGTTCATCGAAGATGATCTTACGTAGCCTTCACACCTGCCATTTCTCTGGCATTTTCCTCCACAGTATCCATTTGATGCTCATTAGGTTTTCAAGTTATTTTCCCAGCTTTTTAACTATGTGTGCAATCTTGTATTCTAAATAGGGTTGTTTATGCCCCATGTGTTTCAGTGAGTATTTTGGTAACAGTACACAAGCAGGCGATATATTTGTCCTACACATCTTTGTCCCAGCATTCTGCAGTTCCTTCCCACTCGTGCCTGAAAATTGGAGTACACTGTTTTTTTCCTTCATCTCATCATTGTTGTTGTATTTTTTTTACCCTCTAGCATTTTTAGAACATAACATATTTTCATGTAAGTAGTGTTAATTATGTAACAGTAATTTATCTCAGATAAGATCTTTTATTTTTGTTTCAATTTGGCAATTAGAATGCAGAGAATTTCAGGCTTTGAACCCTGCCTTTTATGTCAACTTGTCTGCCCACAACTGATGAGTATAAGTATCTTATTTGCTTCAGAAAAGGAAGTGAAAAAAGTGCCATCTGCAAATTTATTGGGAATTTAAATATCTTGGAGGTATGGCTGAAGAAATAGATCATGGAGTAGTCAAAGAGGTGCTCTATAATAGTGACCACAGAGTACTTTGATTCAACATCCTAAGAACCATTATCAAAGAGTATTGAGAATAAATGTAGATATTGCTTCAGACACATCAGGATAAGGGAACTGGCCAGTGTCTGATGGGCAGAGAACTGCATGGCAGGAAACCTAAATGAACCTTTTTTTGCTCAGGCATCACAATTTACTGGAGTTCTTTGAAGGGGTCAGCAAGCAGTGGATAAGGGATAGCCAATACACATAGACTACCCAAATGTCTAAAAACTATTTATAATGTTTTTGTGGGAACTGAGTAATGGATGGAGGAGAGGAAAGACTATTGCATGAATTAAAATAGCTTAAAATGCATAAAATAGCAGACTAAATGGCAAATTTCACAGTGGACTGCTACAGGGATATGTAGAAATGTGAATGGCAAGTCTCACAGTTGAATACTACATGGATCTGTTTTGACCTCTGATCTTATAACCATTCCCGTGTTCTAATTTAGTCAACACACCATGTGCTTGATCCAGGACTCCTGAGTGAGTGGTAAGTCTGACTTCATATGTCCTAAATATATTTCTTCCACATGAACTCCTTCTTTAATGCGACTTCATCCCGACAGTGTTTGTTAGGGAATCAAAGCCAATGGGGACTTGGTGCTCTACTGCCTCGTTAGGAAGGCTCAATTTCTAACTTCAGTACCAATTACAGCAGACAATTTAGTGCTGGGCACACAAACAAATTTGACCCAACATTCCCTACCTGCCTTCTGAATTTTGATGTTGTTTCATCTTAAGTACATGGATGTCCTATCATCTTCAGGAGATCTTACTGTGGTAGCACACAGCAAGCACACTAAGCCTCCTAATAATGCTGGGAAGAGCTGTAGTGCTCTGCTTTATTCTTTTAATCTTATGGAAAGCATCTCTAGATGCTTTCTCTAGGTGCATCTCACCATCCCCTGGGATACCTTAGTGACACAGAATTATCACAATCACAGACCCTGATTTAGGTGTTCTTTCCACGTAGAACACCGTAAGTCCCATGTTTTTGGTGAACTGTCACAGCACTGCTGTGCTATGGAGAATGTTACTCACTCCACTGTATCTATTGCTGGCAGATTTGACTGTCCTCATCAAACCAATCAGCTGACAAATAGAATGTATTGCCTCGAACGTCAGAGTAGATTTTTCTAACTAGGTCTAGCTACTGAGCATATGTGGGAGCCAGAATAGCAGTTGCCTGCCTTTATTTCATCCTCCTCCTCTGACAAAGCTAAACTAGCTGATGCTCCCTACCCAACATGATCTTTCAGGCCTTTTAGCATCCTCTATTCAAACGACTTCTAACTCTCGTAAAGAGAAATTGTAGCCCCTTCAAGGCTCCTGGGTGGGGATAGTGGAGAGGAATTACCCAGAGTGGGTAGACCCTTGCACATATATGACTCAGTGGATATCATGCATTACCAAGATATATAACCTCTAGATATCTTCAAATACGTACCTTTCTGACCTTGAGCAACCACAGAACAGCATTGTCATGACACTCTAGGCTGTATATCTAGAAAGAAGTATCACTTCATCAGTGTTCACTAGGGCAGAGTCTTTTGAAATGTTACTTTGAAGTGCTAGCATTGCTGGCTCTTTGCTGATCTGCAGCAGAACATCTTGGTGTACAGAAAGCCCTGATGACACAAAGTCCTGATGACCCCTCTTGACACCCAGGCCGTGGCAGAGCTAGCTCAGCATGGCAACGTTTTGTTTTGGGACCTGAGTGATTCAGAGAGGGGGACACTTCCCAGAGACATGAGAGCACAGTAGTGCTGTGAGTAATGCACCTATTTGGTATGTTTTCTTCACACAACCAGGTGTAAATCAGTCACCAGATTTGGGCTGAGGGAAGAGTATTTCTGCAGTAGGTACCAACACCTGTCTCTATTTCCTGTAGTTTTGTCTTCTTCTGCAGCATGGTGAATGGTCAATTTCCCAAGGACTGTACGTTCCACATCATGCCCACTGTACCCACCTATATTAAGTGGCCAAATAACAGTTATCAGCATTACTAATCTAAGATCACCCACGCAGTTTCACCTACAAATGCCCATGAGTCACAGTGAACCACCCCCCACCCCAACGGGCTGTGTCATTAGTTTATCCTGTACTTGTCCTCTTGCATGATCCAGTCTTGAAGCTTTTGATCTTTGATGTGAAAGTTTAAATTGGGTTTTGAGAGCAGTTTTGTGATTAGAGATGTCTAGGGCTGGGGGGAAGGTAAAGCAGAAATAGGTATTTCTTTCCTTACTTGCCTTTCATATACCATGGCAGGCACTGTAGAAACCTGGTCCTGATGACCCAGCTAGAATGTTCCAATTTGCTTTTTCCTCTCCCTTGAAGGACTGTGGTTCTTCAGCAAAAGGTAAATAACCCTTTTTCCTCTGACCCAGAACTACTTATATGAGTCATAATGTTCTAAATGTGCCTGTTGGTGTAAAACTACATGCTGATGTGAAACCCTTCTTTAGGTTTCAAGGTTGTTTCAGAACAAAGTGGATTATAATTCTTCACAAATGTTTTACTTTATTGCCCTTAGAACTGGGGATGAAGGGAGCTACATGTGATTTTATTAACACTGAGCAAATATCTGACTGTTTACTTATAGTCTCGTAACTGCACCCTGGCGAGGAAAGGAAGGGAAGATGAGGAAAGGAGACTGCAGAGATTTAAGCAATTCTGACAAGGACAGAAAAGACAGTGCTTCTAAAAAGTCTCGTCTCCTAAATTTCTCTGTAGTGCCTACTGGAGCATCTGTAATCCCCACAGAGCAGGATTTTCAGAACTATTGGAGAGGCCACTGAGACTTGAAGTCTTTTATAATTTGTCTTCCTGAGCCAAAGAGATTCCCCTCAAGTACCTTAATGTTATTCAGAATAAGGTTATTCTGACTCAGTTAAGCAAAGGGAGCTTACCTTCTAATGAACTCAGGTGGACACAACATCATAGCTAAAACTTACTCTTAAAACTTCAAGTTCCTTGAAACAAACTCCTTTGTGAGCGGAATTAGAGTAGGAGAGAAGGGGGCAGACGAAACTGAACAATTGCTGGGAATATGAAAATTATATAGGGACAATAATGAGTTTATCAAAAAGAAGAGCTGGCTAAAAGCTGTAGGAGGACAGTGACAGCTTGCCAGGTTTTCTTGTGTTTTTTTAATCACTATTTTAAAGTTTAAAAAAAATTATCTGTTCTATAGAAATAATGCTTTGAGATACTTTAAAATATATGGTAGCCAGAATAGCCTCTTGCAACTCTAAAGGTGTTGCTCTTTCTGTCTCTAGAGAAACTGTGACTCTGCAGGTCTCAAGTTAAACCCCTTTGTAAGTACAAAGAGTCTGCCTAATGTGGGCTTTACAGAGTTGGGAGATGCTTAGCTAGTTTTGGCAGCCTGGATCTGAACCTTGAGTGACTACAGAAGGGGAGGAGGGGAGTAAAGACACCAGATAGCACTGTCATAATGATTCAGGAGGTATTTGAGGCAGTGCCATGGGCTGTATTGCCTTGTGCTCCCCTATGTCAGCCAAGCCATGCAGACAAGAGTTCCTCATCCTGCTGCAGATCTAAACTGGAGTTACGAGTACAGGTAAGCAAAGTGTGAGGCAATCTCCAGTGCACCAAGAAATTAGGACTAAAGAAGCAATTGGCTCATGATAGACCTCAAAAATTGCAGGCAACCATGTTAACATACATCAGGATTTTAAAGGTCTGTATGTGCTTTTTTTTCTTCTGTTTTGAAATCCACATCACGGGCCATAAAATACTGTCAGAAACTTAAGAGCAATAGTAAAGGGCGTGAAACTGAAACTATAATATGCTGTGGGATAAGAGCAAGAAAGAGACAATTCCGCTGATGTCCAAGGTCCCTGTGATAGCCAGAAATCTCCACTGGAGAAAACTCACTGATGGCTCCTGAGAAGCAGATTATGGTCCAGGGTACAGAGAGGCAGGGAAACCCAGCAGCACCCCTCCCAGAGAAGTTCCCTCCACATTCAGATATGGTTGTCAGCTTGAAAGTTGGGTCTGTGCATGGATACCCTGACTATGAACCAGATTTAGCAGTTGGGAAGACAGGGGTACAGGATGTTAATGATCTGCTACAAGCATGAAGCAGAGATGAGGAGATCCTGCTTCCTAATTCTTGTGCTGATTTCTTAGAATGGTGAATTGAAGAAGGAAAGAGAAAAACTGATCACAGAGACTCTTGCATTGTGCTTACACCTGAGGGTGCAGGGATCTGGGCTTTCCTATGGAGAAATGATCATTAGGAAAGATGTTTTTGAGCTATGATCAAACAGAAGGGCTGTAAGCAGCAAGAGCAGTGTGAATTTTTTTTCCCCTTATGACTGTTTTTGTGCACACTGTAACTGCTGTACATTGGTGCCATCTACTGCCTGGCCTGGGACTGTCCCTGCCTGGATCTCTGAGGGTGTCACCAGAGTTAGATGTAGCAAAAGTGCAGCACAGGTAGGAGAAGCTCTACAATTCTTTCTTGATGCCCTGACATAAAAAGAAAAATTGTAACTATCTGTCCTGATGAACGCAGCACCGATTTAAAGAGAACCAAGCTATTAACCAGCAATACAGCTCACTTGCCTTGGGAGTGACACAAGACAAACATGGGTGATCATCCCTTTGGCCTGGAGGAAACAAGGAGGAATAATCAGCTGGATTCCTTAACTATGTCCATGTGCTATGGCATAAGTCTCGTCTGATCCATACAGATGCCAACAGCAGTGAGACAGTACCCCTGAGAGACAGGGCAGGAGATCCTGCAGCTTTTGCAATGCTGAGGGTATGTGACTGCTTCCCTGGTGTCACAGCAGGGGTTCATGTGGCATCTGTGCCAAGAGACTGGCACTAGAGCATAGCCCCCAGCTCACACCCTGCAGCCACTGTTGTTGTCACCATGAGGAGGCAGCTGTGCACCTCTGAAACTCCTCTTTGCATGCCAGGGCTTCTCTGTAGCCCATCTCTTTCTTCTAATGTCATTGCAATAACCCACTCATAAACCTTTCATGGTGATCTGTGTTCACAGTTGCTGTAAAACGAATACATGTAAGGGATGTCTTGTTCAGCTGGTCTGAGCTGTACAGCACAGTTCACGTCATCGCAGCTAACTCAACTGAGGCTACTCCAGAAAACTCCATATGTAGGGAAGGCAGAAAAGTGATGTTCAAATGTGAAAAAGAAAGATATTTTGGTTGTAAATAAGGTTAAGCTATCAGGGGTCTAAATAATGAAGCAGGCTCCTCACATGTGTCAGATATTGGCTGCTTAAGTAACCATAGAAATTGTGAAACCTCTCTTAATCTAGCAAAATAATTCAGATTAAACTTTAGTAATGTCATGTATGTTGAGTTGACCTTATAGCATCCTTATTAAGAGCCTGTATGCTGCCTCACATGCAGCACCAGAGGTGTTTCCAGGGAGCAGTGGCACCTGACAGAAAATCCAAAAATTCTGACAAGGGCAGAGAGAAGCAGAAAGAGAAGTTAAAACTTTCCAGTCTGACCTAAGCAAATGGAATTTCAGCAGGGTATGCTTTTTGTCTTGCATGCTCACAAAATCCTAAAGAGGATAAACTTCATAAACTTCAAGGACTGTAAATGTAAATTCTGAAATTAAATGCCTTTACATCACATATTGTTGATGTAATTAACTGTCCAAAGAAGTGTCTGAAAGGATATAATTGACAGTCAAATGACTTAAGACACTCAGGTGTGCACTGTAGCATCCAAATCCTCAGGAATTGCTCAGGTTGTAACAGTGCTCCCTTCAGGTGGGACAGCCACAGGGATCAGGAGAAGGACCTGGCATCCTTCCCTGGTAGAACAGAACTAAGATTAATGTTCCTCTCAGTCCATGGCATTTGTTCCTATGAGCCATCAAACTGGATAATTACAGGGTCCTTAGCACCACTGTGCTAAGGGTTTCAGCAATACACTGTGCCCTCTTCATGAGTGTGCTCTCCTCCTTTTACAGGCAACAGCAGCCAAAATCCCAAATCCCAGGTTTGTGACCAGCCACCAAGCCAGTACCCAGGCAACAAGAGCAGTGCCAGCAGCAGCAGAAAATGCCGTCTTCCAGAGGAAAAGGAGGAAGAGTACTTGAAGACAGACATGGTGTTTGCCTGACTCACAGTTCAAGGTGAAGTCCCATTTAATGACACAGGTCTCCCTGTTTACTTTGTGACAGAGATTGTCTCAAATATTTTCAATCTGTGGGTAAATGCTGACTTTTCTAACATGTCATTCTGAAGCCTCATTTGATCCTTATGTTTACCAGGTAATCTCATAACCAAAGACTCTTTTAACTGCTTATGGAGTGCCTAGGTTCAGAAGGATCTGTCTTAGTTTCCTGTGTTTCAAATGAAGATCAATACCCATCATAAATATCCCAAAGCCAATTCCTGTCCAAGGATAAAAATTTTGTAGGTAAGAATGTATATATTTGTTATTATGGTAATTACCATCTAAAAATACACAAATATTTTTCATTTTCTTCATTCTCTTCTTCAGAAATTATGGAAAATTGCCTTTCTTAATAATTCAGTTTTATACAAACTGAGCATAAACTCCTTCTGAGAACATGAGAAAAAAGAAAGAACATTTTCTCAGAGCTGCAAATCAGTGGAGACTGCCTTTCAGGAGAAGAAACTTGAGTTTCCCACTGGGAGTTGATCCCACATATGACTTTTAGGAAGACCAGCCATGGCCACCAACAGATACACCATCAGAGCCAAACATAAGCCTTTGGGGGAACGTGAACTGACAAGCAGCTGCCACTGCTGAAAACTTTCTTTGTAGACCCTGACATCTGGCTTCTTCAGCTGCCAAGCTTGGCCTCCTCCAAGGTGCCACAGGAGACAAGTCTCTGCAGCAGGTAGGAAACTGGGAGGACAAAGATCACGATTTGACGGGACTGGGAAGTAGGAGATGAGGTTGGCTCGATGTAAGGCACTTATTTGCAAGCCCTTTGTGACACCTTTTATTTTCTACAGGCTTGCTCATGACTCCACAGTTCTATATGCATAAATTACTGTAGTAGAAGAAGGGAAAGGGGAAAGGAAGGAATGGGAAGGGTCACACTAGAATTTTCAATCTATTTTTGCATATTCAAAAGGTTGATATAATTTGATGTGGCTTCAAACCAAAGCTCCAAATTCAGTGCCTTGCTACATCTGAAAAGGATGTGCAAGCCAATATTGAAGGTGTCAGCAGAACAAAATTAAATGGGGCAAATGCATTAGTGATGAAAGTTGACAAGGTGGTGGTCTCTTGAAGCCCCTGAATGTTGTGGACCTGGTGACTGGAGACTCCCCTGAGCTCACCATGGCACGGCAATGTTCTGGTCTGTGTGTGGAGCTCAGCTCCCTGCCAGTCTGCAGTGGTTTAATTTCACACACAGACCATCAGCACTTCAATCCTTTATAAGGTATGGGGGAGACCAAGCTGAGGCTTTTTCAGATAGTAAGTTAAAATTTCATTTCAGGTGGTGATCACTGGAGACTTGAATGGTGAGACAGGGTGAAGGGAAGTTCACGGTGCTACCCTAGGTGTGACTGCAACGTCACAGTGAGAACAAGGTGTTTGTTTTCCCTGGCTTGCCAACTGCTGGCTCTACAGGGAAGAAGGAAAAGACGAAGATGAGTCACTCCTTGAAAGCAGGATTTCTTACTCCTTCCTCTGAAGTGTCTGTTCCCAGTGTGGGAGACAGGCTAGGTCACTGGTTTCAGAGAGGAAACTACTTTGAGCCGACTCTTGGCGCTGTGGAAATATCAGTTTTCCAAAAAGGTTTAAATGGTTCTTTGCTTTATAATAATTTTTTGCATATAATTGACTGAACTGCTTTGTTCAAAACTTGGCTCCTATTTAGACCTCAGTGAGGAGAAAAAGTAATTGCCTGAGTTTAAATGCTCCCCTGTTTATAATCCAAACACTGCAGCATGGAACTATTGCATGAGAACTGGGAAGTAAACCTGACTACAAGCCAGCTCCTCACAAATGTGAAACAAATGTCAGCCTTTCATTATCCAAGACAAAATGTAAAACAAACAGCTTCAGAGGCAATTCTCTTTTTAACCTCTCTCATTGAAGGATAGAAGCATTCCTCACAATGCAAAAGAGAATATTTACTATAAATACTTTATAATGGTGAAATCATAGAGTGGTTTGGGATGGAAAGGACCTCAAAGATCATCTAGTTTCAAGCCCCGTGCCATGGACAGGAACACCTTCCTCTAGACCAGGTTGCTCATGGCCCCATTCAACCTGGCCTTGAACACTTCCAAGAATGGGGCATCCACAACTTCTCTGGGCAACCTGTTCTAGTGCCTCATCACATTTAGAGTGAAGAATTTCTTCCTTATCTAATCTTAACCTGCTCTGTTTCTGTTTAATGTCATTCCCCTTTGTCCTATCACTCTATGACCTTGTAAAAAGTATCTCTTCATCTCTCTTATAGGCCTCCTTCAGTTACTGGAAGGCTGGTATAAGCTTATGGATCTTCAGCAAACATATTTTATATCCAGTATACAGAGTTATCACCAGGAATTATGAAAGGTTAAACAGTACCTTTTAATATCTACCACGAGATGGCAGAGTTGGATTAAGAACAATTACATTTTCATGTAAACTAATGAAACTTCATACTAAAAAAAGTCTTTGTGTCCTGAAGAGAAACAAACAAACAAGAGTCAGTCATTAAAGAAACACCTTCCCATGATATGGAATTGCACATCTGTATAAAACCAATAGTAGCAAACAAACAATCAGATCTGACTAGATCTAAAGTTATACACTGAAATGTGGGCTCCCTTCTGAATACCCTGGCCACAGTGGAGGAAATTACCTGGATAATGATGTGTAAGAGAACTGAGGAGTAACCTCTTTTTTTAACAGGTTCAGGCAAAGCAAAAAGCCAGCCAGCAGCAGCTGAAAGGTAATTCCAAAGATGCCAGAAATGCACATGATGCAAATAACCAGTGTTACCATTAAACTTCCACAAATACATTTACCATTAAAAAAAAGTTGCGCCCTTCTTGGGAAGTGCTGACCCTTACAGATTGTCCCTCCCAAGCAACTCCCTCCAAAAATAGTGTCTTCCTGCAGGTCCAGTGGTGTCTCTCACCCAAAAAAGTTGCTGTCTTCAGGGGCATCCTGAAAATCAAATTTCCTGTACTTCAAAATGGTGGTAGGTTCCCCAGGATGCTAATCACCAACAGAATGATACAGAATCCTGTGGGGAAATTTGGCTCTGTGTACACATCTTAGGACTGCTCTGAACTCATGTGCAGGCTCATTTAGTTGTATGAAAGTTTGTTGCTGGGTAGCTGGAAGGTGACTTAGGCTGTGCTCAGTTATCACATTGATGAGATGCTACATGGTGACTTTAACGAAGTTCTGGCTGGTTCTGTTGTAAATATACAAGAGCACACACGTAAGTAATGTTATGAGCATCCTGTATGGTATAAACACATTATATATCAGTGTTAGACATTTATGGCCAGATGCACTGCCCTTGGGAGGTTAAAATGCCAACCAAGAGTTACTTATCCAGGGGGAATCTGGCTTGTGCATCTGCCACTTTTCTAAAATGGGTCGTTCCACTCTCGCCAGGTTTCAGACAGGTTTTCTTAGCCATTGCAGTGCCTGGTTAAGGTGCGACTTTCCCACTAGGTGGCAGATTGTCATAGTTGAAATTCTCGTTCCAGTCCGTTAATTGAGCACCGTATTCTTGCCAGCTTTGTAGCTCAACTGTTTCATGTACAAAGAATGCATTGCAACCAGAATAGATATGGTGATGTGCTCTTCACCAATTTGTTTAGAATTCAACAAGTTCGTTTACTTATTTACAGATCTCACCTGACCTCAGTCTGACATTTCAGTAGCTACACAGCAGGACACATGGTTCCTGAGAGATGATGTGCACACATCACCTGCACTCTGCAGCTCCGCAGGACCTACACAGCTACTCCAGGGCTCTGCAGGAAGGAGTGTGTTGGCCAAAGCACTCTCATACAGATCTAAGACATGTGTGTTATGGATTTTTGGGATTTCTGGACACAGGCCATCTAAAAAAACCCATCACAATGACACAAAACAAAACAGTTTTTTCCCTCTCTGAATACTTAAGGAATTGAACAAACTTTCTAAGAGCTAGCAGCTCTCCTGCTTCTGTATTTTTTTTCCAGAGTTTTTCAGTGCTCTTTTCCCTTGCAAGTGATGAGCTTCTTTCACTACAGCAGGTCCAGGACTTCAAAAAGTTCCAGCAATAAAATCTGCAGTCCTGATGCTCCTGTGCTTGCATGAAGTTCTCCAGGCTTTAGTTCTGGCTTCAAAATTCAAAGCAAACTCTGCTATAACTACCAGATTTTTCTTGTTTCACTCAAACCCATAAATTGTTCCCAGATCCCTGGGAAGATGACCTTGAGTCACAGGACACTTCAGCTTCAGAGATTTTCTCCTCTGGAATTTGTTATTTATAACCTTAAGAAATTCTACTGGGGATGGGCTTGTGCTAGTGTCATTCACTGAGTTTAATGGATTTTTTTCCTGCTTTACTTAGGCGCAACACTGATGAGGGTTGGTCCTGGTGACTTCTCCCTTACCAATAACTAATTTGCTGTAGTGCTGTCCTGGCTCTGCAGGCTGTGCTGAGGAAGCAGATGAGCTGTTTAAGTGTCAAGGTCTCTCCATCCAAAACTGCAGCACAGATTTCACATGCCGAGCTCAGTGTTGGGGATTTGAGGTCCATTAGCCACAAAGCAGCCACTGGCACCTGAAATTTCACTTCTGAAGGAACATGTGTGAGCTTTGCATACAAAGGCAAATAACAAATTACACTTCTGGATGTGTTAGCTTTGTCATGCACTGTTGCCTCAGCAGTGGGGGCCTCTTAACAGTCCCAGAGAGGTGTGATGTACTCACACCTATCTGTATCTGTTTTCCTAACTTTAGTGCAAGTCTTTCAAACTTTCATTTGAGAGGATCAATGCTTCCTAATAGGTTTTCAAAGGCATGGAGCAATCTCCCACTTTCCTGCGACCTAGGTAAGGACCTTGGCATCTCGCAGAGTTGATTGGAGCCTGTTACAGCTGGGCTGACCAGTTGTACTGTGGCAGCATCAGACACACAATGGTCACCCCACTTCTCTTTTGGCGGGTAAATGATGCCCAAAACTGGCTATGTCCTGGAAGGTGGTGATCTCAGTTCTTCACAGATCTAATTTTAATTACTCCTGTCGTGGTGGATTAGCACTGATTGGACACAATAATCAGGACAATTCTGGCACCCCATGCTGCTGGGAGCTTCTTTACCCTTGTTACATGGTAATCTTTTCCATGCATTTTGTAGACCTCAAGTTGCCAAAGCAATTCTCTGGGTTTGTTTGTTCTTTCCCTGCCCTGGGATCCTACTAGTTTGTCAATGTGAAAGGTGGATTTGCAGATGCATCTCTGGGGGAGGGTTTGGCTCTTCAGAGAGCTGTACGAGTCCAGCAAATACAGCCGTGTGGAAATACTTCATTTCCCCCAGATGTAGCCCTTCCTTCAGGCTCCCAGCCTGCTTCAAGCCCATTCCCATTTGTGTCCATCTGCAATTTGCTGCAAGTCTTTTGTTGCCAAGTATTTTTTGACTGCATGCAAACAGAAGGTCCCTAGAAACTATCTGAATTGATCTAATGGAAATCTGAAGACCGTGGCAATGAAAAGCCCAGTTATATGGCAGTGACAGGTTTTCTGTGCATAAAAAGCTTGTGACTAAAAGTCCAATACTTCATAGACTGCAGAAGTGGGAGCTTTATATCATTTCCAGCTCACTAATAGTGTTGCCAACTCTCATGATTTTATCATGAGTCTCATGATATTCTTCTTAAAAGCTTAGTTTCTGGAGTCAGGCAATTACATGAGACTCTTTCTCTCCCTCTCTTTTTTTAACATTCTTTTCTTAGCAGCAAGTTTCTAGCCCTGCTGCTTCCAAGGAGGGGGGGTGAAGAGGAAAGAAGGAAAAAAAAGAGAAAGCTTTAAATGACCAAGGTTTGTCCTGAAGACTCAAACCCACCAAGAATGCAAACCAAAAGAGGTGCATAGATATTACTGTTTGCTTGTTTCTTTTTAATCTTGTGGGGGTTTTTAAAGCCAACCTTATGTCCAACTCATGATTTTTGAATGCCTGGGATTGGCAACTCTATTTTGACAGACCTAATGCCTATGTGTAGCACTAGAAGTCCTGTTGTGGTATTTATTTTTAGAAAAGCTATTTTAGCTCATTTGGCACATTCTTTATAGCTTCATCTACCTCGTGTAGTTAGACTCATGGGGCCAGATCCTTTGCTGGAGCAAATTAGAGCAGGACCCGTGATTTAAACCATCTGGAGATCTAGCTCATGGTGCAGTCATCTGGCTTTACTGGCAAAGGGATACAAAATATAGTCCCAATAATATTTTTAAAAACTCCATAAAATGTGCCTAAAATAGTCTTCCGTTGTTCTGGAGCAGATGTGGTATATACAGAGAACACAGGATTGAAAGCTTCAGAGGATTTTCTTGCTGCTTGTCTGAGTGCATCCCCATAGCTCACTCCATCAGATCTGCCTCTTGTGGGTTTTGTACTCTCCCTATGCCCTGCACCACAACTGAGCAGCTGCTTAAGCATGTCTGTGCTGGGTGCAGTAAAATAATCTTCACATATGTGATTTCCATACAGGGAGGTACCTACTGTGCTTCCTTCTCTTCATAACCTTTTACCCATTGCAATGGGATGATGTAGCTTAGCATGAATGAGGGAGCCCCTCAGAGAATAGCCCACATGGAAATTTCTTTGTGCTGGGCTCTCAAAAACCCTCTGAGGTCAGACAAAGTCAGAGCTGCTCCGGAGTTGGATACCTCAAGGACCATGGAGGAGCTGCAGGAAGTGGTCTTGGTGACTCAGCTGATGGCAATCCTCCTGCTGGGTCAGCACTGAGACGATGCCCAGCATGACGTGAGAAGGCAATGTTTGCTTGCACATCCATCAGATAAAGAGAAAGGTGGGGTCTCTGACCATGTGTTTCCAAAAGGTCTTACAAACCATTTTGTACGAACAAAAATTAGCATATCCTTTCAGGAGACTGAAGGAGTCAAAGAAATGTGATCACTATTTCAAATCTAGGTAAATGGATGAAAAAAAAAAAAGTAATTCATTCCTAGCCCGTCTTCCAGATGTTCTGCAATAAAAGTCCCCACAGCACCATGCAGACCTCCTGAATGTCACTAAACCATTCCACTTTGCTGGCTGCACTTCACGAGGCTGAGCTCCCCTTGCTGAACTGTTACCAGTGTGGACTAGAGTTGTTTAAAGCTGCTCTTTGACTTCACTTTCTGTGGCTGTATTGTTGACACTGCATTAGAAGCATGTGAGCCCCTCTCCTACTGTCCAGTGATTCCAGTGACAATCACTGGAGAAAATTAAACATCAATGCTCTGAGCCTCTGCTCTACCTGCTGCTCAGCTGTCTCCAGTTTCTTCATGGAAGCTGAGTGTTTTGCAGCTGACAAGGAGCTCCTTTCGAAGGGGGTGGTAGGAAGGAGGCCACAGCTCAGTTGCAAATTGTGCAATCCATGAACCACCCTTGTGGCTGGAGCTCTTTGCTCCCAGGAAAGTGTTGTATCTAGGATGGCCCATTTCCTCAGGGACTGTACCCATTCAAGACGCAGGGCTCGCTCTGGTCTTCTGAACTGCTGGGTTTGTTTGTTGTGGGCTCACTTGTGGTTCTGCTTGCGTCATGCCTTGATTGAGTTATTCTCCTACAATACAGTTTGAGCTTTCTACCTTTTGACTACAGGGTATGTGCTGTCTCAGGTTACATCAGCTCTAGCCTTTTTCTGTGTTTGCTTTGTGTTTTTCTCTGGACTCATCCAGAACCTGATTAAACAACTTAACCTGGGCAGTTAACTCTTTCAAAAAGCTGGAGAAAACAGGCATTGGCCAGAGAGCATTTGGAATGAAACAGAGGTGGGCTGTGCTGAACACCCCTGGGAGAGTGAAGGACCCAACCCAGGCTGGTGGAAAGTGCTCTGCTGTAAGACTTTGTAGGCTCACTCTCTTCTTTTCATGGTCTTCAAAGGTGTCACACACTTCTGATGCTAACTCTGATGTTCTGTGAAAGCCAAGGAAAAGGCTGGGCAAGGAAAATCCTTCAGAGCGTACCTGATAACTTTTCCCATGATTTATTCTTCTGTGGTCAGAAGGGGAAAATGTAATTTAGTGGTGTAAGAAAATGTTTGCTGGGTTAAGTATGTTAATTTCAGAACACTGCGGTTTTCAGACAAGTTGCGGGGAGTGTGTTGAGAGAAGTCTCAGGATGTGGCAAACTGTTGGGCTCCACCAGGATCCCATGAGTTCCCAGCCCACTTCCAGGGGAGCCCACTGCTGCTGAGGGGTGCTGCAACCAAATGACAGAAGGACTCTAAACAATATTCTTTCTGATATTTGGAATATATTCATAAGTCAGGACTACTGGGCTGTACTCAGTGTTTTTCAGCATCCTTTGATGATCTTTGAAGAGAGGATTGTTGTTCTTTACATTGATTACAGTCTGCATGGTTAGTATGGAGGTGCTCATGCCATAAACTCCTTGGCTCTCCTTGGGGCTGCCTGGGTGGCTGGGGGAAAGCACAGCTGTCCAAAGAGGGATTCACAGCAACAGCCTAACTTAAGTGCTGTGACATGGCTTGTGCACAAGTCTCTTCCTCTGCATTGATACATAGGAAATCAAGATTAGATGCTCAGCCTGGTGCCCACATTTTCTGTTATTCTCACCATGTTACATTTAGTATTTAGGTTATGTCATATCAGCTCTGCCAGCTGGAATTGAGAATTTTGAAGTGATAATAGAAGATTAATTGTCCTATTAAGAGGTCATATTATCAAAGAATCAGATTTACCCCACATTTTTGTATCAACATAATATAATAAGATTGTTTTTCTTCATGTTTTATGCGAAATAGTTATTTGATTGCTGATTCTGAGGAAATCAAGGATAAATAAACTACACATTAGTAGGATAACCTCTCTTTTCCTTGTGTGTAAGTTTGCTACTACAGTATATTTTCTAGGATTTGTTCACTTCAAATTTTGGAAGTCTTTAAGAATTGAATTTATTTGGTCTTGGTTTGTTTACTAGTAAAAGTGTTCTAATTTTCATGCTGTTTTGGAAAACTTTTTTTCAATCCATGCATCAGAAGCAATGAGTTGAAATGAGTAGGTTGAAACAGCTAGGAGGTGGTAGAAATGAATTTCAGACTTTTGGTGAAAGTTTGTATAGTCCTTGCTAGTCACCTTCTGCTGATGCCATTGTTCTATAGATATACTAACAGATCTAAATTACCTTGGATAATTAAATAGCTACTGCACTTAAGAGAAAGACACTTAACATTGCAGTGTGATTCTAATCACATCTTGTGTATGGTTATGTGACCTAGAATTTCTATTACCTTCCACTGAGGACTATATCCCATCTGCTTAGCCCATGAGACATGCACAGATCACCTCCTGGGAGTAAAGTCAGCAGGATTGGCTCTGTTTTGGAAATGCTTGGCATGTTTCTGGAAAAAAGAAATCATAATAGTATTATAGAGCTCCCTTTCTCTGCATATTATCCTAAAAACCAATAACAGAGGGGGACAACTGCTTCAGTTCTGTGGAAAGGTTTGATGCTGTGTGCGTTTCGATGGAAATAACTTTTGTCTCTGTGGATGTGTAACTTTATAGCACCAGTTCCCTAAGTATATGTAAAACATATTCTGCCAGTAAAGCACTTCTTGTGTAGTCAATATGCATATTTATTGGTAAAACATATGCACACTGTCATCTGTCGAATGTTTTACATGTTACCCGATTTCAAATGAAAAGAACAAAACAACTGCATTATGCTGCAGTACGTTGGTAAAAAAATATTTATTCTCTTCTCATCAGAGGATGTTCTGAAGCTCACCAGTGATTGGGGTTCCTAACACCAAGCCTAATTAAATAGTTTATAGACTCTTGCCATGGTGGCAGTTGGGGTTGTGTTCCCTCCATGCAGAGCACTAAGTAACACATTAAGTTCAGCAGCAAATCCAGAGAAAAGGGGTATCCAAGCATTAATCATTCATTGCAATGCTTCATGAAAGAAATCTCAGTGAAAACAAAAGCAGGAAACTCAACTATTCTGAGAAGCACTTTGAGGTAGCACTAGTTTCAGCTGCCAGGTATTTGCACTATCAATCAAAATATATTTATATATCAGTTGAATCATATATTAAAACTCCAGGCTATGCAGAATAAGAGGCAGAAGAGAAATATTGAATGTATACATGCAAAATACTGAAGCCTACACTTTCTAGAAATAATACATAAATGTCATTTGCTGACAGAAAAACAGATTGTTGTAAAAGGAACTCCAGAAATGACCTGACATCAGAATCACAATTTCCTGTGTCACAGGTTAGTGAGAAATTGCTTCTTTACAGCCTAACAATTCAAGGAATAATGACCTAACATTGTTCCACTGTGAATTGGGGCCAAGATATATATTTTTGCAGGTAGAAACAAATAAGAACAAACCTTTCAAAGAACTAGAATACATAAATCTTAAAGCACACTGGAGAATTCACCAGTTTTGACATAAGCAATCTATAAACAATATAACCAATTTGAAATATATTAGGTATGATTGCAAACATTACTTGTCTCTTCAGCAAAACCAGGCTGGACCTCTGTGGGCAGTACATAGGAGGCCTTTTATTAGGGATTTGGGATCCTTCTGATTCCAGATGTTGGTGTCACTCATTTATTAAACAAATGTAACAGAAATTCACATCGGCTTGATAGAGTTTTCAGACACCTCGTGCTGTTCAGCCAGCAGCTCCATATATGCATGTCCACATTCTTTGCTCATCATCATAAGATGTTAGTCAAGATTTACAGTAAAGGATGGGTAATTTGGATGCCTGACTTGAGATATTTCACAGACAGCTCATTTTCAAAGAAGGCAGGCTACCTCTGAAAATTTGAGTACTGAAAAATAGGAGCTCTTTCCAAAACCCTTAGGATTTATACAGCTTTGGCTGTTGTTCTGCAACCCTTGGAGGTTTTATCTTGAGAAAGGGGCCCTCAGTACACAAGAACTCTGAGATGTTGATGATATGTTCATATTCTTATTTCTAATCCTTTTGTTCCTTTACAGCCTCCTAAAACTAGGACTAGCACAACAGTTCATGCTTTTGCTGAAATGCCATCTAGAAGATTCGTAATTCCTCCAAAAGTCTTAGAAAAAGTGATTTACAAAAGTAAATAAGGTGAGATCATTTTGAATGCTTTATATACCCTTAAAGTCGGGGCAGAAGAAAGCACACTGAGCTCTGACAAAGGATTTCTTTGTGAGATAGAATTATCTAGTAGCCTGAATTTGGGTCTATGAATTGGGATTTCCTTTCTAGCTGTATCAGGGATTCATTATCTGGCCTTGGATGAGATAAGCATTAGAGATCCTAATTAATACTTATAGAACTATAAAGTTTAAACCGATAAAGTTTTTTGGCTGGAGAAAGCACAAGTTTTTATTACAGTCACTGGCCACAGTAGATAATGTTTCAGCAGTCTAACATCAGGGCAAATCAGTGCAAATTATTCATACGTATAAACACACTGATTCAGAGTGTGTGCATGCAATATAGTATAATGTGTACAGCACCAGACTGTACATTTTGTACTAACAAGGATTTCTATTTTTCCACAAAACCTAACAAATTTTCTCTTCCTGGTGTAGAATGAAAAGTCTTCCTGTTAGTTTTCCCTCATGAAATATAAATATAGCTTTCAACAAATCTAATTGACTTGATATCAGTGGCTGAGTTTTGCTTTCTGTACATTTCCATCTCCAGTTGTTTGCAATTATGCACACAATGCCACTCACAGGTATCTCAGTTACTATTTTGTGTATCCCTCTCCCTGCTCTCTTCTCCTCCTTATGAGGAGACAGAAGATTTTGACCTGGGCAAAAAAATTGTTATCTGAGTCCTCATCAAATCAAGGATTTTGGTGGAGATACATGAAGCCCAAAGGAGCCCTGCAAGGCTGCTGTGCTGCCCTGCTCCTTTCTCAACCCCCCAGGCAGGCAGAGCCCTATAGCCCATCTCCTGGCTGGCAGAGGGGGCTGCAGTTAGAGGGATAGGGAGAAGACGAATAAAGAATGAGAAACTGCAAAGGATCGTGAGAAAAGACCATCCCTCAGAAGCTGCACATTTTGTTTTCACATCTATGCCAAAGAGCAGCGCTTCTGCAGGGTCACTTGTTTTCTTTTCTCCACATAAGCACTGGCGCTTTTCTATGACTGGAAACCCTGGGAGAGGCATAACTCATCCTTTAGCTTTTAATATTAAACCTTCTGTAGTTTGAGCTAGGAGTTCCTAGTCTTAGAGCAAACTGTGCTTTTTGTCTCAGACCTGAGTGGGAGAAGGGACCTCTCGCTGTTTGGGCTGGGTCTGGCAAGAGCAGCCGCAAGGGCGGCACTGCTTGAAACCTGTGCACACATGACAGGCTCTGTGCACTTTGAAGAAGCTTCTGTCCTTCTGCTAAGACAGGTAATGGATGGCATGTGTATCCCTAGTTCATGGTGAATGCCTGTTCAAATGGTTTGCTTATCACTTTATGAGAAGTCATATCAGTGATTGTAGTTATGTGAATAAGGTCTTGTTCTAGCAGGGCATTTCAATTTGAAGTTGAATAAGATCTTGCATGCTCTCTGAAATGAAAGGCTGGCTTACAGGCCAGTTTTGCAGTAAATAGAAGTACCACCTTCTTTGCTGATGCAGCATAGAAGTATCATTTCATAATCATGGAAAAACCTTAGAAGGGTTCATGGTCTTAGTCCCATATTCATGATCCAATATAGATTAAACCTGGCAAAAATGGATCCTTCCAGTGCAACAAAACAACCAACAAACTAAACAAAAAAAGATAGCAACTATCTGGAAATTAGCATTAAAGTTATACTTGGAATATACTTAGGACAGAGGAAAAGTAAAATAAGGCTTAATCAAAATGTAGAATGCAGGAAGATGGCACCTGCCTCAAGAAACTTAACACCAAAGCTTTAAACAAGAGACAACACATACATGGAGGCAGATAGGAATCAGAGCTGCATATCATCCCGATGAGTATTGTCTCATTGTCTACCCACAGTTACAATTTCCCTCAGGTAACAGGGCGACTTTAAAAAGAAAGGAATTTACTGTGCCAAAAAATCTTCCCCATTCTCTTAGTAAAATTCTGAGCCAGCATTGCACATGACACTGTTAATTCATTAAATATCCTTGTGATTAATTACATTCGATAGATACGAGGTGCATTCAGGTTCAGTGCAACTTCATTGACCCCAGAGCTGGTACAGCTGTTTAAATCAGGGCAGAACTGATCATGTTCTACTTCCCACTTGGATTTAAACCAGACATCATAAAGATATGAGTTGCATGAAACTTGGTTTTAGGCTTCTATCTCCTAGTGATCATCTCACATGTAATTATTTTCTACATTCTAAAAGAGAAGCATATTTAAATGTGACTTTTTTTCTGCTAGCTTCTTCCTGTGAGTATCCTTTGGAATACTCAAATGGGCCAATTTATCATAAGGATTTATAAAGATTTATAGAAATAATCCTATAGACATGAACAGAACAGAATGGAGCATTCCCCATTGATTTTTCAACAATTTTCTTTCAAAATGTACTTTAATAAAGAATTACAGTCCCCTTTCAGAACTATATCAAACATTTTAACAGCCACGTTTGTACCTTTTGAGGCTAGTCTAACTTCCAGATTCTTTCCATTGACCTAACAGAAGTGGGACAGATCCCAGATTAGCAATCCTGGACCTGGTGGTATGTCAACCTTTTATCATTGTGAGAGGGGGTTTTTAAAATTGTGATTAGAAAACCCTCTTTCCTTAGTCTTGAACATTTTGGAATGTATCTTCTATATCCTCATGCTCACGTTACAGCAAGGTATAGTAAGTTCACGTTGTCATATATCTTTATATCCCTACTTGGTTTCATCCCTATCAAGTTGTACAAGAGCAGGAGGGAAGACCAGAGGGAAGATTTGCACTTTGACCCGTTGTTCATATTTTGGTTCTTTTATGTATACCAAATGTCAGTCATTCTGTCATCTATTTAATCTTGGACACCTATGGAAGATTAAGAGAGGGCAGTTCAATGAGCAGAGCAGGAGAGGGAAGGATGGATGAGCTACAGCAGGCAGATAATGTAAAAGCCGACTCAAAGTTCTCAAAAAACTCCAGCCGTCGCCAGCCGTCATCCTTCAGACAAAAAGGAGGAGTTTCCATTCAGGCTTAAAAATCTCCGTCTTCTAAAGCATTGACATGTGAGAATTCTAGAAGAGAAAACTGTCCTTTACATAACTCTGAATTAATCCTTTAATTCTTCCTCCTTTTGATTTTAAATATGTTCTTAGCCAACAGTCTGAATGTACATGTGTACATATAACTGTGCACCAAGAATTTAGAACATATCTAGTGTTAATTCTTTGCCAGCTTGTCTTTTTGATCCATCCCCAAACCTCTTTTTCTAACCTGTCTCCCAAGCTGCCAGGTCATCTTTCCCCAGTAAAGTAACCTGGGAATGAAAGTGGGCTTTGTTTTTTGGAGATCAAAGACTTTTCTTGATCCTGCTTTTGGTAACCAAAGCCCCCTCTCCCTAGCATGGTGCTCATCGGTAGGAGGTGCAATGAAACTCCTCTCAGGACAAAATTATCCACTTTCATGGGGTAAAGCTGTGCTGCTGTGCCAGCATAGGTTGCATGTGTACCATGGAGAGAGGAGGGAATTTCTTCGGATAAAACAGTGGGTACATATAAGTGCTAGACTTTGACCAAAAAAAGTGGTTGCAATATTGGTGGTTGGCAAAATAACCTGTTGCCTTGCAGTCCTCCCCAGGCTTTTTGAATGGAATAAATGGGATTTCAGAGTGCATGGGGAGCCCATTATCACCCTCAAACACCAGCCTTGTAATGCCATCCGAAAAAAAAAAAGTATATGTGTATATATATATATATATGTATATATATGTGTGTGTGTAAATTTTCAGACAAGAGGTCCCCCAGATTGGTAGCTGTTTTTCAGGATTAAAACTGTAGTATGGAGCGGTCCAGCCAGATTGTTTTGCACAGGCTAAAAGAGGAAGGTTTCTGAGTGGTTTGTGCTCATTTTCACTTGCCCGGACCTGGTCTGCGTGTCGGGCAAATCCACTGGCAAATGTTAACACTGCCCAAGGGACTGAAAGTGAAGCTGGGGGCTGATGTGGCATGCGGTTGCCATGGTACTGGCCATAATCCTGCCGGAGTCAGATACCCTGATGATACGGCGAGTTTGAGCTTGCTCTGGGGTACAGCGAGGTGACCCTTCCCAACAGCATCTGGTTGTATTTTAAACTTTTGATAAATTCCATAGGCAAAGAAATCAAAACAAATCAAATAACAAGCCCAGCCTGGCCAAAGTCCAAGTTCAGGCTGCTGCGTTTCTCATTAGTACCACTGTTTAACGCACAAAAAAGCAAAGATATTTGGGGTGGGAGCGGGGCTCTTTTGGGAGATTCCTTTTCCCCTCCTCGTAGCCTCGATCCCAAACCACGAGAATTAAACTAGACTATCGTGCTCCGGTGAGATTGCTTATCGCGTATGGGGAATAGTCTTCAATGAATGCTTTTCCCCGCAAGATGTTCTTGGCGGGTAAAGCCGCCCGTGCGGGGATGTTCCGCGGAGCTCTGCTGCCTCCAGCCCTGTCGGGGCGGGGGCTTGAAAAGTCGCGCAAACTCTCGGGGAAAAAGCAACCACCAAAGTTGGAGGAAAACCACCCCCAGCTCCATCCCGCCTCTGCGCGAGCGAATCTGCACAGGCCAAACTTGTGCTGTTTGGGGAGGAGGGGGGCGGCTTTCCCCGAGGAAGGGGGATTTGTGTGGGTTCCTTGCAGATGCGCTCCAGCTGACCGGGGTGTGCGGGGGTTCCCGGCGCGCTCCTGAGCGGCGCGGCAGCGATCCCACCGTGGAGCGGATCCCACCGCGCCTGACAGAGAGCCCCGCACCCAAAATGGTGCGGTTCGCCGAGGCGAGGGGGCGAACCGGGATGAAAGGGGCTGGGGGTAGAAGAGAGAAGATCCGGAGCGGTGCGCTGCTCCCGCGCCGAAAGGGTGGAAAGGTTTAGATTTCCCCTTTTTTTCTTAAAGGGCGGTGGAAGAGAAAACAGACCCTAGAGCCAGTTTTCCTCTTGTGTCAGGGCTTGAAAGCACTCCAGCGTCTTCCTGCAGGGTACTCAACTTCATCCATCGTGTGTATGCATGTGTGTGTGTATCTATTACATATATAAAGTACGTATACGTGTGCGCGCCGTGTCCCGCCGGCGGCCCGGGCGGATGAGCAGCAGGAGCCGCCCCGCAGCCGCGGAGCCCCGCTCCTCTGCACGCCGCCCCCGGCCCTCACAGCCCTCCCTCCCCGCCCGCCTCCGCGGAGCTGCTCCGCGGCTGCAGCCGAGAGAACACCGCGCCGCCGCTTTTGGCGAGGAGCGGAGTGGAGCTGGGGAGAGGCACAAAAGGGAAGGACGGAGGGAAAGTCCCTCCCACGCCCCCCTCCCCCAAGTTTATGATGGGGGTCCGGAGGAGCAGCGCTGCTCCGCGGCAACAGCTCGCCTGCTGAAAACTTGCTGCTGCGCTTTTTGGGTAAAGTTGATGCTTATTGTGTCTTTTCATTGTGCTTTTAATTCTTTTTTTTTCCTCCTCTTCTCCTGCTTTGGTCGGAGCTGCTCTGCGCCGGGGTGGTGGTGGGGGTGGTGGTGGTGAGGGAGGGTACAAATTTGGTGAGGGTCTCTTCTCGCAGTGGGTGCCCGAGGGAGGCCCGTCTCGTGTGTCTCCCCCACCTCGCAGGTGAGCGGGGAGGATGCGGCCGCGCGTGTGTCCGGTGTGTGCCCCCCCCATTCCCCGTGCAGACCCCTTCGGGACCGTGCCTCCATGACCATTGCTTTTCCCGGGGGCTGCGGTGACAGTCCCAGCCCCGGGCCGCTGCCGGGACCGCCTTGCCCCGCGTCCCGGAGGACGGCAGGGCTCCCCAAAGTCACCACTGAGTTTGTCTTTTTTTCAAAAGAAAAATAAAGTTGCCCCCTCTCCTCCTTGTCATCCCCCCAGCCGGGAGGGGCAATCTTTCGACAAGTATATTTGCTGAGGAATTTAAAAAATTCCCTGCTGCAACTTGATCCCTGTGTGATGAGGAGCGGCTTGGAGAGACCCGGACTCCAATCCTATTAAGGACTTAGAGAGTTGAGAGTTTTTCCCCCCGACTCGGTGGCTTTAAAACAATCAGGGAGGAGGGGAGGGAGATGGGCTCATCTAGATGCTTTTTCTGCCTCAAGTGATTGCCATCATTTCCTGGGAAACCTGACTTTTCCTGCGCGGGGGTTTAGGATGATTTACCGGTGGTCCTGCTGCCGGCTTTTCCTATGTTTACGGGCTTAGTTATTTATTTATTCATTTAGCTAACCTGCAGCCTGGGCTTCAAAACTTCCCGGGCTGGGGCTGCGGCTTCGCCGCGGGTGTAGTGCGCGCAGAGCGGAGCCCCCTCCGCGGGGCCGGGGCACGGCTCGGCCCCCCGGTACATGGACCGGGTGACCAAATGTCCAGGCGTGGGAGGGTCACCGCCGCTCAAGCCAGCGAAACTTGTGTCTTCCTATAGCTGCATTTCATACTGCTCCAGGTGCTGGAAAACTTTGTGCGTACAGAAATTAGCATTTTATTGGCGTATCGTGTTTATATTTTTACAGCCACAGATAAAGGCACTAGTTGTAAAACCTTGTCCACCCCCTGCCAATCCCCTTCTTTTTTTCTTTTTTCTTTTTTTTTTTTTTGCAACTGAGGCTCTTGGGATGTACGAGAATTTGAAAGTAAGCATTTGACTAGCATGTGCATAAAACAGCATTTAAACAAATATTGTATTGGCATGTACTGTGGAGTTGGTGCCAAAAAAGTTAAGTAAATAAGCCATGAAATTCAAAATACAAGTGGAATAGACTGATTTGTTATAAGACTTGCTGATTTGATGTTTGTTCTAGCTACCATGCTTTAAGAAAGACTTTGGGGGTTTTCATGGCTTTTTTGATGGATTTTTTTTTTAACTTTAAACCTAATACATTTAACTTCATTAGAAAAGAAACTACATTAATCTGGAAAAGAGTATCCTGCTAAATAATTAAATAGTTGTTTATGCTTCTGGGATGTTTGAAATGCATCATAATTGCTGCGTACAGCAACTGTAGTTGGTGAATTGGTTTGGTTCAACTTTTCTGGTATGGTAATTTGTATTTTGGCTGGAACAGTCAGGAAATGCTGACACCTGTCAAACTTTGAATTGCAATAAAAATGTCATATTGAATGTTATTGCAAAACTGACAACTTTTAAGAAGTGAATGAAATTCATTATGGCTTTTCCACGGTAAACAACTCTTGGAAATTTGTCATTTGATTGAAAGCGTGACCTATCTGTAGCACTGAAAAGTGCCTGATTCTCTGAAGATGAACTTGTTAATCTATGGGTATGTGTATATCCAGCCTCTGGTGTGTGTTTGTAAAAAGAGTTGATCTTTAAAGCAAGTTAAGGTAAGATTGACTTAATCTCGAATGTTACTGCTTAAAGTATGTGACTTTGAAGTGCCCAGAAATGCAACTGCTGTTCTTCAAAGGAAACAGATCTTGAGGACTGTTTCCAACTTCCTTTCAATGTCTTTCTTTTTTTTTTATTTCAGTGTGTCAAAGGGGATGTATACAGATGGACAAATACTGTTTGTGTTAGGTCATTCAATTAGAGAAAAATTAGAGCAACAGAAGAATTTGAACTAGATGCATATGTCAATATAAATCTGGCATAAATTTCATTGAAGCTGCTCCAGGTTCTACTTGGATAAAAGAGAACAGAACTTGACCTCAGACATCCAGTACATAGCAGCTTGCATTCTCAAATGGCACACTGAACACTGAAGTCACATTTAGAAAAGACAGCCTTTTGGCTGCATATATATAATGACCAATATTTTTTAAATTGCTTTGGAAACCGGTTTAAACTTTTATGTCAAAGAACCATTTTTGACTATGCTTTCTGTGATTCTAATGATCTTACAGGTTTATACCACAACTTCCCTTTCAGTGGCACAGTTGTATAGAAGCTGCACAGCTCTGATCAGCCGTATACAGAAAGGGTTATGTGATCGCTACAGCGTTGTACGACTTGAAAATATGTTTTTCATGTTCCTGATACTTTATTTCTATCCAGAGAGAGTTTGAATTTTTCTAGCGAGTTTCCCAGTCCATTGGCCCCATCTTTTTAATTTAAGGATATGGTAGAACATACAACCTAACAGCAATTGCATTATCCTCATTCTCTGCTTGTAAGTATGGAGGACACTTGCTTAACTGCCTGCCTGTGTTTTGGTGGCCTACTGTAAGCCAGTTGTTTGTCCTGTAGTCTGAAAGGTACACAGATACTTCATGCTTTTGTACTCTGAGAAGTGCTCTGTTCATAGTGAAGTTACCAGTGCAGATTAGTGAAGGCAGTGGATTCAGTAAGCAATCACCAAAATCTGTATGTATTTGTGCAGCAAACACCTATCTATTGCCCCATCACAAAGCCTCCACTTAATAATCTGGCCAAGGATTTCAAGGCAGTGAGTTTTTTCAAAGAAGCTACTTAGGAACCTTAGATGTGACTATAGCATCAAACTAATTAGTTGCCACTCCATTTCTATGAAGCTTCCAGGGCTTTATAGAAATGCAATATTTGCACTTCTCACTTGCTGCTAAGGCATTGAGGTTAAGCGGTCTCTGCTTTTTGTCCGCTTTCTTATTGATGGGAAAGATTCCAGGGCATTGTTTGAGAGCTGCACACCCCCCTTATGTACCTGGGTAAACATTTTAAACAGTTGCACATTTGGACAACTTGCCACAAAGCATTAAGTGGTATTTAGGGTTTGCTTCAGCTCTGTTGCCAGGACCCTTTTAAAGAAAACCAAAACAACAGGAGGCATTTGGGAATTAATTAATACAACATAAAATAACAGCAAAGAATTAATCCTAGTACGAATAACAGCAAGAAGGTGTTGTGTTAGTAGGTAAATAATACGTGTGCCTGTGCATCTCTACATATACGTGCACACATTTGTGTGCACGCATGTAATACGCACAATTCTCAACCTGTGTATACAGCAGATCCTATACATGTGCATCTTCTAGAAACTAACTGGTGTTTGGTGTAAATATAATGAGAATCACATCTTGCATGGCAGTCTTGATAGTTCAAGAGGCAAAATCGCAGGTTTCCCTTGTGAACAAGTGACTGGAATGGGAATACTTGGTAATCAGGTAAAATTTTCTACAGACCAGTTCCAGCTGGGAGTGAATATACGTTAATGTGTACAGTCCAGGAGAGGCGATAGAACTTTAGTTCATTTACTCTTGGCTACTGTAAAACCACAGCCCATACCCTTTAACTTCTTGTAAACAATGTGAACCCAAATACACTAAAGCTGAAATATGTTGCACAAAAGGAACAGGAAAGTTATCCTGTAATTCAGAAGTTCAGAGCTGTAAAAATTGTTTGGGATTTGGGAATATTCAGCACCACAGAAAAAAGAGGCCTTGGTGCCTGGAAGTGGACACCCAAATTAGAAAAAAATTGAGAATAGGCTCCCGTGGGCTCCCATTGTAATGAGTGGAAGCATTTCTGATACTGTCATGGGCATGACTGCCCAAATACATTAGTCAGTGATGAATCTTTTCTCATCATTTCACAATTATTTGCGATTGGCTGTCACCTTTCTGCAATTATAAATATTCTAAGAGGAAACAATACAAATTAGAACTGTAGGTACCAGGATCTTTGTACTGGATGTATTTCTTTTTACTTTCTAAGTGTTCTTTTTCATATGAAAAGAGTCTTGCAGCTTTATCCTTATTCAAGTCTTTTCTTTTTGTATCTACTGGGGAGAAAACCATTAATTTTGAGGAATGGTGAGAGTAAGCCTTAAGCTGTCTTTGACATTTTAGTTTAACTTGAATAGGTTAATGTTTTTTTTTTTTTAAAGAAAACAAGTTGGTGGGAAGTGTGTTTTAACTGTGAGTGCCCGATTTCGACCATTAGCATAAGAAAAAAAGTTTTAGTGCATTTACTATTGTATTGAATGAAGAGTTCCAACAGTCAGGGAAAAGAAAGTAAAAGGCTGTAAAGAAATGATGGTCTATTCAGATTATTCAGCAGCCCAGAGCTCTGGTCATCTGCCTCTGAAATCTGTGATCGGGATATCACTTTTATCTTCCTGTGCCTTTCTCTCGCCTTTTTCACATGTTCACTTTTGTCAAGGTTTATTGATCACGTTTTCTTCTCTGCAAATCTGTGGAAAATTTAATGAACCAAAAACAACTGAGATATAAAAGGAACTTTTTATTCATTAGCCACTAGATTGAATTTTGTTCTATAGTCACTACCCTCTTGCCTCCCATGTGCCTCATTGTGTCACTCCTGCAGCGGTTACTGTATGTACAGTGGGGATGGCTGCATTATTAATTCCCTTCCACAGAAAAGTTTGGTTAAAGTTGTGAACTCACAGCAGCCTCAGCCATACTCCTTAGCTGTTCTCTGCCTTCCTGACATGAGGATTCTTGACTGTGGAGCTTCTGTCACTAAATGCCTTGAAGTGTGTATTCCACAGAGCATTTACCTCTTCAAGAATTAAATGTATTTGCTGCCTAGCAATTAAACCCAAATTTAAATGATTGCAGATTAGTAGTAGTTATTTACAGTCCTGATTGTTTTGGTGCTGTGATCCTTGTTCATTACACATCTGCTTTGCCGTGGTGCTGCCCCAGAGCGCTTTGTGATGCAAATGCTTTTGTTAACTTACAAATAGTTTCAGTATCTAGATCATCTCAGGTGACATATTTAAGTCGCTTCTTTTTTCCCAGATGGACTTAAAAAGCTGTAATTAAATGTGGCTTCCAGTATGATTAAGCTTTGCTAACATTTTCCATGGAACGATTTACTTGAACTCTGGCACTTTCTGAACCTGTCACTGCAAGATTTTTCAATAAACGCCCCTTTTAACATTAATTTCATTTCATTTAGTGCAGCTTGTAAGTGTGGGGAAATGAGTTAAAATGAAGCATATATCTGCCTGAGAGACTACTTGGGTGTTTCTTGATTCTAAAGAACTTTACTGCTACCCTGTGTTAAATGCTAAGGTATAAATCCCAAGAGAAGGAAACCCATAGAGTTCTGTAGAATAGTCCCAAATACTCTCTTACTGAATAGTAGCATCAATGTTGATACTTCTAAGGGATGAGCTAAAAGCCACAAAAGGGCATCTGTAGTTGAGCTTGTAATTTCGGCTACAGTGACGGCACATCTGTGACTGCATCTGTCTTCCTGTGCGTGGAGTGACTCTCCGTTCTGTAGGAGTACACACCTGCAGACTTAGGCTGCCTGTAAATCTAGAGAAAGGACTTTGTGCCCAGCAGAATGAACCCTGCTGGGAAAATCCGGGCTTCTGTTTGGGGGTGGGGGTGAGAAGGTAATAAAAAAAGTCTTCTACCCCTGTGAAATGTGGGATTTTAGTGTAGATGACTCATTCAGCTGAAACTTAATGAAATCTCTCCAGAGGAAGATACCTTCTCTGGGATGCTCCGCTGCCAGAGGGGAAGCCAGTGTGGGTCCAGCCCCTCAGAGAGGAGCACCCTGTGGTCACAGTCCCTCACCCCTGCCGTGAGGTGGCAAGTACCCTCAGCAGGGGACCGGCTGGTTCTTCCCAGAACCTTCAAGGGATGGTCAGCTGCACAGCTTAATTCCTGCAGTAGCAGAGGAAAAACTTCCTGTGTTACAAATGCAGTTCAGAAGAGTGGAGATGCTGTAATGCTACAGTGCTGTGGCTTATATTCATGACTAGGAGCTTTATATATCCACTCTCTGGAATTTAAATCCTATTTTGTTTAAATGTCTTGTGCATTTAGTGATTATATTCTATTCAAGCAAGCCGATCACCTGGAAATTGTCTAGCGCTGTGTTAAGCAGTTTGATTCTGTCGCTAAAATTCATTGAAAACTCCTTGAAAACAGCCCACGAATTTTTTTTTTTTCTTTTTTCTTTTTTAGCTTGGAAAGTGACATTTCTAGCTAGAGTCAGTATATTGCTCCCCTCCACGCAGACCTGTGGAGCTCTGTTAGAGCCCTTTTATCACACCATCTTTAAAAGCAAGGTCTGTTGATTGCAGTGGTGTTAAAAGAGCATCAGTTCCCAACACGGAGATCGCTCCTTTTCAGAGCAGCCCTCAGCAATGCCTCTTTGTGCGGTGGACAATGCAATAAGTCAGACAGGACTTTCTGAGCCACCTCTATAAGGAACTGTAAGGGCTGCTGAAGTACACTTGTGTTAAGTTGAATTGATTGAAATTTAATGGCTGTTAGTAGCTATGAATGGTAATGATTTTCTAGAGTATCTTCACCATGCTTGACATTAATAACTGGAGAGTGTGTATGTGTGATGCTAGCATGTTATTCATTTTTAAAGATGCTTTCTCCCAGCCCTCTTTCCCATAATTTAGTTGTTTTGATGCTTCAGGAAAAAAAATCGTGGGCTTCGAAGAGCACGTACATCTTGTCAACATAATTTTGTGCTCAAGATTTTTATTTTTTCCAATTCTACCATAAATCAGACTACAATATAGTGAGAGTGATGAATTTGTTTTACATGCCATCATGAATTAATGTTATGCAAATAAAAACTTTACAGGTGCCATGATTTACTTAATAATTTCAAGTTCTAATATTTAAGCTCATTCATTATGTTTCAGTAAAAAAAAAACAACACAGCATGTTCATATTTTAAAATGTGAAATGTGAGATTTGTGTGCATTTGCTGTGTGCAGTTGCTGTGTAAGCACATTTGATGGCTAAGAAAGAATCAATCAGTGTTTGCATTCAGGTTCCTATGCCTGTAGATGTTACAGAGACATTTCAAAGAGAATAATCAAATATTTGTGTGTAAGGAGAGGAAGATGGTGGTAAAACATCCTTCACGGATACAAAGAAGCAGAAAACTGCCAAAGCAAAGTTTTTGGGCCTTCAAAATTTGAGCAGGGCAGCATGGTTTTGCTATGCAAAGTGGCCTTTTTTTTTGTCCTGAGCAGTTTGCTTCGAGACCTGCCGGTATGGTGAGGATGAGGCGAGGAGCTGGTGAGAGCTGTCGGCATCCTGGGTCAAAGGGGAATGCGAATGTGATCGCAGGGTTTTCAGGCCTTGATATAATTCTCAGTGTGCTTCCCAAAGGCTAAGGACAAGGGGGAGAAGGTTTGACACGTAAATACGTCTTGAATCTCTGAAGATAAGAATAGATTTTGACTTTATTTCTCAAAAATTGAGGTCACAGTGGTCTGATGACAGGCTGAAAGCCCATCACTCAATTTTTTTTTCAGTTTCTTTTCTTTTTTTTTTCCAAATGAACAGACGGATTCTTATTTTTGATACATTGTACACATTGAGTTAGTGACAGCATATTCAGGTTTTGAAGTTTGTGGCCCCAGGATCAAGGTTTAGCATGAACATTCAGGCCTCCCTGCCCAGGCAGTAGTAATTTTACTGATAATGCCACGAAATAATCAAACCTCTTAAATTTTGTAACAGTTAATTAAAAGTTAATCTTTACAAAGTGTATTTCCTCCATGCACAAGATCACGTGTTTCTATGTTTGCTACAGCTCATAGTTATGGGAGTAGGCTCAAGAATTGGTCCTTGACCTCTTCAAGCCCAGGGGAGCATTGGCCAGCAAGCAGAGTGGTACTTGGCTTTTAGTAATTTTGACAACTTCTCTTTTTGCTCTGTGTTCTTGAGGAACTCAGAGGACAAATTCATTCGAATGCACCATTCAAGCCAAGGATTTAGCTGGGTGTTAAAGGGCCATTTGGGAAGTGGCACACAGTGTATGTACCGTGATCAAGTTAATTATGTTGCTTTGGCAACCCCAGCTTTGGTATTTCCTGGCTAGGTCTCGTTGATGGAGTCATATTCCAATATCTGGCGTCATCAACACTAAAATCTTTGCAGAACTAGGTCAGTTTTGTAAAAAAGTAGCAGAAAAAAGGGATGGAGGATTTTTCTGAGAGTCTTAAAAATTCATTGTTTTACAGGCTTTGTGTTGAAGTATATATATAGAATTCTAAAATATAATTCCATTGTAGGAAATACAGTAGCAATATAATTGCTTTTCCAGTGGACTCAAAGTAATTGTTTTAGAATTCCTTTTGTGGAGAATTTTAGCATTTTGAGGCTTTGTTTCAATTCACAATAAGTCAGAATTGGAAATCTTAAATTTCTTGGTAAAGTGTAGTAACTGTATTCCTAACTTTGCTTTTTGCTTTTGAGAACTGTAAGGGGACACAGGGCTGAGGACAGCACATGTGTTACTGAACCATATCCATGGCCAATTTTTTAATCTTTGATTTATTGGATGTGTTGTTGGAGTCTTTTCTGCATTTTTTTCAGAGAGTAGGGAATTAGGGGGAAAACATCATGCATGTTGGGGTTGTATTATCTCAGCAAAGCTTACACCTATTTACAGACTCTGCTGCACTCTAAATCTCCATTTTCTATTTGAGAAAAATGTTCCTACTTCTGCATTTTACTCCAAGGCCTCTGGCAGGACTTTCTAAAATTTAAACTATGTGTTGTACTTCTGAGAAATTCACTGGTGCTGGAGGTGAGTTCATCCCTCTGGGACAAAGCACATGGGGGGAAGTGGGTGGTGAAAGGCAGGTCTGGATCTGTGTGGAGGGGACGGGGATGAAACAGGGCAGTGCTGGCAGCTGCTGGCGCTTGCTCCATTCTCTCAGGAGCGTGCAAGGTGAGGGATCTTCCTCATTTCCAGAGGGCATTTCCAAGGTGCAGATGGCAGGCGGATCTTTGCCAATGCATTTGTTTCCTTTAATCTCTTCTCAAGGTAGAGAGACACCCAAGAGCCAGACTCCATCCAAGCTGTTGAAGGTGGGAGATGAGGTGGGTTTTCTTGGTAGAGAGGAACTCATGGCCTGTGAGCTGGTGTTGCTTTCTGCTGCCCCTTCTGGGCTGGCCCATTTTGGGTCACCATGGGTTCCTCTGCACCAACTGGTGGCTTGCCCTGGAGGCACTGCCTCAGATTAGGCTGGAAACTTTTAGTGCGTTGGGTGCAGTCAGGTGATGATGTGCTCACCTGTCAGGCTGAAGGAAGGGGGCACAAAACAACTTGGCACCCCTAATCCCGGTCATTTTGGTGTCTTCCTCCTTTGCTGTTGAAGATGCTGCTTTACAGCCTAAGGGGACCTCCTGGCATTGCCACACTCCCTCCTCCTGTCACTGCATGTGGCATAACCAACGTGTTCATGGGGTTTGGCAACATCAGGTCTCCAGTGAACTGTAGGACCCTCTGGTGGAAGTGAAGAAGGCAGCCGCTCAGGATGTCCTCTTCAAAGTGACTTTTACCTCCTTTCCTCAGGCACTCTCTTCTCGTGGTGTGGTGCAGCCTAGGGGCTGCCACCTGGGGCTGTCTGGATGTTAGCCCTGCTGTAACAAAGGGGAGACAGTTGGGGTTATTTTTTTCCTGGTTTATTTTATTTCCTCTCTTGCCGTGTGTTGTCGATTGCTAGGATGGGGTCTGTGGTCCTGGTGTGCCTTCTGGGTGTGCTGAACAACTCGTCCTGCAAACCTCCCATGTCGGCTGGACTGGGAGTCCTCGGTGCAGCAGTTCAAACAAAGTGCAGTGCTGCAGGTGCTCTTTTGCTGGCTGATTGCTTCAAATGTCACACCTAGCCTCGGCTTAACGTCTGCGCTATTTCAACATCTCATGTGAGCTAATGCAGTTTAGGCATCACCCGTTTCTCTCCCTGGAGGTTACAGATTTCCAGACACCTTTGAGGTGGAGTTTTAAGGTCATTGGTGGCATTTTTAGGTCACAGAACTGCAGGACCTTGTCTTCTTGCCAGCTAATCAAATGACTAATTAGTTCTCATATCGCTGCTGTTATCTTTTTCTCTAGCTTTGGTTCAGCTCTGCAGGATGAAGTCGGCCAGGAGATGACATCTGAGAATTATGTGATTGGAAACTTAGAGGAAGATATGGTCAAGAGACTCCGTATGAGCAGTCGTTGTTGCCTGTGTTAGTCTCTGTACCTTACTTCATCCATGTGTATTAAAGCATCTGTCAAAGCACAGTATTTAAAACCAGCCTTCCTCTAGGCCTTTCTATGATTATGGCAGTGAAGACACAAAATACACGGCACTTTTAATTCCATTGTAATTTGGGTAATTTCCACAAGACTTTATTTTTAACAGAGGTAGCTGTGTACATATATTTTATTTTATTTTAATGTATGAGCATTTTTGCATCAGGACACTTTATCCTGCACCCTCTAAAATGCTCACAGATAGGGATTTGGGCAGCGCAAACCTTTGTGTGTATCACAGCCACATTAACCCACTTTATTTCCCACTTTTCTCAGGTGTTGATGGCATCTGGTTGTGACAGATGCTTTCTGATAAAGCCTTCAGATCAACATGCCTTTGGAGACATCAGTGCTCTGTGTTGGTACTTGCAGACTGCTGTATCCAAATACTCTTCTTTAATTGTCTTATTAAGTAGAGAATTAAGCTCTGTGCTCTGACTGTTTTGGTGCCAGTGATTCTTATTGCAGGCTTTGGCACGGCACCACATTGTGTTTTAAAGAGACAGCATCACTTTAATGATGTGGGAATTGAGTTGGAGGATAAAAATCCGCTGAGAAAATGGCTGACTGAAAGTGTGGTACGTAAAATCTGATTTTATGTTCTTCCCCTCAGACTATTAGGTGGGGGGTTTAGTTCAAATGCCTGCAATGATTTAAGAAATAAAAAGCAGAAATTCTCCCTGCTGCCAGACCACAGGCTCCTCAGTGCCAGACTTGCAGACGAATGTCACATGTTGCTGTATGTTTTGAAAGCATACCATGTGTTATCCTTTAGCTGTCTCAGTCTTCCCCCCCAGCTATATCATCTCCCTAGCCAATCTCACAGAAAAACTTCTAATGAAAAAAACTTTCCTGTTCCCCCTGTCCAGGGCAGACTCCAGGATGTGTTCCTCTGTACCTGTCACTCCATGTGAAGGTCTCTGCCCACAAACTTGCAGAAGAGATTTTAACTTGACTTCATGTAACTCTGCCTCTTAGGCTTTAAATCAGGCACTTTTGACAGTGATACTGCAGCTTGTGTTGTGTGTTAGGATCAAGAGCTCACAAATGACTAAACATATGGTTAAAACTTTTTTTCATGAAATATAATATGTTTCAGTTTAACTCGGCTGTGGGTCTAGATAACAAACCTCTATAGTTTGCCATTAGAATAATTATATTTCCAGAAACAATTTTTTACTCCTTCTTTCCTACTGTCTTGGATTAATGTTTCCTCCAGCTAATGACAGGACTGGACATGCAAACTGGATTAAAGCATAGTGTGAGTAGTATGAGCTGAAAATGCTGGCATCTCACTTTATTGCCTACAAGGTTAAGCGGTTTTCTGTGAGGTCGCAAGAAGTAAACTGAAAGCAAACAGGCAGATTAATCCAGATCTCTTGGGTTCCACCAATGACGAGAAGGGCTCCCAGGGCATTTGCCTTTAAAATGCTGTTTTTCCCGTCCCCCCAGCCTGCAGCAGTGGCGCTTTCCCATTTACGGCCAACTTGTGTTTATGTGGGAGGGCATAGTCCAGCCACCCAGCAGGTACCTGGGTGTCACTCCAGGAGCGTGGCCACAGGATGCCGCTCCTCCTCCTGATCTGCGATGCCAGGATGAGTGTGGAAGAAAAGTTGGCAGCAGCAGCAGCCTGGTACTGCAGCTCTCATGAATGGTAAAGGCTGCTTCGCATTAGAGCTGCTCCCTGGGGCTGCCTCCTGCAGGAGGTCTGCTCCTGATTTCAGCAGGGGTAGGAAGCAGCCTACGCTTGTGCTCGACATCTCTATTAAGTTCACTGCACCAAAAAAAAAGGCTACTTGGGAAAGCTGCTGCTTGGGTTTCTGCAGAAAAGAGCATCAAGTTGGTCCAGTGGCAGAACTTTAGATCACATCTCTGATAAGCAAGAAACTGCTGGGGAGTTGTATTAGGATAAAGGATAGGGCTGGGAAGACCAGAGCAGCTGGTGTGATGGATCATACATGCATCACACCTATGTGTGCTACCTAGACCTGTGCTGAAAATTCATCATATTTCATTTGTATTCTTTCTATTTTTCCCTTTTTCTTTTTTTTTCTTTTTAAATCACTGTCATGAATGGCATTTATACAAGCACCTGTATTCAGCTGTACCTTGTAATTGTAGGTAGTATTTCCAGCAGCCTACGGGCTTTGGTGCTGGGTGTGCTATGTGATGTCCCAGTTTGCAACTGTGCTGTCTATACTGGGCACTCTGTATACTTTACTCAAAAGCTTAGATTTGAATCCATGCTGAAGGGCTGGATCTCAGCCTGTGTCTTGAGTGTGTTTGGCTTATGTGTTCTCTCTCCAGTAGAAATGAAAGATTTACTGGTTTTTTATGAAAACAATAATAGAAAGTTTGTGTTTCACATTTAGGTATAATTTGGAGTGTGATGCTTGAATGGTGAGGTGTACTGTGTTCTGAAAAACACCTGGCGCCATCCCATGCGAGTGCAGGGTTTCCACCAGGCCGTGTCTCTGACAGATCAGTTCAACAAGTCCTACTTTGGCTGGGACCTTCTTCCTCACCCATTCCTCATGTTTTCTGGGGAACTGCAGTGCTCAACTGGGCTCAGCAACCAGCTGTGTTGTAGCGGTAGAAATATTGCTGGGACATGGCAAGTGCCCGTGCTGGGCCCACCAGCCTAAGGGAGAGCGACTCCTGTGTCCTGAGTTGACTGTATAGCTTATGTCTGTGAAGAGGAAGAAGATGATCATCTCCCACCAGGGGTATCACAGGGGACACTGCTGGAGAACAGGAGCAGGTTAGGCTGCAGTAGGATGGGGGAACCACAGGAATTGAGGTAAAAAGATACTGGAATACAGGGGCAGAAGCACCTCCCTCAACCTACTGGTCACACTTTTTGATCCAGTTGATTTTCTGGGCTGCAGACAAAAACTGCCAGGTTGTGTTGAGCTTCTTATGAACCTACACCTCCAAGTCTTTCTCCTTAGAGCTGAGGAAAATCTATTAATTTCAATCCATTCTCTACCCAGCCTGTATTTATGGTTGGGATTGCCATGGCCCAGGTGCAGGATCTTATGCTTGGCCTTGTTGAACTTTATGAGGTTCACACAGGCTCACCTCTAAAGCCTGTCAAGGTCCTTCTGGATGGCATCCCTTCCCTCCAACGTGTCGACCACACCACACAGCTTGATGTCATTGAGAGCTTGCTGAAGGTGCATTCAATCCCACTGTCCATATCATTGGCAAAGATATTAAATAGTGCTGATGCCAAAGCCTGCGCCAGAGGAACACCACTCACCACTGGTCTCCAGTTGGACATTGAACTGTTGAATGCAATTCTTTGAGTCTGACTGTCTAGCCAGTTCCTTATCAACCAAATGGTCCATCTGTCAAACCTGTCCCTCCAGGTTAGAGACAAGGATGTTGAGCAGGACAGTGTCAAATGCTTTGCACAGGTAGATGGTGTCAGTTACTCTTCCCTTACCCACTAACACTGTAACCCTGTTGTAGGATTACACCAAATTTGTCAGGGCTGATTTGTCCTTAATGAAGCCATGTTGGCTGTCTCCAGTCACTTCCTTAATTTCCATGTGCCTTAGCCTAGTTTCCAGGAGGATCTGCTGCAAGATCTTGCCAGGAACAAAGGTAAAAGTAACTGACCTGTAGTTTCCTGGGTCTTCTTTTTTAAATCTGGGCATTATGTTTCCCTTTTCTAGTCAATGGAAACCTCACTGGACTGCCACAACTTCTCCAATATGATGGATAGTGGCTTAGGCACTTCATCCACCATCTCCCTCAGGACCCACAGCTCGGTTCCTTAGAAATACCGGCAAATGCTGCAGTTCTGGCGCCCTCATCAAGGGCACATGGTTGCACTTTATATCCCAAGCTCATAGCAAAGACCTAGTGAGTGATGACTGTTTTGTGGGACCAAGTGTGACCAAGGCTTTCTTCCTGCCTTGTGTGCGATCGTTTCCCTCACATGGACCCCTGCGACGTGTTTGTACTAATGTGCTACATCTGGAGCAATGCCTTGAAACCATCCAGAGCTTGTGCTGGAACAGAAAGGTGACTTACCCTGCAGCCCTCCACAGATAACCAGTAATACACACGTATTTCACTGTGCTTCGCCTGCATGCAAGTATGCAGGGGCTGTTCAAGATAACTGCTATAAACTGGAAATGTCCTCCAGGTTTGGGACTTGCATGGCTGGGACAGACCTTTCCTTTGTAATGTTGTCACGGTGGCACATGAGAGGCTACCTGAACCTGATCCTCTTGATTCATGAAAGAACTGGTTGTAAGTTTGGTTATTTCCCATGGGACTTCTCAGAAAGCAATTCTTTCCCTGCCCTTTCCTTATCTGAGAGAGCCCTGCAAAGATCACCTTACTTCCGGGGCATTTGGGGGACATGTATGTGTTACAGTTCTGGTGGGTAACAATGTTTGTGTGGTTTATCTTAGAGGAACTCTTGCATTACTATGTAGGAAGTTCATAGAACTTTCACAGTCTGTTTTTCTAAGGGAGATCTTTGCCTTAAATTCGTTGATCTTTAGCAGAAGAGCCAGTGCCCCAACGGAAGAGAAGGCTGGAATGTGAAGTTATCAGCTCTCTGCTGTGCTAGACCTGTGGGCTAATGCAAAACCACATTCAGCTCGCAGGCAACCACTTGGCTCACATGTAGTTAAGGGACATGAAAGAGTCCCAGGGAGACAGATGCACAGACAGCCCGGTGGCAGCTGGGTAAGTGCTGTTGGGGAAAGAAGGGTCGTAAGACACCAAACCTGTAGGAAACCAGTCTTCATTAGTTCTGCAACTCGTCTGACAACTTGTGTTCTTTTATTAACTTTTTATTGCGGCAAAAGTGACTAGAATAAAAACAGTCTAGGTGCCAAGGGGATAAACAGTGAATTAAAAGGATTAAGTTCTGAACATTTTATTGCTTTTAGAAAGATGTTATTAGATTTACTAGCTTAAGTTAAATTTACATGACTGAATTACTTCTTAACTTAGTAATGAGTTTTGTGGGGAAAAAACCCCATCTGTTTAGGTGTTTTAGAAGGACTTAATCCAGAATACATCATAACTCTTTAGGCTGTTACGAAAGACTAGGGCAGCTATCCTTTCTGTAATAAGCTAAAATAGTGCTGACTGGGATTTGAGTCTTCTGGAAGTCAGCATGGCCTGCACATGGTGTAGCAATTGGTAGCAGCCCCAGCATATAAGATAGCAAGGGAACTATTCCAAGTGTTATGTTAGTTATATTGCCAACTGCGATATTTTTGATTGTTTCAGTTTTCGTAAACTTTTGAGATACTTGAAGATAACTTGCTGGGATTTTTTTTTATATATATAAAAGTCTTTGTTTTCTGAAGACAGCACATGGCAAACTGATGACTGATAGTGGCAATTCTGTTTGAGATCACTTGCAGTAAAATTCTCTCTTGACACCCATCGATGTAGTCAAGCCAAGCTTCAAGATCCTGCCCTTTATAAGGGCTCAGGGTTGCTGGCAGTTTATGTGTTGGTTATCTCTGAATCCACAGTGCTTGTGTGTGGCTCTTTTTCCCCCCACAGCTCCTCACACAGCACACTTGCATGTTGGACTGTGTCCAAATTTCCTCCCTCCTGGGGATTCCTTTGCTGTTAATTTAAGTGATGGCAAATGCAAACTTCTTGCCAGAACTTGCTGTGTGTTTTTTGGGTGCTTTTTTTAGCTGTTCCCTGAGGGGTCAGCTTTTGTCCTTCCCCACCACGCTTTCTGCTGTGGGGAGAGAGGCCTTGAACTGGAGCTGATCAGTCCCACCTGGCTTTGAATGCGTCTCTGACATGGCTTCAGGACCTCAGTGTCTTTCACAGTTTTCGAAGACTTTTGCTTTATTGTCGACTGCACAAAGCTGGGCTTTATAGTAACATGAGTGTATATGTAGTAGAGTATGTCTAAGTTCTTATTAGATGGTTTTCTGCAGCACTGTGACCTGATGATTTTAGATGCTAAATGGAAGTTACAGTTAAGGAGGAAAATGGCTATTTATAATAGGTAATACGCAAAATAGCTTTTCTCTTCAAAAGTCATGTGGTGAAGACATGGTGTTAATATGAGACAGAGTGAATGTGTTGGAGAGAAGTGAGTGCCCATCTGCTGTGTGCCTGAACTGTATATTTATGGGATATCTTCTCAATCTGAGGATGTTCACAGAGATCAGAGCACAGTCTAAAAGAGCACTCAGTCTCGTTCCAGGTAGACCAGCAGTAGCCAGTAAAGCTGAAAGGCAGCTCTTCACTTTGAAGTCATCTGTATTTGCTCATTTCCCTTCAAGGGGTCTGCCCTTGTCATCGGAGGGGGCTTCGGTGCCTCCCCCAGACACAAGCTCTGCTTCCCAGGGTTATTCTCCAGGGCTTTTGTCCTGCTGCGAGGCTTGTGCTTGCACAACTGAGAACCCGTTCCGTTGTGGTTTTACCCCCGTCAGCTGTTTTCAGCAGTCCTCCTCTTATTTGTCCAGACAGTTTTGTTGGAGGAGCTGTGCAGCAGGACATGTTCACAGGACAGGGAAGAACAGCGCTGGCTTTATGAAGGTGCACGTGTTGGAGGAATGTCATCTGTTTATGCTTCATTTTGCAGTGGGATTCCACTGCACTGTTGTTTCTGTGACCATCCAGTCTGTTTTAAAAGGCAGAGTATTTGGTTTAGCAGAGAGGTTTGTAACACCAGTCAGTGCATAGGTTGGAAGGACCTGCTGGGTCAAAAGTGTCTGGTGGAGTAATAGAATCATAGAAATGCTCTGTGATGGCACCTGGTAAACTAGTGGAAATGATGGTGAAGAACTGCTCCATCATAGCATCTTGGATGGAGAAATAACCCCTCGAGTCTGGAAGCAATGTGGCAAGCAGACTGTGTTCCTCGAAGGTGACTTGTGAAGAGCATGCAAGAAGCAGCACGGCACTTCAAAATGGGATTCAAGTAGGAAGAACACCTAGATTATCTGGGGAAAAAAACCCAGAGGAGTAGACACCTAGGATGCAGCATCTATTAGGATACCTGGGTCCTTGGGAATTAATAGCTGAGCATGAAGATCTTGCAAATTTGCTGCTTTTGGTAACCTAAAAAGACCCCCTAAAAAAAGGTTTAGTTGCTTGTCCTGTGCCTAGGCAGCAGATGGGACTGAGGAGATAGTTCTGGTAACTGCAGGAAGCGTAATGCATTCAGGTCTGCTCCACTCCATTACAATAGAGATTGACAAATTGGAGAGAGTTCAGGAGAAAAAAAGAAGTAACAAGAGAGCTTGAGGGATTGACTTACAAGAGAAGACCGAAAGAGCTGAATATAGATAACTTGGCTAAAGGATGACAAATGGGGTGGTTGAGATATAAATCTACAAATATCTGAAGGGTGTAAACACCAAGGCTATGAAGAATTATTTAGAGTGGTACAATGGGGTGTAACTAGAAGTAATGGGATGAAATTTAAGAGAAGGCAAATTTCAATTGAATAATGGGAGAAGCATTTTTGACAGTGTGATGTATTAGGCCATGGGCTGCTCTTCCAGCAGTAGTCCTGTTGCTCACTATTTAGGGCACAACCCTGTTTGCTTAGGAAGCCAGGGTTTTCCAGAGTCTTTATTAAGGACAGCTTCAAATCATGCCTTTTGTGTTTTATGCATTTGATGCAGAGTCATGCAAACCATACACCAAAACTACAGTGCCTCTCCACACACGCACCATGTCTGAGTGTGACGTAGCAGCTCCTGGTATTGTGGAGGTGGAGGTGAGGGCAGGGTGTGAGCAGCCTCTTGAGCTACAGCTCAGCCCAGATGGCCCCGCTGGCGTGGAAAGTTTGGCCAGGTCGGTAGTATCTGCTCTTTGATCAGAACCTTCTGTTACCTCCCACACTTCTCCCCATCCAGATGCTGTAGTGTTACCTTTTGGGGGTTAGTTCACTTATGGTCTCTGGAATAGGTATCAAAGTTATGCTTCAGCTCTGTGTAAAAACCAAGAAATCTCCCACTTTGCTTCAAAGAAATCAGGACAAACAAGATCCCATTGATGCCTGTGGTCTATGATCTTTTATAAATCTACAATACTGTACCTTAACTTTTTCTTTAGAAACTCCCATTTCTTCTCCTGCTTTTCACTTCACTTGTAATGCAAACTAAGGTCAGAAGATCACTTTCCTACTGGCAGAACACACTGCATTGTCTGTCATTTTAAAATGTCCTCCACAGTAACTGAGGAAAGGTTCATTTCTGTACTCTTTATGCTAAGGAGTGACTCTTGAATGCATTTTGCTTTTCCTTATCTAGAAGGGCTAAATTAGAAAATTAGGTAAACTGGCTGTGTAGATCGAGTTAAAGTGTCTCAACTAAAATTGTAGTTTATCTTCGGTGTGGGGAAGATGGCAGATTCATGTAAATAGAGAAACAAATGCAGCTGTAGCACTTAGCACACACTGGCAACTTGGCTACTTTGTTGAAGAGAGGGAGGACAGAAAACTTTAAAGCATTGGCATTCTTGAAGCATAAATGAGACGAGCTGAAAGTGTCCTTTATAATTTTTCTTAAATGTGTTTTGCATTGCTCGTGCTCGTCCCTGAAGAGGTCCGTGTCTGTACGCTTCAGGGAAATTTCTGAATTATACCCTCTCTCAGTCTGTGGGAAGAATGAACCGCTGAAGGGTTTCATTCTCCTCTGCATGGGGATGAATATTTTCCTTGCTGAAAAATGCAGTTTTGGTCTCCTCAGAACTGGATTAATTTTGTGGATGCTTTTCATGGGGAATTTTGTATGTGGGGAAATGTCAAAACAATTGTGTCTTCATTGCAGCCCTTCCCATCACTGAGGGCTGTGGTGAGAGCACACTTCTGGAGAGGAGAGCTTTGCTTTGAACCACTTTTCATATCCAGACCGAGAGTGGATGTGTGCTCAGGCCCCATCGTCTCAGGAGAGCAGCATAACCACTAAGCTACCTCAAGTTTGCCACCTTAATCTAAGTGGTTTCTATTCAGCAGAAATAAATCATTTATGTCAGTAGGACTCTAGAATTCTTTTTTAAAAATTGTTTGGTTTCGCTGCTGTGCAGGAGTATCAATTATCCTCCCTACCTTATTTCTGAGGCCACTTTAAAAAGGAATTTTAATTATGCAGCCGGGGGTCTCTAATAGCATTTGCAGGAGACATCATTGTTTTTTTTTTTTCCCTTGGAGATTGATTGATGATACTTTTGCACCTCTATTAGTAGACTTGGGCCCAACCCATTTACAAGGCAGACTTTCCAGGCAGGCACTCCTCAAGAGGACAGTGCAGATGTGGTCAGGTTTCTTTTAATTGTTGCTGCAAACTTCTCTGAACCTTGCTAGTGAGGGATGTCTTTGCAAAGCCAAGCCTGGAGCAACTGAGGGAAGTGGTTTGGGAGAAAGGGTACCTCACAATAAACTACAGCAAGTTTTGGGGTCACTATAGCAGTCCAGGCCACCTTCTTTATTGATTGTGGTCTTGCAGCATCCTTGCAAACTGTTGAAATGTGCCTGCAGCTTCCTGTTCCTCATGTACCCCCTTGCAGGTGTGTCTGTACCACCCAGTTCCCAGGCTGGTATTTTAGAGCTAATCCTTCACAGCAGGGCTGGATTATGATCTGGAGCATTTGGAGTATTCCCAACCTTGTTGGTCTGGCTTAAAAACCTACAGCTGAAGGGCCAGGGAGATGGGAGGGAGCCATGAAGTTCCAGCAGGAGCAGCAGCAATTTCAGCTCCCAGAAGCCCTTGTTTGCAAGAGCCAACCCATGCAGCATGGCAGACTATAAGGCACAGTAAGCATACTTTTTATCAGTATAAGAAAGGAAGAAGCTGCCCTTCCTGCTTATCTGTTGAGGGCAATGAAAAATACTGAGCTAGCTTGTGCAGTGAAAGGATTGATTTGCTATGGATGTTTGATTAATAAAGCAGTAGTTTACCTTCTTATATTTTCCTATAGTAACTGCAAAAGAGTTTCAGATGTGCGTGGCCTTTCTCGCTCTCCTCCTACTGTGAAACAGATGTCTCACTGACTGCCCCTCAAAAGGGCAGGTCAGCACCCAAACCCTCCTTCTGGCAGGACATGAGGAGAAGCCAAAATCGAGGGAGTCAGTAAGGAAACAGTGCAAGGAACGTTTCTTTTTCTTCTACCATATGCGAAAACACATAAATGTGTGTGTGAAACAAAGCCAGGCAATGGAATCAGATTATTTTGACTTAAGATACACTACTAGTTTTCTTAAGCAGCATTTAAAGGCTGGAGAGTTTTTAGCTACTTTTGCTGGGCAGTTGCACGGTTTCTTCACTGTTTTTTGTCATTTTCCAGGGCTTCTGTCCTTTGTTACTCCCATACTAGTGCCCTGCCTTTATCTCCTGCAAGTCCTGCTCCTCGGCCCAGCATTGCGGGCCTCCGAGAGTAAATGTTTATAATGTTCATTTAGCTTTCAGTGACATCTCTTCCAGCTTTCAAAGAAACCTCTTTAGTTAGGCCTGCGCAGATGTAAACTTTCGATAGGAGAAATTCCCTGTGTTCAGCTAATGGCTTCAGGACTCCAAGTGCTGCTGATGTGCTGTAGTTCGGTGTCCTTGTAACTTCATGTAAAAACTATGTGCTAGCTCTGATTTTGAGTGTAAGCATTCCGTAAGAGTGGATTTAGGCCTTCTATATGCACAGCATATACTAACAGTACCTTATTTTTGTTTATGTATAAATAAGTTGTCTCTCCACAAGATCTGTTGGAAGCCAAGTTTAGGGTTTAAAAAGGAATAAATAAGCAATGGAACAGTAATTCTGTCATAAGGTGCATTGTGTCAACAGACATTTATTTTATTTACTTCTATGAGTAGGAAGTGCTCTGACTTGTTACAAGTTTGTTGTTGCTTTCTGTTTTGTTGGGTCCTAACATAGTTCTCAGTGACTTTTGTATTCTCTTTTCCCAAAAAAAGCCTTATATCATCTTCTTTTTACAGTTATTTTCCTTGGCAAAACTTAGTATTTTATTTATTGTTAGCTGCCATAGGTTATAGATGAACTAGCTTATGCTTAGAGCTACATAGTTCACTCACTTACTTTGCACATTCATTTGAAAAACTGAGGAGATAGCACCAGCCATAGGTGATGGAAGTTTTTCCCTTGCTGCATTCTTATTTCCTAACAAATCTAGCAGTGACAGAAGGGCTAAGGGCTGTGTGTTCTTTCCATCAATACCAATACAAGTATTTTTCACCCATACATCTCAAAGTACTTTAAAGAAAAGCTTGAGAAGTCTACACCAGATGTTCTTGTTAAGAAGGTGAGTCACACATGGACAGTTGGGGGTATCAGGACACCTGATAATAGTGTCTGGGAATGGGGACCCTTGGCTCCATGTCCTGGGAATTAGATCACTGCTTCATGGCCCCACCTGTGTCCCATTGCAGAAGTGGCTTAAGGTCTGGCCACCTGCCAGTGTTTCAGGATATGTATTTTAATGCAGAACAAATTTTCCAGGATTTATTAGGATGTCCAGAAAATCAGCTGTCATTGCAGTATGTCCACTCTGGATGAATCATTTCCTGTCACTTCTGTTTGACAAGATGTGAAACTGAGTGGCTGTAACTCTGAGCTGTGTCCTCCACGTCTCTTGTGAGGGCCAGGAGGAAAGGGCAGTGTTGGAGCAGGGCTGTGGGGTGAGGTGCAGCTGCAGCACCTCTAAGTTAGCATCAGATAAGCAAGTGATAAAGCAGGTTTAGCAGTGTCCTGGCAGCTCACTGATGAGGTCGTGCTGCCTTGGACTGGACAGCCCCAGCCTGGAGGTGTCTAACATGCTCTGTTCACAGCACAGCCGTGTCTGCAAATTACTTCCAGAGCTAGTAGGCTGGATACTTTCACTAGACTAAACCTCCCTTGGAAATGTAGAAAAAAAGGTGATATAATTAGCAAACAACCAGTGCTGGTCCCCTCAATTGGTCTCCCTTTGTTATGGTTTACACCCATAAATCCTGATAGTGGTTGTAGGGACATGTGTGTTTGGGAGCAGGGAGAGGAAGAGAGAACTGCTGGTTGTGATCAAACTGGATCTTAAACTCTGGTTTGTGCAGAGCCAGAAGGACTTAATTATATATATGTAACATGCAATGAAAAGCAGCTCAGGACTTGGGTAGACCATATGTCTCAAGTGCTGCTTGGGATGGATGAGAGCTGCCGAACCAAGAGTTAGATTTTGGAGATGTGGTTCAGACACAGAATTATGCTGGTGTCCCTAAACTTTCCTGGTTTTGAATAACATTTTTGTAACTGAGGTTTTGCAAGTATGAAGCCTGAAGCCAGCTTAAGGAAAGTTTATGATGTGAAAATTAAGTTTTCTCTAGTAAGCTGCAGTTTGTCAAAACAACTGCACACATTCCTGTTGGGCTACAGTTTGGCAGGATGCAAAGATTGCATCTCTCCCTTTGAATATCCAAAGAAAATGGAAACCTGGCATTTTAATCTTGCATGGATTTCTACACATCCCTTTCAACAGCTGGGATAAGCTCCTCTGCTTTATCACACATTTTCCCTTGTGTTATGAATCACCACCTTCTCTCCCAGCAGTTCACATACAGGATTCTTCAGTCTTTGGAAGTTCATGTGTTTGGCTAAGGGAAGCAAAAAAAGATTATAAAGGAACTTGCCCAAGGATAAGATGGATCTCAAATTTGGTTGTCTGACAAGAAATGAATTGTCATATGATTGGTGCTGGTGCTAACTGATATTTCTGCTTTTGGGGGAAGTATTTGGGGAAAATTCACTCTGTTTTCCAACAGAGCTTTTAAAAAGGTCTCACAGAAAGGAAATTCCATACATTTTTTCTCTGGAAGATAAAAACCAAACCAAAAACCTGATTTTAGCTCATTATTCCTAAATGAAAGAGAACAGCTGTCTGCCCCAACTCCCAGCTCCTAGGGAGGAGGGCTTAAAGCCCCCCTTAAGCTTCATGTAGAGCTTGGACTCATGGAGCTCTCACAAGCTTGCTGCTCCTGCCAGCAGCCAGGGATGGGCATCCCAGCTCCCAGGTGCAGAAGGCAGTCCATGAGGTGGGGTTTCCTGGGAATGACAGAAGCTGAGGAGTTTGAGTGTCTGCCTGGACAGCTGGTGAGGAAAGAGGCAGTGTTCTGATCCACCCCAGGAGCAGCTACCTCAGACTGATGCACAGCCACAGTCATTTCCAGTGCAGACAACCTGATGTTTTCCATTGGAAGCGTCTCATGACAGGAGCTCCTGACCTCTTTTACACATGTTTTGGTGTAGTGTATTGCTAGTAAGGTTGTATAGAGCTATTAGGATTTGGAGTCTTGCTGGAGCAGAGCTCAGTTGGGGAATCTGCTTGGAAGGTCACTGTTTGGATAGGAGCTTAATGGTGGTACCCAAGCAGTTGTCAGCAGGTGATCAATAAACCAGAAATGTCTGTTACTCCCTTTCTGATTTGTGACCTCAGTATTTTAGAGCTTTCCATTTTATGAAACTTGCCCCGTGTGAATTTACTCACAGCTGTAAGAGCGATTTAGTTCCACTCATTAGTGATGAAGCAAAGGTCCATAATAAAAAAGAAAGGATAATACATCATCTAATGTATTTTCTTCCTGAGCTTGATGCATATGGAGCACTTTAAAGTATTAGTTGTTTTCAGATACAGCAGAAGTATTGTGTGTTTTGGAAAACTTAACTGTGTAAGTAATAGGAGACCTCAGCCATACACTCCCCTATTAAATCTTTTCTGAGCAGTATGGAGAAATGTGTTTGCTCTGCGTGTGTTTGTGTGAATTATGGGCTGTGCAGATCAGCAAAATGCAAATTAGCAGTGCTCTACTGTCCTGTCATATCTCGACTCGCAATAGCAGAGTTCAGAAGTTCATTGCTTGGGGGAGGCAAAAAGGGAGGAAAAAAAAAAAAGAAAGTTTGCTCTGACTTACTTGTGCTTTTATGAAGACTGTCTGGAGCTGAATAACCCCTGGTGAACTTGTATCCTCCACCCCAGCTGCAGCCTTTCAGCTCCAACAAAGACCACTCACTAAATCCAGGAAATCGAGCGGCGCGTGGGTGAGTGGCTGACTCCGCATTCACACCCTGCCTGTGTTCCGGGGGGAGCCGCTCTGCCCGGCCCTGCGAGCAAAACCCTCTGCATGTGTGCCTGGAAAAAATAATTCTTCACCATCCACAGAAAGCTGCACTTTCCATTGAGTTTTTCCAGCAGTGCAACTTTGTAGAAACCACAATAAAAACACGGGGCTGCGGGATTTTTATTCTTTACATTCCTCACTGCACAAAGAGCAGCACCAAATGTTTTTCTGGAAGCAGGATTTCCAGCCATGAGCAATGATTTAGGAGAGTGAGAATATCAGTTTCCAAGAATGTTTAGTTTGGAAAACTTCGAGATTTACTTGAGACATCACCAATCTATTTCTTCCACTTTGATTACTCCGTTTCCATATACATTTATTTAGCCACTGGCTGTTGTTCTTTTACCCTCAAAAAATCTGTTTTGATGCCCCTAAACACCGTCTTCTTTGTTATGCTAAGGCGGGAGATAGAGCGGCATGCAGAGAGAGAGAGATAAAAGCAGTGTTGTTTTATGGATCCTACGCAGTGTACTTTGCAGGAACTTTAAAAATAATTTGCACAGTGCTCCTTAGTGAGATAAATGTTCTCTAAGACCATTTACAAAACATGAACAAAAGAATATTAACAAAGACGAGTAAGCACAGATTTCCTCATTTCACAGGTGAAGAAACAAAGCTCTCTAAAACGTATTTGTTGACATGGGGCCTGGTCAGGGTTAAAAAGGGTGAGGCTCAACCTGCAGTCTTGTCCATATGTCATGTAGTTGGAGTGAAATGATAGTTCAAAGTAACTGAGGAAAGAGGTGGCTATTTAGTACTTCAGTCATTAGACTTTGCCACTTGTGTAACATGACATGTTTAGGTGCTTAGGTGTGTTTAGGTGACATGGATTTCTATCACTGGGGTGTAAAAACAACACAGAACCTCAACTGCCCCTGCCAGATGCTGTAATACTTTGTATTAGGGAACTTTATATTTTAAACAAAATACTAAATTTTGTGGTTCTCAAAGATCAGAAGTTGCCTTGGGAACTTCAGCACTGCAGCATGAAATGAAGCAAGTGGGCTGTTGGACCAAGGGGGAGAAGGTCCCCAAAGGAGCAGCTATGGAGGAATGCCTGACTGGCCCCGGCACCTCTCTTGGGAGGCAGATGATTTTCAGACTCACTGTACTTGGGGCAGTGCTCTTGGTCACTGGCAGATTTGCAGGGATGCTGTCAGGATGGGACTCAGATCCCACATGCCCTGTCTGGAAACCATTATGAGTCTCCCAGTGCAAGTCCCAACCTTTGAAAGGCTGAAGAGTTGTCCAAGGTGCCTTCTGAAGCCACATTCTTGGACTTTTCTGGCCCCTCTACTTGCACCAGAATTCCCCAGTCTCTGCTACTTGTGAAAGGATGTATTTAGGATTTTTCCTCTGCAAGGTGTTGGTCAAAGGCAACTTAAACTGATCCAGCTGTTACAATCTCGTTTCCGTCTTCACCCCTCTGGCACTCATGTGGTCATACAATATACACATTCAGATGCTGAAAACTGATCTTTTTTTTTTTTCCTTTTCCTCTCAGAATCATGTTTTTTGGCTGGATCAGTTTCCTGAACTGATTGACAGTGTGATTGCATTAATGTGAGCCCAGGAGAATGGGAGGGAAGATGGGGGCAGCTGGGACAATGGGATCACAGCATCCCAGGCTGTTTGGTGTAGGCTGTCTCCTTCATTGCTGGAACAGACTGCATCTGTGATGGCTGGTGAGACATAAATTTGATGATAATTCGTGCAGGAAAGTACAGCAAAAAAAAAAATCCATTGATTGACCTCTCAAGCACTGGAGGTAACCCTGTATGTCAGCTACTACACAGCCCAAGTAATACAGTCTCTTAGATTTTTTAAAATTATTATTTAAATTTTTTGAATCAGTTGGTTTTACAGTGATTTCACTGTGCATCACCCATGCTTAGTGTTGCTTCTGCAGTGTGATCCTGCTTATCAGTAGCTGGGATTATTCTGCAGCTGGAGCTGAATCTCTCATTGAGCAGCTCCAGGAGGAGAGCTGGTCCCTGGGGGCTGGTCTGAGATGTGCACCAAGAGTGTTGCAGCCTGCAAAGGTCAGGCTGATGTTTTTTCCTTTTCTAACTGGATGTTTCTGTGTCCTCATAACTGTGGGTACAGCTGCCTTTTCTTCAAGTGCCTACAGCATCAAGACAGAAATGACTTTGGTTTTCAGTGCTTCTGGCTGGGTTGCTTTTCTCCCTACTGTTTGCACGAGCATCCCGGGACACAGACTGACTGTTCTGGCCTAGCCGGTCTACGAGCTGCTCTCTGCATGCTTCTAGCTGTGCTTCAGTCATGTCTCCCAATGAGCTTTCCAAGTAAACTGGAATTATCTGTCTTGCAAATGGTCTTGTCTTTAATTAGAAAATCTTTAATGTCTGCAAAGTCACATGTTGGTGCCAGAGTTTCCAGCTCTGTAATGTAAGTTCTGTTGACTTGCTGGTTTTAGGTGTAAAGTTTTAAAAAATAATCTCTTGAGCCTCAGGATAATGGTGTCCATTGAACCCTGCTAGCAGATTTCCACGAGTTAATTCTGGCCAAAAAACCACCCCCTCTTACTCATATTTTTCCCCCTGTGAAGCACTGAAAAAGGTTTTAAATTCATTTTCTCATCTTTGTGCCCAATGGCCAGCAGACTATTTATTTTCACTGTCTTTGTACAAGTGCTAGTGTAGGGGTTTTTGTTTGGTTTTCTTTCTGTTTTTGTCCTGTAGTCAGGTATACTGAGCCCATTTGCTCTGTGTCAAGCATTAGCTTGTTTTCTGTTAATGACGTGCTCTTGCTGGCTGTGGCTTTTGCTGTCTGGCTGCTGCCACCAAGTTTTGTGTATATGGTGTACTGGGTGGCACTGAGAGAGCAGCATGTGACCCCAACTGCGGCCTCTTTCTGATTAGAGGGTTCTGTGGGAAGGCTGTGACTGGAGTCAGTGCAGAAACCATGGAGGCTTCTTGGTGTACCCTCCAAATCTCTCTTGTCCATGATCGTCCTGTGTTATGGGAACCTACCTTGCTCCAGGCTTTGAAGGAGCCATGACAAAGGGCAGAAGCTTGGGCAAGTTCTTTACAAATAAAGCCCTTGATTTTTTTTCTGGTTTTGTAGGAACTAGAAAAGCACAACCATGACTTAGCTCATGGGGTTGTGGAGAAAAAATGTAGCCCAAGCCTGGAAGGACCACGGGTCTCCTGTTTTCTTTTTCATTGCTATAAATTGTTCCTATATATTATAGCATCAGGAAAGGCTGCTGCTTCTTCTCAGGAACTAATAATCCCAACTCTGGGAAGCACTTTGTGGACAGAGCTTGTTGAGTTGTGCAGAGAAAACTATTAATGAAATAAAACAGCTTCATGAGAAGCTTAGTGCTTTGTCTGCAAAGGAATTGGTCTTTTATGAAAGACTTTGTGTTCCCTGATTTATTTATTTATTTTTCCATTGAATGAGCAAGATTGTTTAAAAAGGGTGGTGGGGAATGTCACTGGGGAAAAGCCCCCTCCTCTACTCACTCATCGATTCTTATAACATTAAAAAAATTAATTTAAATTGCCACTTTCCTCAAAATGAAGTGTAAAGCTTTCATAGTTCTGTTGTTTAATTTCCCAACTGGATATGAAATTAAGGAAATTGTAATTGTTTGACCTCTCGCATCAGGGAGTCTAGGTATTTTTTCGTCTGTTTCACAGGAGTACATCTATATGAGAATAATGGCTTCCCTAGAGGCTCCATTTCTTGTAAAAGACGATCTAATGAATTAAAATATATCTCCTCTTCTTGATGCTTTTTCACGCTCTGACCTGCCTTGGATTTGAGTGTGGGGTGGCTCCTGTTGAATTGTCTGTAGGCTCACAGCATACTTCCTCCTACGGAATTGTTCTTCCTGAGGTTTTCTCATTGATAACATCCTCTGGTTTGGTTTGGTTGTCTTTCTTACACGGTTCACTAATTTTTCCTCACTAAGCATTGCTAATGTGCCTGCCACAAACTTGCAGCTTTTTGAGCTTTGATCCAGGAACCTTTCCAAATTCAGCAAAAACAACTAAAGAAGCAGGACTCTTTTCCCCCCTCCTTTCTTTGTGTCCTTTGTTACTGAAGAGGGCTGCAGATACTTAATACTGTTTAAAGCCAGATAAAAAACCGCTCTCCTTTGGTGATTTCTCCAAAACACCAGTTGATTATTGTTGGCAAGGATATCACACTGGAAAGGACTAGCTGTTCTGTGTGGTTTTGAGGCCAGAATACTGCTGGATTCTCCCTGGTGGCTGGGTGGAGCTCACTGGGTACCTGCCTGGGAGCCACAGCATCCCCATGCAGCAGATGGACTTCTCTTGGGAGATAGGGAGTAGGTTGACACCAAAGAACAAAGCTCTTCTCCCCCAAAATGTGAAAAAAAACCCCTAAATATCACTGAGGAAGTGGCAAATACTGGTCTTGAGATCTCTGTGCTCTGTATGTCTGATCAGATATGTGCAAGACTTTTCAAGGGTTCCAAATATGCTGTCTCTTAGAGGATAGCTGGACATGTCAGAGGATGGGGTAAGGATGCATTTATTTCGAGGACTCTCACAGATAAATTTTTGTCCCAAAGTCAGCCCTTGGAGAGGTGGGCATGGAGACTGAGATGACTTGCTGCTGGATCAAGCATATTTTGCTCTGGAAGAGAAAAGGTGAGGAAACATCAGCCTCACTGATATATTTAGCTCTCAGTGATTGTAAGGATGAGTTCAACTGGATCCATGATCCCTTGCTTAGCTCTTATTTCCCAAACAGGCCACACAAGTGGCCTTGTGCACACCCATAGCAGCTGGTAAAACAGCTCCACTTGCACAATGGAGGCAGTTGGCAGGAGAGGACTGTCAGGAAGGTTTTGCCAGGATTTCGTGGCAGAGAGGCGACTTCGTCAATACCACAGAAGAGTTGGTACAGACCTGATCACAAGTCAGGATCTGCTTTGTCTCATTTCAGGTATTAGAAGCTCTGGTTTACGTAGCATGTGTATCTGAGCTTTTAATATGTGAAAATCCTTGCATTTATTTCCTTTTCTCCAATTCCTATTGCTTTAAAAGGAGAGGAACTTCCCAGCACGCCCCAGAGAAGAAAGTGAGAGAAAGCAAAGTGCTGGCTGTGGTTCAGGGCAAACCCCTCCATCCTGGGGCAGCAGAGGAGACTCCCGGGAGCGGGGTGATGGCTGGGGTGCTCCGTGTGCTGCCAGACCACATCAGTGTGTGAGCCGGGAGCAGAGCCCTGCCGTGGCCCACAGGCAGCTGTGAGGCAGCAGCAGCAGCCAGCTCGCTGCCAGCACGGCTCTGGCACCGCAGAGAATCGAGCCCTTTGTATCTAACCATCCAGACCTAATACACTGACATGGTCGTCATCAGATACAGTTGACACATGTTTAAATGGTGTATCTCGCTGCTTTGAACAAGTGGGAAAGTGTTCTTGGACCGCTTTGCTCTCCGCATTTCTACGGAGTTTCCCACTGTCCATTTTCCATAGTTACTTACAGCAATTAACTGGAATCCAGGGCTGCGGCGGCTGCACGCATAGTCTCTCAAACCACACCTGTGGCTTTTTTGTGTCACATATAATTCATGACTGAGTGACGCTTCCTGCCTTGTCATCTTTAGTCCTGGCTGAATGAATGGTGTAGCTAAATCAGCTTAGCGCCAAACTGAAGCGGTGGTTCATGTTTAGCTGTGGCTCTTGCACAAGTCGTGCAGAAACTTATTTGTGTTGGTAAGGCTGGGTGTTCACTGGAGGCTCCAGCTCTTTTGATATCGGATCCACTCACAGCTTGCATGTCCTGCCTCAGCTTTATTTTCCCTTCCAGAGGCATAGATACTGCATGAATCACTGTGTCTTTGCAGAGGCTCCAGTGGGCGAAGGTATTTGTGCTGAAACCTCACCAGGCTGTAATTAATCTGTAGACGAAAGGAAATGGTTTTGTGACAGCTAAATGAAGACCAAATAATGCAATGTGATGAAAGGTATGCTCAGCAGTCAGATTCAGGATCTGAAGATATATGCATTTAGCTTTATGGTGAGTTGAAAAGTGTTTGAAAAAAGAATTGCCTCAAGTCCCAGTTAGCAGCAGACAAAAGCAGAGGAAAACCTGCATGTAATTATATATTAATATGCAGAAAACTGAGCAGAGATTAAAAAAAAATTACACTGTGTTATTCAGTGTATTTGAAAACATTTGGGAAACTTACACATAAACTATATGTGAGGGCTGTACACAGAGAGGCATGTGCTTTCTGCATTAGAGCTGTGAGATCAGCGTACGTTCCAGTGAACAGGCTGTCTTTTCTTTGGGCTTTAGTTATGCTGGGATAGAAAACATCTGATAACCTTTACAAAAATACTGCAGGCTTTTGTAAATTAGGCTAAGGGGTTTGGGCTTTCTTCCCCAGATTTGGATTATTTTGCAGAAGAAAAGAAGTTGCTGATCATTTTCTTTGAAAGTTAAATATTTCTCCAGTGAAAATTTTGGGGGTTATTTTTTTGTTTGTTTTTAAAGCAGGAAGTTATATTTTAAATTCATGTTGCAGCTTGTTCATCATCAGTTACACCTTTGATAAAGGTTCTCTAGCTTCATCTGTAGCTGGGATTGGTTTTAGCAAAAAGACGCAATGGTAAATGTGACAGCTTCCCTGTAGTTTGGTGACTGTGACCTGTGGAATGGGCACTCATGCTGTTGAAGCTGAACATTTCAAGTAGCAGCACTGAATTCTTAGCCAACTGGATGATCTTCCAAATCATTGAGATTTCTCAACTCTACTTGTGCAGAATCACAGAATTCCAGAAATTTCAGGTGACAGTAGATCTAAGTGGGAGCTCTAGTCTGGCCTCCAGACCCGGTGGGGCCTGCCATCAGCACCAGGTTAAGTTGGTCGTGGCTTGTGTAGTGGAGCCTTGCACGCCTCTTCTGGGTGACCTGGTCCAACACTGCATGGCCTTCCTAGAGAAAACGGAACACCCAGCCTGAACTTCCTAAGGGGTGCTAGGCCATTTGCCACTACCAGGAAGGATTTGGCTTTGTCAGAGCTGTAACTGCAGATGCTCATCTTAGATCATGTCTACATGCTTATTTTTACTTTTATGCTAAGACTTTGATAATGAAACTGCAGTTAGACTGTCTGTATTTAAGATAAAACCAGATTAGGATTACCAAATTTTAATGAGATCTCAATTTCACTATGGCTGTATCATAGCTATACCTTTAGTAGCATTATAAAACTGACAGTATTGTTATTAGGATATGATTGTTATGATACCTCTATACTCAATAGGAACATCCCATTTCAGGTTGCTATCCCTATTTTTGACAGCAGAAAGCAATGTTTTTTATGACTGGGCAGAGTTGCATACTGGTAGGAGAATGAGTTTGATTCTGTTATAACTTCAGCATCATCAACAAAATGATCAAGTACCATAAATTTACATTATAATTATGCTGTCAGAAACAAGATAACTTGGTTTTCAGGTTGATTGAGAATGTGCCCTGGGAATCTTGAGGAAGTATATTCCTCTCATGTGGAAGCTGAATAAGTCCTAACAGAAGTATTTCAGAAATATATATGTAGTTCAGTGATGTTATACTCAGCAAGTATTTTATAAACAGTAGAAGTTTAAAGGCCAGAACATCTCATTTTTGGTTCCTGTTTTATTTGCTTGCCGTAAATGAACTCAGGACTCTGCACCTTTTTTTTTTTTTTCCCCCTTCAGTATGATTTTCATCCTACACACCTACAGCAATACTCACTTTTGTCTGAGATGGGAATTATGCATTTAAGTAAGCCGGTTGTTGATAACTTGAATCTTGAGGAATAAATGTTGAAGGAAAAGCTGTTTCCAATAATTTGGGTAAGACATAGGACAGCATTTTCAAAAAAGTGTAGTGAATGGACTGCTGGACTTTTTAGGGACACTGGAATACCTTCTATATGCAGAGATGGGCCAGGTATCTTAACTCCTTCTGCCTGTATAATTTCTTTAAACATCTTGTCATGGACATCCAAAATTCTCCACGTGTGAATGATGGCAATACCTGGGCCACACTTTGTTAGAGAAGAATAATCCAAAGCCATACAGGACCCTGGATGCTTCTCCAAGTCACCTGAAAGGGACTATTACTCTTCAAACCTGATCTTTGTACCTCTAGTGACTTAGAGCTTCAGAAAGGCTTTGTCTTCAAGATCTTTCTGGTTCTTCCTTAAGGAAGACCCCTCTCAGTCGTGCTTGAGGGGTTCTCCAGGATGACTTTGAGGAGGCAGTAAAAGCAAAGTGCGCAGTGGCATGGAGAGCAATGCCATCTCTCATACCACAGTGGGTATGTGAGCTCATCTACTGTGATGTGAAGCAGCAGCTCTTCCAACAGCAGCTGGTTTTACTTCTTTTGGTGCTGGTGTCCAGTGCCAGTCACCTTTTTTGGAAACAAACAGCACCCACTGGAGCTGGGCATCCTGGCTGCGCAGCAGCACGGCTCTGTGGGTTTGCTTTCTTACCTTCATGCCTCTCTTCTCCCCTTCCCCCACATTTTCTACTATGCTTTCTCTTGTAGATAGCAATATAGGATCAGACTGCTTTTCATTTCCATCACTTTTCCCTGCTGTGACTGAATCTGTTGCAATTAAATTTTAATTGAGATGCACACTGCTTAAATAGACACAAGACAGCTACAGCTATCACTAATTAATTTTCTTCCAAAATGACAACATTTAATAATTATATTCCTTGTCACTTACATTATTTATACAAGTTTAACTCTGGGAATTTTTTTAAAGACACGTCAGCTGTGAAAGTGCTTTATGGTGTTAATCTCCTGTAAGGCAATTGTGATTAACTTCAGAAGTGGAAGTATGTTTATGGTGCATTTACTAAAATAGCATGTAGCTCGGCAAGTTTCAGGAAAGATTGAGGTATTTCTACAATAAAGTAATAGTGTTTCTGGTTACAGTATTCAAATCTAGAGAAGTCCTAATTGTAGTAATTTGTGCTCCTGTATTATCTTTAATCTGAGGATCTCTAAGCACTTTCTGCCTATGAATGAACAAGCTCACACCTTCTGCAGAGATTTCTCTCCAGTTTCTCTTCACCCTACATAGCACAGAGATCATCTGCTGCCCCAGGTTGCGAAAGTCCTTGCCCTCTGCTACCTTGCTCTAATACCAGGCAAAGAAAATGACCTTTTCGTATTTTAGTCTGAAGAATCCATCACTGGTGGCTGTCAGACAGGGTGTTGGATGAGTGGGACCATTTGTCTGTTGCAGTGTGACAGTCCTTAGGTGGTGCTGTGACAATTTGGGAATTCTCTCTGTGCTTGAATACATCATTGCTGCATCATGGCATGACTTTGGTGTTTGTGGAGAACTGCATCATCAGCCTACAAACTTCAAACGTTCACAAAACAGGTAGAAATTTCTCAGGACAGCTGTGAGAATTTTTCCAGTCTCTCCTGTGGGTATGTATGATTGTGATGCTCCCTCTGCAGAACAAAGGAGCTATGGAAGGTGAGATGCATCAGCCCTGGGGTTTTACTGGCAGATCAGGAAACTTTGGGAATGACTGAAGAATCAGAGAGTCTATTTTTTTCTCGATGAGCATCCTGTATAAGGTGAAAGTTTAAGCTGGAAGCTACAGCAGAGGGATTTTGTGCGTCACAGAAATATATGTGGGAGAGCAGGACAGGTAAGACTTGGATCTCTCAGAAGACCCAAACCCAGTAAAAGTCAAAACTAGATCTGAAAAGCGACTGCAAGTACCTGGATGTGCCTATTTTCTCTGCTATGCTAGCATAGAGTAACTCTTTAGAGATCTTCACACCTTTCTGGTTGTCACTAGCAAAGTAAAACTTCTCTGGGAACAGAGCTGTGGGAAAATGTGTGTTTGCATTTATTAAAGATGTTGGGGATTAGTGCTGCTACTGCAGAGCAGAATGAGTTGGATGATGCAACCCCATTCCAGGAAGGCTCGACAGAGAAATTTTTCAAGGATGGCATGAAAAGCAATTGTACTGTGTGCTGCTGTGAGCAGAGGAGGTTAAGATGATGTGGGTCTAGAGTGCTGATCAGCTGGACGTCTGGAATGGCTCAGCCAAAGGAAATTTGATCAAATGTGTTCAATGTGCGTGCAGTGAAAGTCTCTTGTTGGACATAGGGGACTATCATAATTATTACATAAATTTCAGCGTCTTCTTGAAGTTAGTAATTTCAGTTCCTTTTAGAGTGAATATATAGCAAAAAAAGTACATCCAAAACCATTTAAGTCTGTATTAAGATGACTTTGAATGAAAAGCTGTCTGGTCATCTGTCTATGTTCATGTACTGTCAGAGCAGCAAATTGGATTACAAAACTCTTCATTGTCACTTCACTATTTTCCCCTCAACTTTGACAATAGCAAAAGAGACTGGGCAATATTTAGTGCTATTTTGGCATCTCTTTGGTTTCTTGTGCAGTGTTGCACAGTGGCAGGGTTAGGTAAGCCAGGAAACTGCATCTTGGATTTTTTAGAAGCAATGGAAACCTTTTGCGCCTTTATTTTATCGCATCTCTCAGTAAGTTGTAGTTTACTACTCTCTTCCTAAGCAGGTACTGCAGTTAATTATATACAGATTTTTGTGCTTAGTGGTAATACAGTCACGATTCTTGGTAAAGACACAGGTCTTGGTAGCACAGCAGTATGGGACAACAGTGTGTTTCTCCCCAGTGGTCCTGTCCTGGGAGCCGAAGTCTGTGCCATTGCACCTGAAGAGACAGAAATCATCTATTCCTCTGACAAATAGATCTCTTCCTATGCGTGTTTTCCCAGAAGCTATTTACACATGATGTTTGCCTTGAGGTCTCACATACTCTCTAATTTGCATGTGGTGCTGGAGTTGCTGTTGGTTTGTTCCTTTGATTACCAATTCTCACAGTCCTGAAATACTTTAACCTTTAGCTGCCACTGCCCTTGGGTAGCTGTAGGGGCTGGAACCCAAAAGGCCACAGGTTTAGTAAAAACTGTAAGAGTTTTCTGCATGATGCATGATAGGAGTGGTTGTGTCCAAGTCCCAGCCAAAGGGCAGGGCAGAAGCCACGTGGCCTTGAGGCTGTGTTGTATCATTACACTGATCAGCAAAAGGGAAGGCCTAAACATAAATAAATGGTCACAGCTACCAGTCCTCTGCTCTAAAAATCTCACTGGGTTGCAGCGATGAAAAGCCAACCCGGCATGTGTTTCAGGTCTGTTTCTCTGAAGGCATATGCCTGCACATATTCTCTAAATAAAGACCAATCTTTGGTTATGAGAGTACTAAGGGAAGACATCTACTGTTTTCTCAGTATGCCACTAATGATTGGGGGATATTGAACAATTCTTGTTTTAAAAAGGTACGTTTTCTCTGGGATTTTTTAATTAGCATTTTATAAGCTAGCAATAAACCTGTGAAACTCTGAGTCTGCAGTGGAGATACTAGCTCCAAAAGAAGAAAGTTGTGTTGAGCTGTCTCACTTAAAATACATGAAAGGCTGGGAAAAGCCCAAGAGGACAAAGTGGTACCAAATGTTGGGTAGCACTATGGACATGGTCTAGAGACAAGAAATTGTGTGGTCATCTCTAGCTGGTGACAAGTCCTCCATCGCTGTGCCTTCAGTGTTATGAAAGTTTGAACTCAAAAGGATGATTGTAGAGATGGGAAAGAATATATGTTTAATTTCTTCAGTAGAGAAAAAGCTAACTAGCTTTTCAGTCAAATGCTAGGTTATGACTGCAGTTAAAATGAATACTTGAAGAGGTGTTTCAGTATTTCTGGTGTATAATTTTGAATGTCAAGATGCCCTGTCACTGTCTGTTGTGCAGAGAGCAAGGGGATATAAGAAGTATAATCATTCTTTCAGTGAGGGACAAGTGAGTTATGGTAAATGAGTTATGCAAGTGATTATGCTCTTACAGGAGGAAAAACAGAGTTAACTGCACAACCCTAGTACTTCTGAAAGCTGAACAGATGTGTTCACTGGTTCCTGCTTGTCCAAGGGGATCTGATTCTCCTCTTGGAGACCTGCAATAAAACAGAAGGCAGCCCAAGTCAGTAGTTTCATGGTGAAAACTAGTTATGAATGAGACTGAGAGTGGACAGATACCTTTGGCCTTTATGACCAAACCCACTCAGAGAACACATATTTAAGCTCTGATGGAAGCAAGTGCATATGCATTTGCTGAAGTCTTCCTGAAGCCAATGAGATTGAAAGCATAGTGTGGTAGGCTTTGATAGGCTTTGAAAGAGGAGACAATGGTTGAGGCAAAACAAAAGAGCATGCCATCAAAGGATGTAAAGCAAAGTGACAGGAAAAAAGTGACAAGCTAGGAAAATGTTCTTTGTTCCCACATTCTGAATGGCTGTGAAATCAGCTTTGTACTCATTAGAGCCAATGTAAAGGAACTTGCTGTAAATGAAAATGAATGGCTTAGAGGCTGGTGTTTTGAGTTCAGATGTGTAGGTGAGTGGCAGGAAGCTCAAGGAAGTGCCAAACTCTGAGACATTGTGCAGAAGGAAGAAGCAGGAGTCAGAGGTGGCCTAGCGGCAAAATCTTACAGTGAGTTTGGAGGAATCTGAGGACCACCCCAGGTTTCAAATGTGGATAACAAACAAGATACTATCCACCTCTGCAGCATTTGGCGTCCTTTGTTACCTTCTAACCACGGCCAAACTGCTGTGAGAGAGATTTGAGGGACAGACTGAAGTTTCTGTGTAGTTGGAGGGAATTGGGTCCAAACTAGGTCAATCTGAGAGTAAAATGTAGGTAAGATTTAGTGGAGAGAGAGCCCCGAGGCAACTGGGTACAGAAGATTGAATACAGCTCAGCTGTGAACAAGGAGGAAGATGGAATGAGTTATAGATACAAGTCAGATTTTGGTTTCAGAGAGAGGCAGACCCAGGCAGACCAGGAAAAAGGCAGAAAAAAAGAGAGTAAGGGCAAGGAGAGCAAGAAAAGTGGCTGTGACACATTTTAGAACATAGTTGTGGAGTAGTGAGGTGATTAGAGAGAAAATGAAACTTTAGGAGCAGGGAGAGAGCTGTAGATGGGAAGTAAAAGAGTTATCTTGTTTTGACTGTTTTCTTGAAGAACTCGACAAGCTTGCATGCAGAAAAAAGATACAGATATAGAATATAATTACCACGTGCATTAATATACACTGTACAAATAATGTACAGTAACTAAATAATAACTATACCTAAAACTAAATATATGCATGTGTGTGTATACACACATGCTGCCATACAAGAGTTCTGTCCTGAAGAATACATATGAATCCTTTGCATTTTGCTTAAATTAGATAATATCAAGGAACAAAAGCAAATAAGGAGGAAGTATTTACAGGATCTTCTCAGGCTAGCCTTAATGATTTGAGTTTTACGTAATGAAACAGTAAAACGAATCTACTTTGTGTGCATTGTCTAGTGGCCACATCAGTCACCGTGTCCCAAAGTCTGTTATAGTCTCTGAAAAGCTATGGGGAGCAAGCAGGAGCAAATGCAGTTTGCAGTGCTCAGCCCCTGGCCTGGTTACCACCAAACACAGTTCTGCTTCACTTGATTCAACTGCACAGTCGCGTACGCACAACGTGGTTCCTGAACCTTCCCTCTGAGCCATAGCAACCTGTGACATTTGCTAAAAGTTCACTGCTGGCCTGTGTTTTGTTCCCGTAAGTTTTGTGGACATGAGATGTTTTGGCATGTCAGCCCAGTTTGTTTTGTGTGGGAAGCACACACTGCAGGGCTGTGGATGACCAGACCTCCTTGTATTTCCACTCTTCTCTAGTCTGTGGAGACACCACTCCTGGGGTTGAGAAGGGAGGTTTTCCCCTTGGCTTTTATAACAAGAGAATGAAATGTTGTTTCTTTCCTTTTTTTCGATGCTAGCAGCTACTTACCAGATCAAGAAACCAAGTCAGTTCTTACAGGCTACAAAGTGAAGATTGCATGATATTCTGTTGCTGAATGGTTTTATAATCTGTCTCAGTCATCAAAATACTTGTAGCACAGTAGACATAACTGCATAGTGAAGGAATGTATACTCTGCAACACTGACATTGTCAGGACATAAACACCTGAGAGTTTGAGTGTCTTTCTAAGTCTTTACCACAGAAGAAAAAACAGAGATGATGGAAGGTAGAAGTTTGTCAGCAGAGACAAGCATGCTAAAATTTAATCAGTATAAATGCAGATGTTTTAATCTGTGAAGGTATGGCAAATCAGCCACTGATACATAGGTCCACAGAGGATCAAGGTGCTGATCTAGTCTAAGTTTAACACCATCAGAGGACTGTCCTGTACTTAAACCCATCCATGTCCCGTAATGAGTCTCAGACTACAGCAGATCTTCTGGAAAAATATCTGAACAAAATGTCAGCTCTGCCACACTAGAGAGTCTGGCCCCAGCCTGAATCTAGTGCTCTTTTCTGTTGAAACTGGGAACCTTGTTTCTAATCTAAATTTCTCAACTTTAATTTCTAGCTCTGAGCTTTTGCAGTTGGTAGCTGTAATGGATTGAACCACAGCTTCTTTTCACATCTCTTACCTCTGGGTCAAAAAAGCATCTGTTATAAAATTTTTGCTGATTGTATACATATTACTGATCAAGTCGTGCTGCAAGTGCCTCTCTCTTGAGCTCTCTTTCATTTTTCTCTTGTATGGCACAGGAGCCTTTGCAATTTTCATCTCTCTGCTTGAACTGTGGGCACCAGAGCTGGACGTACTGTCCCATTAATAGTCAATTTAGGGTTAGAGAGAGAGGCATTACAGCCTCTCAAATTCTGTGTAGACAAACACATCTTACTTTAATGGTTTTCATACTAGCAAACTCTGTAGAGCTTCTCATCCACTGTTTGCCCACCATGAACTTCAGGTGATCTCCAGTGAGTGTTTCTCACACAGTCTTCATTTTAATCAATTATTTTCCAGACGTGTGGCCTTGTATGTGGTTGCTTTAGAACCTTTAATCTTTATCTAGGCCATCTAGGGATGGAAAGCATGTCACTGGTACAAAGCAATCATCTTTATTTACCATGTCAACAGCCATTTGTCACTGGCAGACTTCATGACTCTGTATTTGTTTCCAATCCCTGATACACAAAATAATTGTAACTCTCCAATCATATATGAATGTTTCCACCAGATTCAGTAATACGGGTCAGGACTAATTTGTGTATTAAAGGAGCTATTCCACTTCTTGTTTATTACTCATGTTCATAGTGTTAGGGTCTACACAATTAAGGAATCTCTTCTCTTTGAGTCCCCTGGTACCTTGATTAATTTTAATCTTGACATCTTGATTTCTGGCTAAATGAGCGCTCATTTCCACCCTTGTCTTTTGTCATTAGCTTAATACCCTCCTGAATACTTTAGCCTGTCTCCTGAAAGACTTATTCCCTTCCACTGAAATGACAGGCAGCCACATTGTACAGTCTCTTTTCTCTGTAGGAGATGGACCTGCACTGCTGAAAACTTAGGAGCTCTGCCATTCACCACTTACTTAACTGTTAATTTCTGGAAAAGTATATAGACTTGTAACTTGAGCCACAGCTCACAGAAATGAATACTGTTCAAAGTATTGATTTCATTCTCCCTCATATAAAATTCCTTGCAAGGATTCTTCGTCATTCTTGAATTTTTGTTCAGCAGCACGCTTGGGTCTTTGCAGACTAGGCTGTGTTGTGGTTCATGGGTACATCCCATATAGCTCTGACCTCTCCTACTACAGCAACTGTCAGACATTTCAACAGTGTTGGGGTTTTCAGATGTTAGTTATGAGCATAAGGCTGAAGATGATGACTTCCATAGGTCCCTTCCAACCCCAAATACTCTATGTTCCCCTCAGAAATTCTTCTCCCACTCTCATCTGGATGAATTTTTCTCCATTCTCCTGTTTATGAACTGCCAACCATTTAATGTGGTCTGCATCCTGCCTTTAGCTGGCAACTGTTGTCTTATAAAGACAATATGTGGAGTGGAATAAAGTGTGGAATAGCAGCTTGTGTGGTGTATGTGTTCAGCAGAGGAAAACAAGCCAACTCAAGTGTTGCTTTTTTGTTTTTAATTACATTCTTGTTTCCTTCCCAGGCTTCTCTCTTCTGCATACTTACACATGTGCCTCTGGAGGGAGAATTCAATAGGCCAATGAACAGAACTGGAATGTTTAAAAATAAACCGAAGTTTTGTAATGAAACTTGTTCTGAAAGAACCTAGTTGCTATAGGGATTTTTGCAAGGATTCAGTCCTTCATCTTTCATTGCTCAAAATAAAGATTTTCATTTCTTGAGCCAAACGAGGAGTTTCTTGTCCAAGCTTTGGAGCTTGTTCAATGTCATCAGGATGATCTGGTCACTACAAGACAATATTACTCATCCCACCCCAGCATAAAGCAAACCCATTAAACATCAGTACATGTGGTTTGTGTTTGAGGTTTCATTCATGAGAGTTGAAAGTGCCCAAACTGCTGCAGCACGGAAGTGAAACTCTGAGAGAACTCTCCTTCAGTCACCACCAGCCAACAAAACACTCTCTTCTCAAAACCTCCCTTGAATCCGATACCAAGGCTCTTTTCCTGTTAGCCCAATCTCCTGTGCTGATGCATATCTGCTCTGTGGGAACTGCATGAACATCTCTGTTCAGAATCTGAGTTTCTGCCCCTCTTGCAGTATGTTCAGTTTACTTTCTTAGCATTTTTTACTCTTAAACCTGATGAAAAGTCAATAGGTTATTACTGATTTGCAATTAGAGTCTAATTTTGTTGTAAACAGTTTAATGGTCCTCCACCCTGGTCTTAATACAGTCTGTTACCCACCCTGTTTATAGCAGTAACCCACCCTGGTATAGCTGCCAAGCAGCACAGATGTTTTATCTGACATGTTAGTTATTACCAGTTTCTACTCTTGTTGGAGCATGAAGACTTGATGAAGGGGGGGTTTTTTGTTTCTTTTTTGTTTGTTTGTTTCTTTTTTGTTTTTTTCTTGTTTTTTTCTTTTTTTGTTTCTTCTTTTCTTTTGGTGTGCAAAGGCTTCCTAAAATGAAAACAATACTTCTTCATTAGGTACGTGTGTGCCCACATAGGCAATATTTATCTTTTTGGTTTTGTTTTTGGAAAAAACCCAGAAAATTGTGTAACAGGAAATTGAAAGCTTCTTTGGATTTACATCAAAAACACAAACTTAGACAACACTTTGCCATAATTCTCTCACTTTTGCAACAAAACCAAACAAATAAACAAAACCCAAGTGAAGATTCAAGGACCAGTTATAATGGTGACGCATCATTTTTGAGCAATTTTTGTTTACCTGGTGGCACCCTCCCATATTTTTTGCAGCATGTTAATGCAGGAGTGTCTTGATTATCTTCTTTGACGGTTTTTCACATGCTGGAATTCGCTTAGTGGAAATTTTCTCATGATAAGACAAGTAGGATTGGTTTTGTAAAATTACAAGCATGACTTTGTTTTCCTCTTCTACCACAAAAGGCTCTTGCCTCCAGCCCCCACTCCTCCATCTTCTCAGTTCTTCCAAAGTGAGAAACAAAGATAACTTCTGAGGGAAAGGAGGGAAAGTCAGGTACCCCAGCCCGCGTGTTTTGACATGGACCAATGCTGATTTTGTGTCTGACTTTGAGCTTTAATGTCTGTTCATATGTTTTGATGATGTATTGTAATTGTTTATAACCAAGCATCTGAAAGATAATTTCTGTTCAAGGCTTTAAGGTTGGCAACTTGAAAATATACTCAAAGTGGGGAAACAATTCAAATTTATCTACTATTTTATGTATCAGTCTTGTTTGTAATGAAGCAGCAATATTAAAGTGACATTAGTGTTTGTGAAAAATAGGAACAGCAGGGTAAACCCAAAAAATGGCTGAAATATTAGTTTTGTTATTCAGTATAATCTCCTTTTCAGTAAATGCAGCTCAGAAAATAAAGGGCTTTAGAAAGGGAAAAATCATTTATATTACAATACCGTGGTCTCAGTGTTGTCATCTGGTGCCATGGAGTGTCCTAGGATAGCCTGGCTTTTGGTTGACATTCCTGAAGGGCACAGGTCCTGTGCCACCTCTGTCAGCCCCGCCCGGGACCAGCGGTCCCAGGGACTGTGCCCCTGTGCACACAGCAGCATTGCAGCCTTGCTGTCCAGGACCCATCAGTGACGGGCCACTGCTGGAAGGCCTCCTAGGAGCATCCAGCTGCTGAAGGCTAGTTTTGGCGCAAGTGGCTGAATACTTACAGACCTTCCATATGGTGTTAATTTCTCACTGCCACCACTAACTCCACTGTCCTTTTGAAAGAAGTGGAAGGCTGCTGTGGTCAGTGTAAGGGGGCACGGCACTTGTGACTCTTCCTGAGATGGTTTCTTTCACTCGCCTGGCTCCACCTGAAGCAGTAGATTCATTGTGTGCCTGGACACCAAGTCTAGGTACTCCATCTACAAAGAGTGGTAGAGCATGCTGGAGGGTTGCATTCTTTGAAGCTGTTTGCAGGGCGTATTTCTTCCATTAGAAACCTGTCCATCTCACTTTTTTTCCCTGTGAGTTTTGTCTCTCTTTTGTCTTCCTGTCTTTTGTCTCTCTTCCCTCTGTGCTCTGCCTCCCTGTAGTCCTTTCCGTGACAGACATCATGTTGTGCCTTCCCCTGCCCCAGCAGTGCATGTATCTCCATCTTCCATGGGACCAAGTCTGTCTGCGCTCTCTTGCTTCCTCTCTTCCATGCTTCTCTCTTTCCACAGGATTTGCCATTGCCTGTACTTCATTCATCCATGCTCTTCAGTAAGTCTTTAAGGTCATCTCTCTATCCCCTTCTTTCTTGTCTTCCAGGCTCTTCTCCTTCTATCTTCAGGAACCTCCTGCTCTTTCCACAACCATCCAGTCATCCTTGTAAACATCACTCCCTCCCTCCCTCCTGCCTCCTTCCCACCCTGCATTTTTCCTTTCTTTATCTTTCCGAACAGATTTGTGCCTGGAATATCCCTGGAACTTCTGGAATTGGTTGGAGGTTATGTTATTACAGTACGGAGAGACACTGCCAAACACCGGGCAGTCCTGGGTGCACTTTGACCCCTCACAGTATTGCAGAATGGCTTCTTCCTCGTGCTTTTGGTTTGCTGTTGCCATATGGAAATGGCAGATGGTGTTGATCAGGAAGTTAATCTAGAAACGTATCCGTTTCATGCCGTACGCGAAGGATTTGTTCATTAAACTTAGAAGTCTAATTTAAAGCCAATTAACAGAGTGATTTGAAGAGACTTGTTGTTTTTGAAGTTCAAAAGAGATGCTAAGTCTCTGATTTCAGCCTTTGTACATTCCAGAACCTGTATAACTATTGCAGTGTTGCCAACTCTGCTGGGGGTTTTTTGGTCTCTTTTTTTTTTCTCTCTCTCTTTTTTTTTTTCCTTTTAATTTTTTTGAGTGATACAGCTTTTGCCATGGACTGGAACTGTTTGGTGAAGCCTTGTGAACACCCAGTTTTCTTAGCAATTTTAGCCTTACCTTTGGGAACTGGGCAGAACTTTCTGTCCTTTTTGCTGCTAGCACAGCTCCCTCCTCCCTCCCTTTGGCATCCTGATATCACTCTTCTCTAAGCTGGACTCTAGATAGGGGGTAGAAAAACAGAATAAGCCCTGAGCAGCTCTGTGCCCTCCTAACACTGCTTCTGTCAGCATGTGTTTGTCTTTGCTTCCTTTCCTCCCAGAAGCTGATAGGACCCAGAAGGTCTAGAACCACAGAAGGTTTCTCAAGGGGAAGGGGCAGGAGCAGCCCCCAGACAGACAGGCACTGCCCCAGTATACAGCTCTAATTTCCATGAGTTATCAGCCCTGTAGGATTGGCCCAAGCAGACCATTCCTAAGAAATGTCAAGATGGGAAGCCTTGTATCAGGAGGACCTCAAAAGTGATTAGTTCTGAATTAATATTTATGCTGCTTTTACCTGAGATTGATATTCTGTAAACACTTGTAGGTCCTTCAGCAGCAGACAGCATGTTTGGGTAGTCCCAAGATTTAGTAGTGGCATGTAGACAGAAAAAACTTTCTTTAGTAATTTGAAGCTGTTGCTGATATAAAAGAAAATAGAAGGGTCAAGTTTTGCTGTGGTACAGAGCCTGTGACTTCACCGGGTTAACTGCTGCTACTTCCCTGTAATTGAGAACATAATTTGGCTCAAACCCTGGGAGACTGAAAAGGATCACAAGCAGCCGCTGTATTAAGCCAGTGTTTGGAGCAGTTGGCCCACACTGAATTTCATAAGTAGAGCATGTGTTCAGAAGGCTTTAGCTGTATGACACAGTCCACTGCAAAAGAAGAGATGACGAGAGTATCTCTTTGTTTATCTCAAGTAAAGCAGCATGCCAGGAAAAGCTATCAAACCTGGGCTTGTACCTACTTGGGGTGATGTGGCAGAATTGATTGAGTATCTTCCTGTGGGTGCACGAACACAAGCCTGGCAAGAGCTGTGCAAAGGCTGCCCTCGGTTATCCCAGCTCCCATCAGTCTCGGCAGGAGCCAGCAGGAGTGGATCTGCATCCTGGCTATGGTGCTGCTGTCAGCAGGCAACACACCTCCAGCGTGTCCCTTGCTAGCACTGCTAGGGTAGGGGTGAACTCAAAAGTGAAGAGAGAATAGACGTTGGTCTGAGAAAACCCAAAATACTCACAAAAGCAAGATCACTTCTGGAAGCATACTTTGGAAACCCCTTTCTGCCCCCCATGGCGTTGCCAGGCTTGAAGGTGGCATTCAGAATTGGATCTGTGTCACAATGTCACTGGCAGTGTCTGCCCTCTGCCAGAGAGGCTCATTCCCATGTGCTACTTAGTCTTTGAGCAGAAATAGCCAAAATTGGTCATGCATTTTTCACAGAGGGGGGGAAAAAAAAGGATGTTTTCTACCCTGTGTAGGGGAGGAAAAGGGGGTTTCCTGATGAAAGAACAATTCTGAAGAAGGAAATAATGCCTTTCCAACAAAAAAGGGTGTGCGGGGAGTATGGCTGATGCGTATCTGTTCGTTCCTAGCTTTGCTAGCAGTCCTGCTCAGGCTGATGCCCTCCAAAAGAGAAAGGTGNTGCTAGCAGTCCTGCTCAGGCTGAGAAGAGCAGGACTCCTCCAAAAGAGACAGGCATTTTCGGACAGCACTTTTGACCATTCCTCAAGCACTTAGTGGGAGGGATTCTTTTATTAGGAAAGTTTACGGCTTCTTGTTTTCCCTCAAAAGCAAATGTGACTTTGTTGTTTTTAATTCTGTTGGGATTTCTCCCTTTTAATATACAACACAGCTGTTAAAATAGCTGGGGTTGTCTAGGGCAAATCATATAGCACTTTCCTTGTTCAGATCTCAGATGGCTGCCTTTTTAGTGTCACTGCAGAATTATATTACAGGGCATATGAATAGTGCTGGTATTAGTGTCAAAATCAATTACCCAGCCCTCCTCCTGCAGAGAAAGCTACAAACCTTAGGAAAAATCTGAGTAATCCATTCTGGTTTTCTAATTCTGAGTAATGATGGAGGGCAGAGAGTTGTGCTTGAATAAGTGCATAGGGTCTTTCTCTGTATAGTCACTCCTAAATGCATGCTCTTTACAGGAAAAAGCAGGCTCCCTGTGAAACCCTTTTTCATGCCAAATGGCTCACTGCTAAGATTAATCTGTCATTGAATTTATAAATTCTGTGTGGCAGAGAGCAGCGGAAAAAGTTTAGCATCGAACAGAAAGCAGAGTATGTATTGCTTAAAAAATGAATGCTCTGCTCCTGGATAGTGTGGATTGACTGCCTCCACCAATATATCTTCTTATACTGGTAATAAAAACACTTCCATAGCCTTGTGCCTCAAAGGATCTCAAAGCACTTTGCAAATAGGGCAAAGTACTATTTCCTATTTTATGGCTGTAGAAACAGGCTGGAAGAGCAAAGTTAAGCTTTTTGCCCAGGGACACTGAGGAGACTGTAGCAGTTCCATGATGGGAACCTAAATCTCCAGAGTTCCAGTGCTGTATCCTGGTCACACATTGCATCAAAGCACTGCTGGGAAGTCTGCTGGTCACCAGCTCTCAGCCATTGTCTGTGAAACCTCAGAAGGTGGGATATGAAACCAGTGTTGGTACTCCTTTGCTCACTGGTCTCTGTCCTGGTCTGTGGGCAGAGGTGCTAGCAGAGCAGGATCTGGTGGGAAGGATGCTTGTGTCCTCCTGGGCTGGGATGATCAACTTTGGTTGTGGGCCGCTGTGAAAGGAAAATTACTTTTGGTTGCTGCTGACTTGGAGAAAAGCTCAGAACCTCATAGTCAGCCTGCTCTGCCCCAGGCACCTTTACGAAGCAAAAATAATTATAGACTTATTACCCTAAATCCTGTGAGATTAGAGTAGTTGCATTATTTATTTTTTGTCTAATCTGGTATTTGAGGATTTACCTGTTTAATGCAACCACTTATTACAAACACTTGAATATTTTTTTACATTCATAATTCATCTGAAAAAAGAGCATTACAGCTGCAAAGACCAGATTTTCAAATGCAGGCCTGATCTCCTGTCACATTCCAGTTGGATAAATGACACATCTGAAAAACTGGGTCCCTGTTGAGGTATCTGTGGCAGGGATTTAGAGATTTTGCTTCAGGCATGTCTCCGGAAAAAAAAGCATGGCTCTAACCTGCATGTTTCATAGAACAATTCCTGTTACTAGTTCCTTCTTTTCCCTCCTTGGCTGCTGAGCTCTGCAGTGCCCGAGGAAGCTCCCTCACCCCTAGGGCTGCCCCCAGGGTCAGGGTACCCGGGGAAGGGGAGTGGGGGTGCGAGGGCCAGCGTCTGGTTTCAAACAAAAGTGCAAAGCCTTGAAAGGAGGGACTAAGAAGAAACAGGTGGGGGGTTAGTAACAGAGCCTCTGAAGTTTATTTGCTTAACGAACAGAAGCCCAGGCTGTCAGACCTAGGTCAAATACTCCTGCAGTTCGAGTGTATTTATTTCATACGTGGTCTGTAACCCAACCTGATTCCTGGATTAAACCACTGTAAAGTCCTGGCCCCCAGGAACCCATCCCATGTTTGCCATCAAGCCCAGCACATGCCGGGGCAGGACCTTGAGGGGCCACCTCGGTATTCACTGGAGCCTTGTGTCATCAGTAAAGCCTGTAATTGTGGGTCCTGTCATTTCCAATGCGAGCTTCGCAGTTTACAGCTGCAGACTGTGACTGCAGATCCATCACTTTGGTGTCCCAGTAATGCGAGCCATGCCTGAAGGCTCCTGGGATAAGCTGCTGGGGCTGCAGCATGCAGCTGCTGGGTGGGACACCATTCTGCTGGAGCCCAGGCAGTGGTGGCAGTGCTGGAGGGCCACATCCACCGTGCACCATGGCCCTCCCAGGGTGGGAGTTCCTGATATCTTTTTGCTTTAAAGTTTTTAGGAGAGTTAACCTTTTAATGCAAGATGTTAAGGAGTCAGTCCTCCAGAGCAAAGGGAGGAAAGTTTGAGCTGGTACAATGATGATAAAACTACCTGCACACACAAAAAAGCTTTCTGGTTTCCCTGACAATTTTTGCTTGTTTCCAGTTACTTCTGGTAAGGTAAACAGCCAGTGCGCTCTAGAGTATTTCAGGAGCTGAAAAATTTGCATTTTAAAATTTGCATGTGAAAAATTGCAGATCTGCATTAAAATTAGAAAGGAAAGAGGAATTAGTGGTGGGTTTTCCCAAGACCAGCCTGAGGCTCCTAGTGCCAGGTAACTGCTGGTTTTGTGAAACAGGAGTCAGGTGGAAACATGTAAAATAAAACAAGTTAAAATGGGAGGGAACAGAAGTATTTGCATTCAGAAACAAAGTATGCCTGCTCATTTAAGAGAAACTCAATTTTTACATTACATTTCAGATACCCATGTGTTTCCTTTTGGGAGACCAGTTAAGTCTGAATCAAGCCGAATAAACAGTCAAGCTAACAAAAGGTTCATGAGCTGCTATTGACCTAAGTTTAAAAAAACCAGGTTGTTTGTGCTTTGGTATGTTCTTGTTTTGTCGATATTTTACAGCGTTTAATTCACCATTTGTAATGGGGGTAAAGCTGTAGCTGATTTTCAGATGCAATTGGTCAAGATGGAAAAACTCTTTTGGGAAAGAGAGGAATTGGTGTTTATTAGTCCTCACCAGTGAAAACTTGATGGGCTCTGGCAGACTTGCTGTGGCTTATCCATAAGCTTTGCTGAAAAGTTCTGGCCATGACACTGGTTCCAAACCAGCACACACACAGCATAAGTACCCAGTCTGGCAAAGTAGAAACACTCCTTAAAATACATGCTTATCTGTATCTTACTGGAAATTTGTAGCTGACTGGGTTTTTTCTTATGATGTTTCAGGTCATGTATAAGATGGACAAATAGGTTTTATACGTGCTAAATATTTGCATCTCACCTATCCCTTAATCTTGGAAAGCCCTTCTGACCTGTAAGCTTGATTGTGTAGTACAAGTTTAGGTGGAGAAAAATTGGTTTTTGGTCTTGATCTTTTTAGGTTTGTGAGAACACCCATTCCTTCACATGGTTATGCCCTTTGTGCCTCTGTCTGGTGTATTGCTCCACTGCTGGAGTGAGAAACCTAGGAATTCTTTACTGCTCACAGTTTACTTTTGAACTCTTCCAAACCATCAGGCTCTTCCTCATGGTTTTTCCTGTTTTGTGAGTGGTGACCAGAATTTGGTTTTATGTCCTGTAGGGTTCCTGAGCTGGAAGATGCCCGTCTAAGATGGAAACTTCTGCTTCAACGACTGCTGGGAAAAAAGAAGGAAAAGGTGCTGTTCTGGAGGGGAATGGCTTTACAGAGACGGGGAAGAAACCCTCTCCTTTAGCAGCAGCAGGAGCAGCAGTGGCACAAGGAGGTACTTTATGTTTTCCACAATTTGAAAGCAGCAGGGGTGTTTTTCATTAGACTGTAAGACTTTAATAAGTATGGTGGCATCTGTCTTCCTGTGAACACGCTGAGTTTATTGGGGTTTTTGGCTGTCAGAGGAACTGGAAGCTGTGTCACCATGTGGTGTCTAAATGTCACTGCACTGTGACAGGTCACCACCTCTCCCAGGGAACTGAGCAGGGGTGAGGGAGAGGATGGGTGCTGAGGCATGGGGCATCCCATCAATGCTTGCCACCAGCCACTGGTGCTGTGCAGTGTTGGCAGCACGCTGCCCTCCACTCCTCCATGGTGGAGCCAAAGAATGGCTGGTGAGGCTGGCTGGAGACGGGGAGCACCTCGTTATCCTGGTCGGGAAGGGATGTCATCTGCTGGTTGTGATCCTGCTAATGAGCTAAACAGACTGCACGGTCTTCAGTCATTGCTTCTGGGACTTCATGCTTAAGGAGGAATTTGGGAATGTCCCCAACGCAAGAATGTTGACAAAGAAACCCCTCCACTTGTGCTGTTCCTGTTAAGTCCAGAAACAGCTCAGGTCCTGTTTTATTTTTTTTGTGTTAAGCAAGATTTTGGTCTTGCTGCTGTTGAGGTCAACTGGAGAGCTCTTGTGGACACCTATGGGCATGGACCATTAGTGGTGGGTGTAACACTGCTGTGCAGGTGAACATGCAGGGATGTTGCTCCTGCCTCCTCTGGCGTGCCGTGGCAGACAAAACACCCCCTTTCTGGCACTCGTGTGCTGGTGGATCTCCAGAGTGGTGCCGGGGCCCATCATGGCGGCACAGCTGTGGGCAAGGCCGTGCCTGCTGGGGAGGCACCACAGCTGCCCTTGCTGGGGACTGGGTGTCCTCTCTGGACAAACTTAGAAGGGGCTGCACTAGTTCAGATGTGACAAGAGACATCCCAGCTGTGTAAACTATGCAGGCAGCTTTTTTCCCCGCCTTAAAAGATATGTTATTGCCAGCTAGAGTCTACCTCAAAATGATCCTTTCCCTTCCCCTTCCTTCACTGCAGGGTGGTTTTTCATCACACCAGGAGAACAGAACCACTCTTCTGTGAGCTCCTCTCTTTCTTACCCAGCTCGGCTGGAGAGTTTGAGTTTTCTGTTGGCTGTTTTGAAGATAGTTTCCAACCTAAATGGCTTAAATCTGCTCTATCTCTGCTTTATTTTAATAAACTTTGCTACTTTCTTTTCCACATTGACCTATGAAGATTCAGATGCACAGAATAAGGTAGGAGTGGCTAGATTGTAATCTACCAGATTAGTTCATGGGTTTGATAAACTTCATTAGGTTTTGTTAGCAAGAAGAAAGTTTTTCTTAAAAGAAACAAGAAAATGTTTTAGAGTTATTTGGAGGAAACACAGTTTCATGCTCTGGATGGGTCTGAGTATAGTGAACACTACACAAAGTAGCTGGAAGGAAGCCTTGCCAGGAAGCAGAAATAGGTAAAAGGCAGAGACAGCAACATGCAGAAGTTTGCCATCCCCAGCAGGTCCCCAATGAAGAAGCACAGGCTGTAGGAACTACTGAGGCAATCCACTTGAGATATCATCTCAGTGACTAGCAGAGCTGAAGGGTTGATGGGCACCAACATAGTCCAAGCATGTGCTGAAATTCACAACCCATAGACATGCTGTAAGAAATAAACACCTTCTCCCCACTTGGCACTTGCTTTGGGAGTGCCTGCACTGAGGAAACAGTCACAACATTTCCAGAGATCCAATGGAAATGAGGATGCCCTGAGGTGGAGTGTCCGTCAGGCCATTTGGCATCCCTGGAGACCTAATTGGTTTTTAAGCATCCAGTATAATACGTTCTGTTAGCAGTGTGCTCTCACCTTTGGAGAAAATGATTTACGGGCTCAGTATTTCTCCTTTTATTAGGAGGAAGTGGAAAAGTAAGTTGAGGATCGTTTGAAGATGTCAGGAGAGTTGTGATGAAAGCATTGTGTAATGAGATGTAAAGAGTGAAATCTGTGTCATGCTGTGAAGAGAAGTGCTCATAAATGACCCCAAATGGGCAGCAGTGGAGCAGCGTGTGGTCGGATGCTGGCCCCAGGACTCTGCAGGTGATGCACATGCTCTTGTGGTTGGGAGAGCTTTCCTTTGAACTCTGGCTAGACATAATACAGGCTCCTGAAAGGGAGCAGCATGCTTGTGTGTGTGCTTTAAGTAGAAAAATTAATACAAAATTGTCCTCTAGCATGAGTTAACGGCACGGTGTGATTTAGCAGGTGATAACAAAAAGGCTGGGTAGAGATGAGACTGTACTTATATGATATTCATGCTAATATAACATGTTTGATTCCCTAAACTAGAGTAATTACTCACAACAGGCCAGAGATATACATATTTATGCTCATATTTTTACAGAAGAAAGCAAACAAGGCTTGGAGATTAATTAGGAAGTTCAGCTTGAGGAGGGGATCGGCTTTTAAGGGTGGGCGTCTGAGTTCCCCACCCTGCTTTGGGGCCATACAAGCAAGTCTTTATTCTCATCCAAGACAAACTCTTGATTTCATTTATTGCAGAGGTTTTACTCTTTGTACTTGCATATGAGAAAGTGGCAGAGAGGCTCAGCCAGTGCTACAAATCACCAAGCTGTTCTCCAGAGTCAAACGAATGTAATTTGCAACACATTTCTTCCCCTTTATTCTATTGAGTCACACAGGAGTGCCATCATAGCATGTTTTGCATGTTTCTCAGATCATAAGGTTTTCTTTTTCACTTGTAGAAATTAATAGATTCATAAGGTTTTATTTATAATTAAGGTAATTGAAACAATGAACTGAATATTAGTTACATAACTGAAGAATATCTATTTAATTATATTATTATTTAGACTATATTATTATAAGGTAATATGTTCAGTCTCCATTTCTAGTTCCCTTGCTTTGGATATTTGTCCCAAATGTTTCCAGCCTCTAACAAATTAAGGCATGGCTGTAGGAAAAGAGATCAATATTGTTGATGCTGGCAGTGGAGAAGAGTCCTTTTGTACTAAGAATTTGCATCTCATTTTTTTAGTCTTCTGAAGCTGCCATTTTAGACATCTTCTGAGACAGTTTTTTATAGTAACTCATTGATCAGGTGTTCAGAAATTGGCCTCACAGATATGACATCAGGGAAGTCTCTCCTAATTTTCTGTTTTTCCATAAATCATGTTGGCCAAGGAGTCAAAGCTCTTCTTTTCTTATTCAGTAGGGGAGACGTGTATGTGTGACTGAGATGGAAGCTGTTTATAATGAGAGTATGTAAGAGCCGTAGACAAGTCAAATCTGCAGAAGAGGCTCTTGGTTTTGTTGTCTCCACTTCTGGAAGGGAGACTCATAAGACTTGGAGCTTAGAAAACCCTCTTGTTGAATGCAAAAGTCCATATTGCAGTATAGGGTAGGAGTGTTCGGTGCAGAGCACGACATGAGTGAGGCTGGGTTGTGTCCTGCAGGCTGACACTGACACGTCCTCTGTAGCTGCAGGCATGAGGAGGCCCAGGTGCGTGGCTGGAGGGGAAATTTAAGTGAGCCACTCTTTCGAAGGCAGAGATATTTAGGAAGATGGGTTTCTCATCTTGTAATAAAAATTAAATACAAATTCTCCTAAATGCTAACTGTCCGACTTTAACAAGGCCCAGAATGCACCTTTCCCTCTCCACCCCACCCTCTGCATGACACAAACACCAAGTTCCTAAATTGATGGTGTTTATGTTTGAAACATTTTTCTGATGTCTGGCTCTGTCAAGACTAATTTTAGCATTTCTAAAGCTGGGTAAAAATACAGCCTCATTACTTTGATGTCAGAGCATAGTTTACTATTAGTATATTCTGGGGTTTATCATTTTAGTCATGTTTAACACAGCTACAGCAGGCATGCACTATTAAATCTGGCTTATTTTACATTCCTGTCCGAAATTATTTATTTGGAACAATTTCCTCTCTATCAAAAGACACGGCTAATGCTGAGTTTTAATGTGTTATTTACACACAAAATAACCTATTTACAACTCAGTATCTGCCGCAGGGAGAATGAATGGGGCAGTGCTCCCTTCATCCTGTTGTATCTGAGTTTAACAATCTGGATTGCTAATAGAACCATTTATCATGGGGTGGTAATTTATTTTATGTTAGCTGCACAGGTCTCCCTGCCTCTGATCTATGGAAATACTTTGTATATAATGAAGTTCAACAAGTCATTTGGTGTAAACATGGGGAAGCCAAGCTGCAGAACTAGTAAGACTCTGGCTGCGTGTTTTTTTGGTTTTGTTTTTTTTTTTCCAGGAGGTAACAACTCTCCTCTGATATTAAGGCTTCAGTTGATGAAATACAGCTCTTAGCCCTGTGTGTGCTGTAAAGGCAGAGTATGGGGCTTTTCTGCAGTGGATCAGAGATTGGGATGGAGTTTGGTCACTTGATTTATGGGCTGGCAGGAATGCTTAGTTCTGCAGAAGTAGCACACTCAGCCCTTTCATAGGCAGAGGAGAAGGGCAGGGAGCACCTCCCATCGCTCTCCAGAGGTCTTCCCTAAGCAAGCCCCAAGAGGCATTGGCAGGGAGTCCTTATGCAGTTCAGCTTGTCTTAGTGCTAGATTATGGGAAGACGATGTAAATGAGGAGGAGGAAATGCCAGTATCCCAGCAGACCTCAGGGCACTGAAAAAATTATATATAGTTTGTGTGACTGAGACTCAGACAAATTAAAATGAGAACAGCCCCAATGAAGTCATCTCCTCTGTCCACCCTGGAGGGGCAGGGATCTTCTCCAAAGAACGTTTTTCATTCAGTTCACATTTTCCAGGGAAAGAAACTTAACCAGTACAAGCACATTCTTAGCTTCACTGCCCTGCACAGCTTTGCTGTGTACAGCTTAAAATGCTGAGAGATGTGTTTAACAGAAGAGCTGGGATTGGCTCCAGGGGGGAAGGAGGCAAGTGGTTAAAAGCGAATGGTGGGAAAATCCTGTAATTCAGACTGTGAAATTCTCCTGACAGACACTGTTTCTTCTCGTGTGTCTACTGTGTTCAGTGGCCCCCACCTTGGGTAGGGCTTCAGTGCAATGCTGCCACAAGAGCAACAGTAATCAAGAACTGCATCTCTTCTCTGAATGTTTCTGTCAAAGTGTATTTCTTTGCTACTGTAGCCCTTCTGAATGGACAGATTGCCTACAGGTCTCTCGTGTACCCACTCACGTCCCTTTGGGCAGCTGGAAGTCTTGGATGCTCAGACTGGTGCAGTGCTGAGACTGTTCCTCAGTCACAGGATACCAAGGACTGTGACTAATTGCCAGCTTTGAATCATCCTGGTCACCTGACACCTGCGCTTTGGGATAGCTTGGAAGGATCCATGTAGAGATGGATGAAGTTAAAGCCATGCTGCACCATTTTTAGGTTAATTGAGCAGTATCTGGTGTGTGAACATGGCAGAGAGCACTCTGGGAGCAGCAGGTTTACTTCTTCAGCTACATGTGGCAGAATTTTGATAATTAAGATTTCCACAAACTGTGCCACAAAAGCATATCTTTTCTTCTGCCCACCCTTTGTCCTCTATCCATGGCTTGCAATGCTGTGTCTCTAGTCTCTTCTTTAAAATAGTCAGCAGTACATCTTTGCCAGATAATGCTTTGCTGACTTGTCTGACTTTTTGGCCACTTGGATTTTTTTTTTTTTTTTCTCATGGGGGAAACTCCTTGCCTGAGGCTCTGTACTGGGTTTCTCTGTGTGGTAGCCAAGCCTGTGGGCATTGGTGTGACCTCCGAGTGGATACCCATTAATGTTTGCAGACTTTTTGGTTTACGTTGTGTAGCCCTTAAATGATGCAGCAACTTTATGGTTGGACTCGATGATCTTAAGGGTCTTTTCTAACCTAAATGCTTCTGTGATTCGTAACATCAGCCAGCATTTTGTATACAGCTCCCCCACACTGTCATACCAAGCGTTCCTGTAATTTCAGCCCATTACAAATGGGAAGGTACTTTGAAGACAGAGGAATTTTATCTCATCCCTAACCACACTGCAGGCTTGCACGCCAAGTTGAAAAGCATTTGTGAATTTAAAATAGAAAAAGTTGTTCTCCACTGTCTGGTTCTGGCACTGGTGATCCCAACCATTAAGTACCACCTGAAAGACCATTGTGTTTTGTGAGGGTATTGTATTATCATTAATGATGGCTATAATGATAATAGCTTCCAGTTTTCTATTATTTTGTAAGCTCCAAAAGTTTATTTTGGCAAGTACTAATATGTCTTCTTTTCCATGGAACCCAGCTTAGACTTCATTAAAGTGCCCCTCAGAGGGTACCTAAATATAACCTTTTTAACTGATGCTAAACTTACCTGTTGTAGACTGGTCATTTATAGTCAAGTAATAAAATCCAGTGGTGGTAATGGATTATCTCCTGGATTGTCTCCTCTGCCAGCATGTCCCCATAGTTCGAATTTTTAGTATCTTTGGCAGCTTTTTGCTTGAACATCTGTGAATTTGTACAGGTTTTATAAATCAGTTCTCCCAACACACCATTCATTAACCATGGCATTTAAGCCTGCCATAACCATGGAGGACCAGGAATTGTTTTGTCTGAAGTTGGCTGCCTAAGTGGTAGGTGTCTAGTTTGGGATGCTTTTGCTTTAGAGTGAAGTAAATCACACTGTGGAGATGCCTGCTTTATTCTCTTGAGGGCTTCATGCCTGATTCAATGTTAGGTGGAAAAATCCCAGTCTTCCCAGCTTTGCCAAAATTGCATAGTGGGGTTAAATCAAGGAACCAAGGTGGGACTAGATGAGTGCTTTAAAACCTTTCATTCCTGTTCGTCAGTCCACAGCCTGATGAGCAGTCTGAGAGCCCTGACTGCCAGTTCTGAACTGAAATATCACCCCATGGCTTCTCAAGTCCGAGGCAAACTCAACACCCAAATGTCAACACAGCTGCTTCCCAGAGCTGCTCCTGCTTCACGCCAGCATTGACAAAACCACTGTTCTAACAGCCTGTTCAGAGCGATGGGAAATTTAAAATCCCCCCTAAAAAGANAGCCCTGACTGCCAGTTCTGAACTGAAATATCACCCCATGGCTTCTCAAGTCCGAGGCAAACTCAACACCCAAATGTCAACACAGCTGCTTCCCAGAGCTGCTCCTGCTTCACACCAGCATTGACAAAACCACTGTTCTAACAGCCTGTTCAGAGCGATGGGCCTAAAAAGGCAGGGGAAAAAACCCTAGTAAATTCTCAAGGCTACAAAAACCTCCTAAAAATAACCCAAGTGGAGGAAGGCTGTTAATGCAAAAGTAAATAATTATGTTAAGGAAAGCAACTAGAGAGGCCAATTGTGTAAATCACTTTAAGGGGAACAAGCCTTAGATAAAATCCGTCCTTTTATCACATAGATTAAGTCTACCTTTGGACACTAAATAATTGATAGGGTTTGGCAGAGTGTTCCATGGCTGCCTGCACGGAGCAGTGGGACTGCTCTGGAGGTCAGACCAGTGGCAAAGAAAAATGTTCCTAGAAATGCTGTGCATCCAATACCAGCATCAACAAACAGGACTTGTACTCCTTGCACCTCCTGAAGAATTTCTGCGTAGCCTTGAGAAGTCACCCATAGACCTCGGAGTGAAGAGAGGACTCAGCATTGCTGCTCACCTTGTTCAACTGCCCCCCATGAAATCAGGTGGTCTGTTTTCATGGTTTCATGTGCTGATGAGTGAGGTGCAGAGGGCTGAGAGGACACAGCCAGTTCTACTGCACTATTTTAACTTTTTTTTGTAATTAGAGAAGAAGAATTGTGCTGTCTGGTGGCTTCTGGGAGCCCAGGGCTTGTGGGGGGATTTCTTGCTTTGTTCAGCCCCAACACTGCCTGAACACTTCAGCTGCTGTCTTACACGTGAATGTCCTGGCAAGACAGGGAGATGTCATTGCTCCCATTCTGCAGACAGGGAGCACAGAGGATTGTTTCCAAGGCCAAAGTGGCTGAAATGAGTTGAGCTGTTTCAGAGGGATGTCAAGAACTGATTATCTCTGCAGCTTCAGAAGCTCTGATGGGGGGTACATGGGACATCCCTGATAGTGCAGAGGTCTTAGCCCAGGTTCCCTGGTTCACCATACCCACTAGCAGTGATATGCCCTCTCTCAATGATATGCCATGTAATCGTGGTCAGATGACTCAAATCCTCATGCCCATCTGCCAAACGGAGGCGTTGTTTCTTTCCCTTCAGGAGAGCTGAACACAAGTTGTCTATGCATCATCCAGAGCCTCTGAGAACATCACGATGCAGCAGTCAGCTTCATTCCTTTTGGTTGCATAAGGGTATGGAAATGCTCAGTAGCACAAATAGGACATTACTGAATTTAAGCTAATTTAGCAGTGCCTTTGTCCAGTGCCTGGCACAGTGGGCTCATAAGTAGGGGCTGCAGTTGGTTCCAGAATCAAGTGGGACAAAAATTGCAGAAACCTTAAATTCTGAAATAAATCAATATCCTGTGAATTCTGTGTGGAGACTTATGCTTGACAGGATGAGTTCTCTGATCTTAATGGTAACAATAGAGAATAAAACCTCAGCCAAAACTGTTAATTTAGCTTTTGAAGGAATTAAGTGGGTATAGTATTTTAATGCCAACTTCTTTAGGATTATGTTAAACTTGTGACTTTACATGTGTTGGAAAATGACCTACGCTGGCTGTTCTCCACAGTGGTGTTGGGTTGAAATCAGGCAAACCTTGCTGGAAAGAACTGAGCAAACTCTGGGCATGTAGGCTGAGTCCAAAATGAAAATAAATTAAAAAACATAGAGTGTTATCACACATGAACACAGACAAAAAAGTTTTCACTCAAACTTGACTGAAATCAATTCTGCTTTCTCTATAATTCGTTAGAGAGCTCAGTGGGAGTTTTCTCTTCTTTTATACCTCCTTCCTTCTCTTGGAATCCCAGATCTATTTAAGACCATTCCATTAAAAATGCTTCCAAATGCAAGTAAATTATAAATAAGAACAGGTGTATTGTAAGCAAAATATTTATATTTACTGCCACCAATATCTGATTTTTAAAATACAGTGACATTTGCAGGGATTGAATGGTGCCATTTTAGCCAGAAAGCTGTTCTGTTCTCTTCTCTTCTCTTCCAGTAATCAGCTCCTGACTCCTGACAGATTTTCAAAAAAAAATCACAGCTTGCAACAGATGCATCCTTAAGTAAACAGTTAAAGTAGATGTTTTGATGGCTTCAGTTGTATTGCTATAAAAGATCAGTGTCTGACATTCCTGAAAACCATCCAATAGAGGAGGTATCTTCCTCTAAGCCCCTGGCCCTATGTGTGCTGCTTCAACAATAGTTTAATCGTTTAAAGAAAGTGGAGGTATTTATGCACCTAATGAGATGCTCTGAGCCTTGAGAGAGTGGTAAGGGGTCAGCACTCCTGACCCTGGGGCTAGTGTTGGGTAATGTTTAGATTTTTCCCAAATGAAACTTTTGTTCTGTTTGTGAGGTGGTAAAAGATCTTTCTTGCTCAGTTTTTCTACCTGAGGCTCACCTGGGTTTGTGGCTGCTTTTTGTGGGGTGGACCAACAGTGATGGGGGAATGAAGCAGAAGCCTTTCCTACATCCTGACTGGTGTAAATACCCATGTCCTGTGTGAATGCATGCAAATGCCTTCTTGCAAGTGTAGCTCGAGGTTAAGTTAAATCTGTTTGTGTTGGTTCGCAGGTACAGCTGGTGATGTTCTTTCAGAGGCATTTACAGCCACACTATAAAGCAGAAACAGGGAAATACAAAGGTGAGGACTTTAGGCATTGGTTTGCACGTCCCATTTTAATGAGAGGAATTATTATGTGTTGTGGGAAGCTGATCCGACTCCCAGAGGCTGCCTGTGTGAAGATACCCAATTTTTTGGTGGCTCCCTACAGCGAGGGCACAGAACTGAGCCTGGAGAAAATTAGTTTCAGTTCCTGACAAAGTCCCAAACTTCCTTCATGATTTTGGGAAAGCTGCTTGACTTCCCTTCGCTCTCTCATTTATATAATGAACTCGGGTTGTTCTTTGGGCCTCCAGGCCCATCCATCAGCATCTGGTTAGCATGTTTATGGCATCGGTCACACTGAAACACTTAACGGGTCAGGCTGAGGGGAGGTTGCCATTTCCCACTCCCCACTGCCTGCAAGAGGGTGCTGCTGCCCCTGGGTGCTGTGTTACGAGGGTGACCTTGTTCATATGTCTTAGGTGTCAACCTGCTGCTGTCAAAAGGGGCAATGAAACAGATTTGCAGTATTNGTTTGTGTTGGTTCGCAGGTACAGCTGGTGATGTTCTTTCAGAGGCATTTACAGCCACACTATAAAGCAGAAACAGGGAAATACAAAGGTGAGGACTTTAGGCATTGGTTTGCACGTCCCATTTTAATGAGAGGAATTATTATGTGTTGTGGGAAGCTGATCCGACTCCCAGAGGCTGCCTGTGTGAAGATACCCAATTTTTTGGTGGCTCCCTACAGCGAGGGCACAGAACTGAGCCTGGAGAAAATTAGTTTCAGTTCCTGACAAAGTCCCAAACTTCCTTCATGATTTTGGGAAAGCTGCTTGACTTCCCTTCGCTCTCTCATTTATATAATGAACTCGGGTTGTTCTTTGGGCCTCCAGGCCCATCCATCAGCATCTGGTTAGCATGTTTATGGCATCGGTCACACTGAAACACTTAACGGGTCAGGCTGAGGGGAGGTTGCCATTTCCCACTCCCCACTGCCTGCAAGAGGGTGCTGCTGCCCCTGGGTGCTGTGTTACGAGGGTGACCTTGTTCATATGTCTTAGGTGTCAACCTGCTGCTGTCAAAAGGGGCAATGAAACAGATTTGCAGTATTGGGGAAGATAAGGTTAAGTTCTTACAGTGAACGTATTTTCAATACCTTCAGACTGTTTGGGGGTGGAAAGATTGACAATATTCCAAAGGGCCATGCTTGCTCTGAAGTGAGGGAGTTCATCAGGTGATCTTACCTGGAACTCAGCTGGAGAACGTGGTGTTGTTAATAGCTGTGTGAATATTTTGTATCAAAACAAGAGAAAATTAATTTTCTCGGTTTAAAATGGTTTCCTACATACATAATCTATGGATGAGCTCCAAGTACCTGAATGGAGTTTTGGACACACCTGGATGAATTTACAGAAACCATGGAGAGCTTCAGGGTTTCACCCTGACCCAAGCAATAGATAGCCAATAGACACTTACATTCACCCAGTCAAGCAACAGGCAGTGGTCCTATAAAAGTCCTCTGTAATGAGAGACTCTTTGGTGCCAGGTGATGGAAGAATAAAATCACTGTTGTGGGGTGACAGCTTCAGAGAGAAACTTAATTTCAGCTTTCGTTCTTATTAGCCTGCAGTGCACATGCACACTCTAATACTGTAATCAGCTGCAGAGGAGCTGGCAGTACTCTTGTTGGGTGCAATTTTTTCCCTTTGAAAATTCCGGAGGAACTTTCGTGTGCTGTTACAAAGACGTCCTTAAAACATCTTTACTGCAGGGTCCTGTGTTTCAACTGCTGGAGCAGCGACTCTTAAAATAGATATGAGATGACTGAATGTGTGAAAAACATTTGCATCTCTTTTTCTGAGCTCTTTGCGTTCTGCATCACTTCTGCAAGCAAGTTAAAAGGGTTGAGAGTTCTGCAAATTTTTGTGCTGCTTTTAATTCCGCTCAGAACAATGTCTCAGCAGATGAAATAAGATCCAAGGCTATCTTTTGGTCACATAGAGTCACTGACACTTGAAACAGGCTGGATTTATATGTAGATACTAAAAAATATATAGCAAAATTAAAGTCTCAGACACTGAGTTCATGTGCATTGCCCATTGTAAAGATAAGTAACGGCTATTATAAGAACACTTAAATGGTTACCTTTGGGACATAAAAGGGATCTTTGAAGACAGTAAGTCTTAATACAGAAATGTTTACTCATAAAAAATACATTTGGAATGGGGGAGGGGAACACATTTCCTATTAATGTGGGGTTTGCCTTTTATGGCAGGTTGTAGCAGGTCTTTAACCTCTGTAGCACTTGAGTGAGGATAGAAATGAGCTTCTCTAAGTATCAGCCCAAAGGGCCTTTCCTCAGTGCCTGTATCTGCAATGTCTCTTGTAAAGATGGTTTTACTTCATTCTTCCTCTCTGTGACCCAAATGAAAAACTATTCTTTTCCAACCTAAAAACCTTCCCATAGTTAAGTCCTGAGGGCAGAATAGAAATGTCCTCCTGAATTTGCTTCACTTAACCTTGTGTTTTGTGAGATACAGGGCTGATGGCCCAAACCATGCTCAGACACAGTGGGGATTTGAAAGCAATGTCAGCTGAATAAGGCACGAGAACAGAAGAGGAAATTGGCCTTTGAATGCCATGGTTATAGGTACCACAAAGAAGGGATGATGTCTCTCCAGACAGTTACAGAGGGTGCAGGTGTGTCCAGCATTCCCAGTCTGCCTCTGGGTGAACATGAAGTGGGTGGTGGCTCATGTCACCTGAGAGTTAACAGTTCTGCAGGTAATTTTGAAATTCTTTTTCTAGGCAAGTATTATGCTTCTGAGTGAGGCAAAAGAAAATGTCAGGAGTATTTGATCAGTGTGAACCCATAACTAGGGAGGATGTGATTTCTGCTTTAAAGTTTTTCAAAATTGTTGCTTGATGGGATAGGACACAACGTGCCAGTGGTCTCAGAGTAGTACAGGGAAGCTGAGAGTCCTTTATGGAGACCATAGTGAATTATGGTCAAAAGGCTTTACTCAGATAAGAGTATTTACAGAGAGGCAGAAGTAGCCTGGAGCAGTTGTGCAGGAGGAAGGCTGAGTTGTGCAGTGGGACTGGAAGGCCTTTGACCAGCTGCAGTCCAGAGATGTGAAGGACAAGAATGTAACAGCAGTGTTTGAGCCAAAAGACACGTGGGATCTTCAAGAGGAGAACTTGGTAGCAAAGGGACAAGTTAGGAAATACTACACAGAGAAGTATAAGAAGAAACTGGCTGGGTGCAGAAAAATACAAAAGGTAGAGAAGCTGGAAAAAAGTACGTGTTGTTGTGAAGATGAGGTTACCAAGGTGAGACGACTGGATTTCTGATGAACCTTTTCTCTAAACCCATGGCCCAGTGCAAAATTAGTTCTTCACATGCCAGTGACAGGGCAGACCGATTGGTGGGCTTTGTTATTCTTATTCTAAAACATGATGCTCATCCAGGCGATAATAATTTGGGTAAGTAACAGAAATTGGGTTTTGAGTCACATACTGACCTCTCTTTGTACTTAGTACAGAATGTTCTGGTCACGTAATGAGACAGAAGACAGATTAAATGAAAGACAGGCAGGATTTTCATTCAGGAAATTGGTATGGTAATGACAGATACGGGGTCTTGGCATGTTTCAGATAGGCTTCATCTAGCCTCTTCAGGTAGCAGATACAAGCACGGCTCTCACTTATATTCACCCAGTCAAGCATGAGGAGGTAACAAGTTCTCCGGGGAGGCTGGTATTTAATATCTGCCAGATGCCTGCTGGAGAATACTAATACAGATCCCAGATTTAGTGTGCCCTGGGAATGCAGATGGTTGGTAGCAACATGCCTGGCCTGACAGCCACATCTCCCTTAGCTCCATGGCAGAGCTGCCTGGATTTTTCATTCCCTGCTATTTGGATTGTAAAAGTGATGGCTTGGTCAAAGAAACCTTTTACTAACTTCCCTGGGAGGCGGGTTAGCAAGCAAGAGAGGGAATGATGCTGTGGTTTCTGTCAAGGTATCCCACTGGTGGATAAGGGGAGCAGCAGCACTGATTACCCTGGATGTCACTTGGCCCGTTCTCTCAAGCAGAAGCCAAGTGCTGTGACACAGCGAGGGCCACGGGGAGGGTTTGTGCTTGAGGAAAAGCTTCAGCCAGCTCCTGCAGTGTGAGTATTCCCCTCTGAGACCACAACAAGGAGAGAGGGAGAGTAGCAGCCCCGTGGAGATCCCGCAGCTTGTCCTCAGGCTGCAGCAGGGAAAGAACTGCTATGAGTTTCGCTTTTTTGCCAAATAAAGGGAAGCTAAAAACCCCCAAACCCCTGCAAGGCTTCATATAAATCAGGGCAATAAAACTGCCTGTGGTCACGATCAAATTATACGGTTTAAATCTATATAAAAGGACTGGAGCAGGTTCAGTCCAGCACTAATGTCCTTCTTGCTGTAAACAGTGAATGGAGGGTGAGGAGGAGGAGGGGAGGGCAGGCACTGGGCTCCCAACACCAACACACCGGGAAAACAATTTGCTGAGATGGTTGAAGTACATGCTTTCAAAATCTGTTTATGTCCATAAGGGTTTAAGAAAAGGATGTCGTCTGCTTACTCGGTAACTTGTGTGTGGCCCGAGAGTGGTTTCAGATGCTGGGCCAAAACCAAATAATCTCTCCTCTTAGGAAATCTGAAAAGTATGTGTGCATCCCAAAAAAGAACAGATTTGCCCTGATGTCCCATGCTTCTACTTCAATGCCTTGTGTAATTGTGGCACTGTGTCTTGTAGAGGTGGAGGGAGAGAGATTGCTGAGCTCTCTCTGCTAGAAACAGAGACCAGATATTAAGATTTGGGCTTTCATGAGACTCTGAGTTAATAGGTTGTTTTTAATGGGAGAAAGGGCTACCGGGGTGCATCATATATCTTCAGAATTGAGCTGAATGCTGCAAAAATGTCCATATTAGGACATTGTCCTTACTAGAAGTGAAATAACAGACGTAGTGAACTTTCACAGTATGAAGAACTTGCAGATGAAGTTGAAATTTCTGATGGTGTAGGAGAATTCTAAACTGAAGGGTTTGGCTGCTTTTCTGAGTACCCTGGTCACACTGACAAGTTCATAAATCTCTGCGGTGTTCGACTAATATCCCGGGGATCTGCACTGTCCTCCTCAAAAGTGATAGCTGCCTTCAGTATTAATTAAGGGCTGTATTAGGGAAGAGCATGGGGAGCAAGAAGGGTCTTTCAAGTCTGGCAGACGCTGCTTTTGGAGGAAATGAGTGGAGACTGTACATGTGCAGCTGAAAGCCAGTGGGACACCCCATGTCTGCGCAGCAGCTCTGTGGGGCCACCAGAAGGTGTGGAAGACTCCTCGGCTGGAGGGAGAAGCATTAAATCTCCTGGGGCAAAGGGATAAAAGAAAAGCTGTGAAGCTAAAAGCAGTAGCAGATTTAGGCACAATCCATCGAAGACCACTGCAGGCACCAAGAAATTTAATAACCTGTTATATTTATGTAGCACATTTCATCCTCAAAGCATTTTGCGAACTTAATGATGTGCAAACTATGCGCACACGTATCCTTTCATCTGCCAACGACCGTAGCTGCCTTCGGTGTGAAGCCTGATGATGGCTGCTTTGCCATCACAACAGTATAGAACAGCAAGTGGAAAATGCCTGAAGTACAGGCAGATTTAGGGAGGCAAAACATAACCTTTGGGGAAGACAAAGGGATTGAGAACACTTGTGCTGGCAAAGTGCACATATCATCTGTGACTACAGTCAATCAGATCTTTTAGTGATCCCATCAGAGAGAGGTTTCTTTCAGGAAAGCTGGAAAATTCACCTTAGCTGTCTGGAAGTCTGGAATGAGCTTTCTTTTGTGCCACTTGGCAGTCTCCCACCTCAAAAAGTAGTTGCTGACTCTGAGTCACATGAACTGCTTTCCCACCTGAGGTCCAATGGGATTGAATAGCAATGTTCTACAGATGGCCTTGCAATGTTATCCATTTCTTAAATTCTCCCACTTAATGGCATTCTCATTTCAAAGAAAGGGTGTTTATTTTTCAAAAGGGTCAGTAAGTGAGCATTAGAGATCCTGAGAGATGTGCTAGTTGATAGCATTTCAAAGTTGTTGGGAAAGGAAAAGAAAAGCCACACCAGCAGTTTTGCCCGTGTTATCATCCCAAGGAAGTTCTGTATTTTCAGGCATGATAGTTTTCAATGTCACCTGCCTTGTAAGAGTTTTGGTGTGCCATCTAATCCCCCAACTTAATGAGTTCTGCAGGGATGCACCACGATAACTAAAGATCATTTACCTGAATTGCTTTTTAATTTCTAGAATGGGAAGCTGCTTGTGCAGCAGGATAATTACATTATAATTTACAGCAATCCAAAATCAATAAATTTAGTCATATTGGGATAGAGAAGGAGGATGAAAATCCCCTCACCGTTAAATTATTTCACACTCTGTACTTGATGTTCTAAGAACTCAACAATAAACTTTGGGGGATGGGAGAGAGGGTTGGAGAATCTCTGGCTTCCTGAGGCTGATCAGTAAATCAGCTTAGTCCGGTGATTTCTATACACATGGTGTGTTAGCAGAAGAGGACAAATACAGTGGATAATGCCCTCTTTCTGATTTATTTTAATTGTGGAATATTGAAGGAGAGAAAATGCTTTGTGCTCTCTGGCCCCTTATTTCAGTGGGGAAAAGCTGATGAGGCATCACCAGCTGCGAGCACCTACCTGAGCTCTGCTCCCTGCCTGAATGTGACACTGGAGTGGAATGATTATTGGGATGAGCCTCTAAGGGAGATGGTGAGGTTTCAAGCTCTTGATGTTTTCATCAAGATGAGACTGGAAGCATTTCTCCAAGTTAGTATTTTTGCCATGTACAAGCTATTTGGCTCATTGCAGGGGCAAATGAAAGAAGGCCCGTGAAGTGCGTTGTAAGGAGTGGGCTGTGCGACATCAGCATATCCTGAGCTTCCCTGTCCAGCAAGGACCACTTGAGGGGGGTTTTTTTCTGTTGGAGAATGTTCAAAAGCCAGCAGTGCTCTGGCTGCTGGAAACACTGAGGGAGGAGGGATGACCTTGCAAGGAGAAGGTTGGTCTCAGTTGGTCTTTCTCCTGCTGCTGGCACCTCTTTGGTGCAAGCCAAGCCCTGGCAGCACCAGCACAAATGTGACCCATCCCTGGGCCACTGGCCCACTGATGTCTACAGTATTCTGTGTTTTCAGGGGTCCACCCAAGACTCAGGTTTGGTTCTGGCAGGTGGGAGGAAAGGCAAATAGACACATGTAGCCTAAACACACCCTTCCCTGATTTAAGAGAAATATTATTTGAGCAGGCGGTTCAAAGGAGTTCAGTTGGGTACATAGCGATTGGAGCTGTGGTTTTGGTTTAAGATTTTTTCCCTCTATTTTCTTTAAAAGAAATCTTCCTCATTGTTTTAAATCCCACCTATGCCTTCACTGAGGTATGGCCTGCTGAAGTAATCTCACAGGAAGATGTATTAGGTGTTTCTGGACTTCCCCCACTCAGACTGACTCAATTTTATTTTTCCTTTGAAACCACAGAAAAGCTGTCGATCCTGCACCCAAAAAAGGATGTTGTATGAAAAGGAAATCACTTTGTCTCTTGTATTTGAGGAGGATTATGATCTGGCATGACCTCATTATGGGTTAGGCGAGGATATTTCTGGAAATACTAATTAAATACTTTTTCCATCCCTTGTGCCCTTGTAGCAAGTGTAGACTTTATAAAAAGAAGAAGAGAGGAAAAAAAAAGCTGTCTGCAAGGAATTTTTTCAACCTCTTTCTCCACTCAAATGAAGGAAATACAGTTACAGTCATGGTAGCAATATTAGAAGCTATTAAACAAAGTTTTCTAAGTTGTGATGAACTAGAGGAAAATAATTATCTGAAACAAGACAGTAAAGGTGGGACTCTCCAGGTGCTTTTGTCTATGCCTGACTTCAGGAGTCAGAACAATTCTTGTAATTTCAGCAAGATTGCTCTGGATTGCTGAAAACATGCTTTTGCTTTTTTTTTTTCTTTAGGTTTTTTTCCCCCCCACATTCAGGTTCAGTGAGCACAAGCAGTAGTGCGCAGCCCCACAAACCATCCTGTTGGCAGCAGCTGGTGGTGAGCTGTGGCATGAGCTGTAAATCTGTTACACTGACACAGCCAGGGAAGAAATTACATGGTACCATGTCCTAATGTATTTCTTAATGGATATAATCCTGTTATTTCTTATGGTAGTGTTCTCCTCCTGGGCTTACCCATTTTGCTCCAAGAGACGTGTCCTCAACTTGTGGCATTTCAGTGAGTTTCAGCAGCTCCGAATCCTGCCCTGACCGTCTGAGCTGTTTCCTACTGGGGTCAGTGGGAGTCTTCCACTTAACTTCAATGGACTTGGCCACTGACAAAACGTCTTCAAAAATTGCCTTCAGCAAATAAGCTTGTAAATGTTAACACTAAAATAGCAATATGCAGGCCCAAATATGTCTATATTGAAAACACATGCTATCAGATAAAAATGTGTTCTTACAAAACCTTCCGACATCATCATGCGGAGGCTGTAAAGATTGTTAAAATTTTTTTAATTGTATATTTAGCACTTTGGTTTGCTAGTCTGTTGTGTGGCACTTCACATAGGGTTGAATCTAACAAGACAAACACCAGACATGTCTGAGTGAGCGGTTGGTGGCTTTTGTTTCCAGTTATTGTTCTAAATCTAGAGATGTGGTTCATCTTTTCCTTGTGAATGTGAGATTTTGTCCAAATTTCATTATTTCACTGGTATGTAACAATATCCAGTCCTGCATATTGTTTAAAGTCTCATTGTCTCCATGGCAATGAAGTGGAACTGCTATATTTTAGCCGAATGAGGGAAATGGATGTTTTCTGATGTTAACTTGAGGAATTGCTTCTTGACTTGCAAGTAGCCAACCTTATGTTGGAACATCGCAAATGGAGAGAAGACGTCGAGGAATTGCCCACATTTTAACACTTTTTCTCTCTCTGTACTTCACAATGGTTAAGGTAAATGAAAGCTGTGGTTAGGGTGACTTGGGGCAGCTGATGAGTGGACTGTGGCTTGTCTGTCATCAGCATTCTGAAGTGCTGCACTTGAGTGATGGTTAAGGCAAATGGAACTGGGTGATGGCTTAAATGTCTGTTGTAAATTGCTGAGTCCCAGGAGTGGATTGATAACTGATAACTTGATTCAAAGTAAAGCAGGGGCAGCTGTGGAAGTGGTAACTCCGTCAGCCATCCCAAGCCCTGCTGCCTCTGCCTGTCGGAGAGCCAGCAACACCTGAGAGGAAATTGAAAAGATTTTATCCTGGCTCTTCTGAGATGACTTGTCTAACCATCTCCATCCTCCAGATTCAAGTCAATAATGTTTGAAAACTCCTCCCAGCCACACGGGTAATGCAAACCCTGTTGTTTCCTTTGTTTCTGGTCTCATCAGAAGTAGGTCTTTGCGGGGATCAAAAGCAAAGCTCTTCATATGAAGTCTATTAAAATGAATTGAACCTGAATGAATTAAAATGAGTTGAGCCTGGAACAGGGAAATCTTTGTCAGAGTGAACCTTCTTGGGGAGCTAATGGAAGCTGAAGCTCAATGCATAAAACATTGAGATGGACTGGAGTTTACCAAGACGAACACTTGGACGTTTCCAGATCATATCCATGCCTCCAATGGGACGTACTCATATCTTGATGATCCCTGTGTGTGGTAAAAGAAGCGCTTTGGTGCTGTTGTTTTGGTGTGATGCCCTTTCCTCTTGTGGGAGGACTTCTGAACAAAAGTCTCTCAGCTGGAGCTTGGCACTTGTGTTGTCTCAGAGAGGCCTCATCTGTGTCATCTGTGTCAACGATCTACTCCACTGTAGAGCACAGTTTATACCAGCAGAAGGTCTTCTGCACACTTTCCCCAACGCAGCACAGGCTACACAGGAAAATTATGTTTTCCTGCTCTCTCTTTTCTTTCTTTTTTTTTTGGCCAAAGCCAAGCTTGGTCTGTGCTCAGAACTTCGGGAGGGTAGAGCAAGGGTGTGGAGGAAAGGTACGAGGACCCATATCACAGCAAGGGAGCTGAAGACATCTGCAGTGCTGTGCAGATTGGATGTGGGGTGGCTGGTCCAGCCTGAGCCCGTCGCCTAGAGGGGAAGAGCATGCAGAGGTTTAAGCATGCCATGACGCTTTTGGCTTTGCAAGAGAAGCCTCCTTCCCTTTAGCCTAGGAGGCTTTTGAGAAGCTCTGAACTTCTTCCTCTCCAAATCTTGAGCTGAAGTAGGGCTGTTTCTTTGGGTAAATGCACTTGTAGGATAAAGGTGCAGATGGTTCAGGTCCTGGTCACTGCCGTTGCAACATGCTGAGAGAATAAAGCACAGCTTGGCACAGCCGCTGAGCCCAAGCTGATTATGCGAAAAAGTAACACATGAGCAAATTCAGGGTGAGGCAGAAGAACAGTGTGGGATTTAAAAATCTCAGCCCTGTTATTAATTTCTCTGGAAAAGGTGAACTAATAATACTACTTTTAATTCATTAGTATTTAGGCTAAAAATATGTTGGCTTTGAAAGAAAATTATAAAGTAAAGGAGAAGATGTAATAAAATCTCCCCCCTCCTTCTCCTCTTAAAAAATGTTTTGCACAAAGACAATTCACTGATTAGAAATGAAAGTTGTAGTCCCGTGGGGCCAGGTTGGAATTACTGCATACCACTTGTCTTTGAAATCAAGGCCTCCAACCTTAATGTCCAGGTGGGGAATTCCGGTGGCTTTACTCTAATCCAGGCAAATCTGAAATCCAACCCTGTTGGGAGGAAACAATGTGGGAAACAGATTCATCTTGATCTCGGCTTTGTGCCTTGGAAAACGATTAAGACCAACTGTTAAGCAGCTCCCGATAGAGTTCACAAACCTGCCGGCCTCTGTGTGACACAGATTTCTCAGCTCAGGCTTCACCCCTTAAAAATAACAGATGGAACTGATACAGTTAAGCTACAAAGTGGGTTTCCATTATTCCCCAGTTGTTAAAATATTATTTCTGTAGTTGAAAATGATTTTTAATCTGATTGCTCTGCTGCAATTAATTTTTTTTCCCACTTTCTATTGTTACTTTAACAAAATCAAACCCAAACAGTTTAGTGCCGCTGACAGGCAGCTATGCTGACTTCTGTGAGAGTGACGTCCTGAGACACTAAACCCTGTGCAGCACTGCAGAGGTCACACACATGGTCCTATCAAACTCACACAGTGAGTGGGGTTCCTCCTATACCCTTTTCCCTGTCCCTGATCTCAGTCAAGAGAACTGATTTTATAGCAGGTTTTGAGGATTTCAAAGTGATTTAGAAAATCAAGTCCTTTGAGGTAGAAAAGCATTCGTGTTCTGCATGTAAATAGAAGGGGGAAGCAAAAAAGCTGCTCTTCATTAAACCTTATTTTGGCAAGTCTGTGAAGAAAACTAAGGACTCCTAAGTCCATCCACTGATGTAGTTGTTAAGAAAATGTGCTCCAGAGAACCTGCTTCTGTAAGATTTCAGACCTGGTGAATGCTGGAAGAACATCCTGGCCTTGCAAAAGCCTCCTGAAAGTGAGCCTTAGAAAGTCTGGAAATCTTTATGTTCCTGCAACACTGGTTAAGAGAGGGTGTTAAGAAAATATTGACTAAACATGAATGTAATCTTTGTTATTCTTATTTTTCTTATATTCATTGCATGTGGTTACAATCAACACCCATGTGTAGCAAAACTTGTTGCTGGTTTGATTCTTGAGGAATTTTGCAAGTAGTCACTAGCAGATTTGTGAAGTTTGGCACCAGATGATGCTATTTAAGGGTGGGATTTCAAAAGTTTTCAGTGCAATTCAGAGCACAGATCCCTTCGTTTCTCCCCTGCAAATAGACATTTTATTCTTTATAGTGGATTTATCATTACTGCAGTTCTGGCAAGAATGTATCAGCAAATTTTGTTTAACACTGTTCCTCAGCATTCCATTACTTAAAAGGCATGGGCTGCTTTGTTCTTCTCCCTTTTAGACAGCCCATCCAATGGATGATTTTAAAAGTGCAATTAAATATGCAGTATTGTGCACCTCTTTTATGCTCTGACAAGGGTACAGGGATTGATTCTGCTTTTCTTTCACACTGGAAAGACTTTGCTAAAGCCCTGTGTGTGTGTACGTGCATCTGCTGGCCACCAGTCCTGCTTCATGCTGTAGGAATAGTTCATATCTCTTGCTAGGACCAGGCGGAGCTAATAAATCAGAAGAATCATAGAACCATAGAATGCTTTGGGTTCGAAGGGAACTTAGAGATTATTTTGTTCCAATCCACCTGCCATGAGCAGAGATACCTTCCACTAGACCAGGTTGCTCAAAGCTCCATCCAGCGTGGCCTTGAACACTTCAAGGAATGGGGCAGCCACCACTTCTTTTAAAGTCCCTTTCAGTCTTAAAATTGGTGCAGAAAGTTTGGTCACTTTATCGTGGAGGAATGTTTCTCCTGTTAGTGGGGTTCCTCAAGGTCAGGTTTGTTTTCATCTTTACCAGCCCCATTTCTCCAAAGGTTGCCCCATTTCACCCCTTGGATGCTGCCCAGACACCACACATTTGAGCTGAGACAGCAGCTTTCTGGTTTGCGTGTGGCTCAGTCATTTCCAGCCCCATTCCCAGTGTCCAGCAGGGATGAGCAGGGTAAAGCCTCCCACTGACCTGTTTTTAGGGTGGAGACTGGGCTGTGTTTTGCTGCCTGCAGGTGGTCCTGGTTCCACTTGCTTTTCCAAGCCCCTTCTTCTCCAAACAGCATCCCTATGCCGTGTCAGTGCTCTCCTTCCAGTGTGCTTTGCTGTGGTCCCTGCTGAGTTCAGTGATATTTAATCATGTCCTTGAAGTTTGGAGCACAAAAGTTGGACTGACTGGGGACAGCAGTGAAAAAAACAAATACTGTAAGGCTCTGGCTGGTTTTGCCCTTCACCTTTGCAATTTTGTAGAGTTGCTTGCAGTGAAGAATAGGTGTTTCCTTCTTCTTACATTCTGGGAATGCAGTAAAAAACTGTAGAGCGTAAAAGGGAGCTCTGTTAGCACCAAGCCAGAAGTCCAGTCCAGGAGAAGTTGGAAAGAGTTTGAGAAAAAAATCACATCTGTAACTGAGTAAGTTTTTATGTAGCAATATACATATTTAATTTATGCTTGCAGCGACAGCAGTTGTATATGCAAAAGCAGGCGTGCCATTACGTGTGCACGCCTGCCTGGGATTCCAGGACTTAAGAAAGAAGCGATTATGATCATGGATGAGTTACACTGTAACGGCTCTTCGTGTTGGATAAGGAGCATCTGTATGCTCTATCATGCACATGCGAAACTATTTTTATTATATTAATTTGATTTCCATGGGAGATTGCATAGTAACCGTTTATGTTTCATGGCTGCATAGAAACTTGTCTTGCAAAGAGTCCACTGTTATGTACGTGGCTCTTGAGAAGGCAAAATGTACTGAGGTGGTTGACATTTACACACTTACAGTTAGTATTTTTACAATGAAAAATCCAACTGGTTTACCAGAAAGGAGTTGCCTCATGAGGTTTTGATTGTAATTACAGATGTGCAACTTGCCAGTTATTCTATTCAGGTACGTCTCTTAATGAATAAGAAATTTGTTTTGATAAGAGTTGGTCCTCTGTTCAATGATTATGAGCGAGTGATTGGAGAAGATTGGCTGTGAAGGAGCTTTTTGCAGTTGCCAGTGTGAGATCTCTGCTTCTCTTTATTTATTTATTTATCTGTTTTGAACAGTCATTTCCTCTTAGACTTCTCCCCATGAAAAAACTCACTTTTCACAGGATGTAATTTCCTCCTTTTCCTGGTTCTTCTAAGGCTTAGGAAAGTATGGTTCAGCAGTTCAACCTGCTATATTGAGCTACCTCCTTAAAAAAACAGATGCACAAGACCTTGCCTCGGAAGCAGTGGAGTATTTAAACTTGCTTTCCCAAGTCCATCCTTTAACATGGTTATTTACTGTCAATAGTGTTATCCATACAGATGTGCTCAGGTCTTTTATGACTTTTCCCAAAGTCTTGTCCATACGAATTTCTTATGACAAAAGGTTCCCCTTGGGAGCCACATGTTAAAATCTCTTAGGTTTGCAAGCAGTGGTGAGTGGTGTGTTACAGCTGACTGTCTTGATTTCCAGTGGAGACTTCAGACAGTGTTGCATTTGAACAGCCACCTTTGCTTCTGACTGTTTTTTCTGAGGCTTACAGCTTCCAGTTTTGAGATAGCCTCTTGCACAACCAGGAAATTTTTAACTTAAAAAAAACTCAGGAGGGAGGATGCATGGATGATCAGCTTCTCATTATTTTCATTCTTTGCAACACAATAGCAGGATAAAGAAATTACACGGGAAGAGATGGATTCTAAATAATTATGTTGATTCAGTACACAGAGATATGCCAAGCCTTGCCGCAGAGGTACTGATGCTCTGTTTTATGTGGCTTTTATGTAGTATAGAGGAAGCCTCATGAACACCACAACAGTCTTTCAAAGTCTTTCAAGGGCCATTCCAGTATCCTATCAGTCCCCTTCCACAAGAAGTGCTCAAGGGGAAGGATGAGAACAGGAGGCTGCTGAGGACTGCAAAGAAAATTCACGTACTTTAACAGAGTATAAAATTTTTTAGTACAGAGTTTAAGGTTATTTTTGGCACTGGTAAAATAAATGTTCATCTCTGAGTTTTGTTAACAGAATATTTAAACTGTATAGGTAGTCCAGTGTTGATGTATATCTCCTCGGTGAGGCTCTTCCCATTCTTTTTCAGGCTCTGAGTTTAATAATAGTAATGTTCTTGTCATACATTTTAGATAATGGTCATCATATTTTCTTGTCTCCTTAGAGACACTGTGAAAATTAATTAGCTAGTGTTTATAAAGGAGGACACTCAGATTCTGTTACTCTGACTAATTACTCTCTGAATACCTGTATTGATTCATAGCAGAAGTGCTCCCAGGATGGGATGGTGTTTTGCAGGGAGGGGAGCATCCATGTCTGGCCAGAAGTGCCCTGGGTTGACATGTGCTCCTGATTACCCAGCCGGCTCTGAGGACTGTACTGACAAATACCTGATACTTGCACATGTCACCTTATTTTCTCCAGGCTCTTCAGGATGCATTTATTGTAACAATTGTCTCCTGTGGTTTGTTAGACCATGTAAAGCATGACTTGAGGGGGAAGTCTTGATGTTTCAGGGTCTGAATTTTGGGGGAGACAGTATCTATTGTAGGCTAATATATTTATGAGTGCGTGTGTTTGGGTGCATAGATAATATTCATACATGTCAGATCAGGAGAAACGTATTTCAATATATATTTTTTTTTCCTGATCTAACAAGTACAAACTTCAACTGGCGGTAAGAGCACCACTTTGTAATTGTATTTAATAAGGAGATGGCCTGGAGCCAAACACTTGGAGATCCCAGCACTGCTGGGTTTGGGAATGAAGCACATCTCGGTCAGGGCTCTGTGGTGCAATCACATCCTTTCCCTGTACTCCATCCTGGCAAGGGCTCTGGCACCCACTGTGGGTGACAGGTATGACAGCTCCAGCTAGATTTTCTGACCAGAGAAACCAGGGCTTCAGGCAAAAACTGCGCCAGAAGAGCATGAGCTGAACAGAAAAATCTAATGATTAAACAACCACCAGGTTCAGTGGATCGCTGAGTTTAGCACTTAAACGTGTTGTTCAGATAGCAGCAGCAGCTGAACTTCAGTAGCTCAGACTGCAAAATCCACATCAGCCCTGTGCAGAATTATGCTGTCCCGAGGCCAAGCTCCCACGCTTGAGCTTGGTACAGATGAGCAGCTTCCTCTAGTAAAGGATGAAAGCTGTGCATTTGCACCAAGGGGCTGGAGAGCAAACAGCAGTCAGTGGTGTAAAGAGCTGTTAGCCCCAAATATCCCCAGTTTCATGGCCTGCAGTGCTCCAGGTCACGGTGCAGAGAGTGTACAGAGCAGGAAGACCAGCTCCTCTACCTGGCTTGTACCCCATCCTTTTCCTATAACCAGTCTCAACTGAAGGAGAGTTTATCCCAAGCTAGGTATGTAGTGAAGGATATGTGTATCTGCCCTCTATGACTCAGAAGCAAAGTAACAGCTTTGGTCTGGCAGAGATGGAGCTGGGTATATGTTGCAGCCCAAGCATAATAAAGGTCTGGAGGCTATAAGTGGGGGAAACCATTCACAGTCCTGACTTGGCAAAGCTCTTCAAAAGAAGAGCTCTTTGCCCCAAGCCACAGAGCCTCCCAAATTTCGGTTGGTTCCCAGAATTCAGACACCAGTGTTCTACAAGAAATGAACACACACAGTTCATTTTAATAAGGATTGAATTGGCAGCCGCATGGAGTATTAGTTACAAGAACATAATAGACGCAGTGGAGGGAATCTTTAAGCCACTGAAAGTGACTGCAGGGATATCCTTTCACTCCTGGAGTCTTTTTCCTTTGGCTTCTTCCAATCATGCAGCAGAAACGTGCAATTCCAAGGAGGTGAACACATGAAGACCTTGTCAGTTGAACAGTGCTGCTCTTGAGGCTTTCACCACTTCCTAGATTGCATTAAGCATTGTGCTTTGCTGCAGGTTTTAGAGATATCTCTGCTTTTGTCGGCCTTTTCCATGATTGAGTATATTCTGGCTGTTGTAACCTTTCAGCACAGCATGGTTTTTGTGTAACTCTTGTGATACTGCCTCATTTAACAGTAATTTGGCATCATCTCAACTTCCCAGCCTCAAGGTTTAGATGTTGTGATGACTCCGTTTCTGCAGGGACAGTACTGTTCACCATCGTGGAAGTTTGTTCCTGCAGAAACTCTGAGTGTGTATGTGCATACATATATTTTCATGGTTTATTCTTCTTTAAGCAGCCTGAAACCTTTGTAGATCCCTGACTAGATGCAGTGAAAGTGTAGATGTGACTCAGTTCTAATTTTCTTTGGGACGTAATGGCTTTATCTGTTGGAGCAAGATGTATGTTGTAGAAGAAAGGCCTTGGATGAGATAATATTTCTGTGAAGCTGAGCAGAGAAGCTTTCCTGAAACCACATAAAATCTGTTTAGAGCACAATGGTGGTGATGTACAAATGCAAATTTAAGGCTAGAGAGGTTAAGATCATGGCAACAGAGGAAGAACCTGAAAGTCTCAGCCCATTTGTCAGCATGGGAGAGAAGAAACCAAAGTTACTGGTTCTCCTGATTTGGCCTCTAAGCACAATGGCTCGTGTGATGCTACAGCAGACTGTTCATCAGAGGCTGTCCCCTATGTTACCTGGATAAACCACTGAGGATTAAACCACAACAAAATATCCTCATCACTAAGTCTGCAGATCTGGAGGGGAAAGAAGTGAGGGATAGAAACAATGGATGTTTTTTGCTGGTTGCCAAGATTTATAATGATGATTACAATGATGATGACTAGCTGAAGGAATGTTGCTTGCATTGTTCAACCACTGATCTCCTGATGCTCATCAGCAGAATTTCAGCTCTCAGATATTTTAGTGCTGGGGTGTTTTCTATCCTTATCCAAGTGGTTTATTTAATACAGCTGCAGCCAAATCCCCAGCATGGTGGCTTCCAGCTGCAGAACCTGTGAGCCCCCTCCCCCGGCCCCCCTCGAGCGGCTGCTGTGCTGAGAGCCCAGCACGGAGAGGAGAAGAGGCGTATGTCGCCAAGCAACATATCTTGTTTATCTTTTATTTATTGTAGGTATTTATACAGGGCAGGTCTCCCTGCTCCCTGCTCACAACTTTGCACCAGTGGCGGCTGCTGCTTGCCAGGCTGAGGCAGGCAAGGGAAGGGGCATGAATAATGCAGCGCAACATATTTATCGACATTGTCAAGCTGAGCCTCAGATCAAGTTTAGTGGGTAAAGAAGAGGCTTTGAATTCCTGCCGTACTACACATTAAGATTCAGATAACTTGATTTCGTAAAATAAGTGAGTCCAAGAGGCTGAAACGCAGGAAGTCTGTGTACAAAATGCAGCTAGTTTCTTTCTTTCTCTTCTTTCCCCCCCTTCTTGTGTCACTAGTGTGCAATTTGATGTGGGGTGTAAATTGCCTGAAAAAGATGAGCTGGCCATGGACGCACTTCTCCTTTCTCCACTGCATATCCCTCCTGCCCTGCAGGACTGCTATTGTGTGTGTTGAAAGCTTGTTTCTGTGCCTTCCAGATCCTCGTGCAAATTTTGGCGCTTCTTTGATATGTACCATCATTTGTAAATGTCAAGGCAAAAATAATAAACTATTCCAATAAGTGGGGTATGGAGCAGCTCCTGGAAATGGCCATCATGCTCCAGCAACGGTGGAGCAGCCTTGCCTGCTGCATCCCTGTGCTCACAGCAGCCTGGGCTTCCCTCACTGCCCCAGTCAGCTGCAGGAATGGTACAGACTGCTCAGGCTTAGGGAACAGTGATTTATGTATTTATTTATTTATCTATTATTTATTAAAACACTGGACTAGGCCTCGAGAGTTATGTTCTGTCACAAACTACTCCAGTTATTTTGAACGTGTCATTAGGGCTGGGATTTCCTTAAAGCAGGTGGCAGTGGTTCAACTTTTCTGCTGTTTGAAAAGAATGACAGCAAGTCATGAAGAACATCAAGGGGTGGGGAGGAAAGAAGCGAAGAGCAAGTTAAATTAGCACTGAGTTCTTCAGAACCCCCCACCCTTCATGTTCCTATTTTCATCCCTGTGTGACATTTCCTTACAGCGCAAAGAGCCCTGAAACATAAACCATCCATAGTTGCAGTGACTTTGCAGCACTGTGGCACAAATAACCTATTTCAGCAAAAATTTGTTATATTTTTATATAGATGAGAGTGTATGCAATCTCATTTTAGTATGAATTGCTAGTTATGTAGACTACCCTTGTGTTTTGAGTCCTGGACACCAACTGTGCCTCATCTTTTGACGTTACACCTTGGTTTGTCCCCCTGTGTTTGGGCAGGCAGATGCTGGTCCTGGACTCTGAGATTGGGAATTCGTCTGCAGCTGCTTACCCACAGGTAGTCAGTCATTCCTTCAGGCACAGTTCAGGGGACATTTATTGATTAATACTACTTTTGGCTGCAAATAGTAATTGCAGATGATTAAAAAGCCCAACAAAACTCGTAAAGCTAGGTAGAAGCCAGACTGGTCCTTGTGTGGTGTGAGATACTGGCTTGTAGCCTCTGGTTTTTAAATGTCTGTGCAAGGACACCCTGTTGTGTGTATGTGTGTGTGAAATTAAAATGGGATTGTTATTCAGCCTGCATTTTAAGTGCCTAACCTCTCTATTTTCAAGACATCCTTCTGCTTTGTGGGAAAGCTCATACTCCTTAAATCGTATTTTTTTATTGGGGGTGGGGGGAAGAAGTCCACAGGGAGTTTCGTGGGCAGTTCATGCAGTCAACTCAGCATTTTTGCACACTTGAAAAACAAAACTCTTCACAGTCCAAAAAAGAAAAAAAAAAAAGCCCCTGAAGAAATGATCTTAATTCTTAGCAATTCTTTTTAATTTAAATGTAATGAGTCTGGGATTTTTTTTTTTTATTCAAACAAATAAATATTTTCCAGAAGGCAAACATAATTTCACTCTGTCTGCTGCACACAAGGGAAAGAGAGAAATGATTACTTGACCTCAGGACAACACGATGCTCTTTTTTTCCCCCGTTGTCTGGTTGTGATGCAGGAATGTGCAATCTGCAATCAGAACTGGCAGATGCACAACTTTTGTTTGTAAAACTGACTTCATTATTCCTGCTGTAGGGGTGGGCTGGCTGAAGATATTTGGGATGCTAACGGTTTCTGGCCTTCCTGTTGAATCATCCATATATTTGGCCTGGACTGAAGGAGCAGTAGCATTGCTCAGATCCAGGGTCTTGGGAATCAGGGAGCAGCTAGCATGTTTTAACCATAGCCTTTTAGCACTAGTTCTCATTATCTCAGCGTTATCATGGTTTTGCTCCACCCCGTCCCTCAGTTTTATTTTGGCAACTGCTGAGATTACAGACTTTTTGGACCAGGGTCATCTCCTCACATCACATGCAAAGAGTAGAGCAGAGGTGGTTTTTACTGCAGCTTTACATAGCACTATCACATTACAAATAACTATGATCTAATGTTATATATCACCCTAGAGCTAAAAATCCCAGCCACCCACCAGTACTTAGCTATATTTTACTCTTGATGGCTTGTGCAGTGCTGCACCTCCTGCTTGTATCACTCTAATGACTGTCTTCCCTTATTTACCTTCTGAGATGTCTGCCCTAGTCTGAAATAATTCCCTTAAGGTTAAGACAAAGACACTGGGGACAAAAATGATGTGTGATTATGTAATTAAAGCCTGTATTAATTTATGCAAGGTAGTCTGAGCAGCCGAAACTTCTGCATTTCTTTTGGAGTTCTTGAGTCAATCTTCTTATTTGTCTAGTAGGAAAGCTTTTCTTTTTTTCATCATTTTCCAAAGTGAAATTTCTTTGTTTTCTTAGTAGAAAATGCCAGTTCCACTGTGCCCAAAAATGATATTTCTGTTTCCTTTGCAACCACCCATGGGGTTTGAACCACAGACCTACAGCACTGTAACAGAGGTCTCTATCGTGTGCTAATTAAAGGGATTAAAACCAAAGTCAGACAGAAGGGAAAAGCAGCAGCTTGGGGCCAGGTGTTAAAAAGGGGGGTTGATTCAGGGACACATCAAATCTCCTTCATGACAATCCCCAGCTGATCATACCTCGTATGGCCTTCCACGTTCATTGCCTGTCTGCTTCCAAGTCTCAGCTGGAAACTTTCCCTTCCCAGTGCTGTGGCACTGGCTTTCTCCTTCTCTCTCTCTACTCGTACTCATCTCTCTAATTGTGTAAAATGTTTTGGGCTGTAGTTTTCATGAAGGATGATATGCAGACTAAAGTTGGTGCTATATATATGAAATTGTGATCTGTAATTTGTATTTTCTTCACCGTATAACTCACGTTTATTTAATAAGGATGTGGCTGGATGTAGTTCTTAATATCAAGTAGACAATACAATTGGTTTTACCATTTCCTTTTGTTGATCCCTCTTTATTACTTCCCATCTCACTTAGAAGCACAGAACATTTGATTAGTGGCTTTGTGAGCATCATAACAGTGGGTCAGAGATGCAGGAGGTGGAGAGGAGGTCAGCAGGAGTGACTTGAGTGTCTGTGACTCAAAGTGACCAGCAAACTCCCTGGGGAGAGTTCAGTATCTGTGAATCTCATTAGTCTGTTTATTTTATTTTACCTCCCTAGTATTTGATTATTGTTAACACTTAGAAATCCTGCACTTAGGAATGATGTTGACTTGGAACCTGAAGCACCGAACAGCTCATTACTATAGCAAAGCTCAACTCCTTTGTGTCTGATGACATCTCTACAGCTCAGTGACCTGGGTGGTGGCCCTAGCAAGGCCTCTGATCTTACCTTTTTGTTAGTGTAGAGAAAAAAAGAAAAAAAGAAAAGAAAAAGGCATTAAAATTAAAGTCTCATGACTGTAATGAAAAGGTTATTTCCCCTTCTCTCTCAAGTTAAGTTCTGTGCAATTGCAGCTCACTTTGTCCTGTCCATCTTGTAGTCTCATTAGCTGCTGGGCCACGGAGGAATTGAGGAGAGAGAGTTGGGAGTTTTATCTGCATGCTGTACCAGCGTGGAAGATTCAATGAGATGATGGCTTGTCATTTTTTATTAATGAGTTGGAGCCTGATTCATTATAGATGTGTGGAATGAGCTCGGTGTGGCTGCGGGGGGAGGGGAGGGACTCTGCCAGTGAAGAGGTACCCGCAGTGTGGGTCTTTCCTTGCTTGGCCTTAAGCAAACTGGCTTACGAGTGCAGCTCTGCCATTGTGCTGCACGGCCCTGAGTGGGCGCCTGGCTCCGCTCTCCCACCACCCAAGCCCTCGTGTTGCAGCACAGGACAAGTGGCCCCAGAGGAGAAACGAGTATTTAGCGATGCTCAACATTAGTCCTTGCTAAGAAGGCACTGTCCCTCAGGGTCTGTCTTTCTGGCAGGTTGGTGGCTGAGAAAGCCTTGCAGAGTTTCTGTTTGAGCGGTCGATTGGCATGGTGGATTAAACCATGTTCTCACCAATGGGAGCAAATAGCTGTGTGTCCTTCAATCCCTCCTTGCATGCTGGTGGTATGAGCCATATGTATGTGAGATACATGTACATGTAAAAACACACATATATGTACACATACGTATTTGTAAAAAAAAAAAATTACATATATATTTTTCTCAAAAGCCGTATGGTCAAAATAAACCATTTATGTTCAGAAGGAGTTGAGTACTGAGGAGGTTGAGGGCAGGTGACTCTCTTGTCCTGGGCAAATCCAAATTCCCTTGAGCAGAAGTGGTCACTGGCACTCTGAGAATCCCCCAGCTATGCCACTGGAGGAAGTCCCTCTTGGGGGCCACAGGCAGAGCTGTGTCCTGCAGCTGCTGCCCCTTTGCCAGCCGTTCCCCACAGGCAGGCTGTGCCCGCAGTGTGCCTCTCCCTCACTGACCACACAAGCCTCTGTGAGATGCTTCCTTGGGAGGGGACAGGACGAATTTGGATGGCAAGAGCTGTTGAATGTTGGAAAGCAGGATTAAATATTTAAAGAGTATTTAAACCCAGTTTAAGGGTGTTTAAACCAGCTTAAAAAGTCCAGTGTAGGCTCTTCTCCTTGCACAAACTTAATGAATTCCATTTTTGATGCTTCTGTGTTTCTGCCTATTGCTAGTAGCCCTGAAAAACTGCAAGAGAGTCTCCCCTCTCACACCTTTTGTGCTATTTATATGGATCAAAGAAGTGCAAGTAAATATCCCAGCTTTTGGAAGTGTCTGTGACAATAATCTGACCTTTCCGAAAGTCAGAAAGTTGTAGCTAGAGACAGGCAGAATTGGCATAATTTAGCTTGCCTGTTGCATTTTGTTTATTACGTGTTTAAATTCGTAAACTCTGTGCTCTTTTCGGAGATAGGTAACCATTCAGCATTAATCTCAGTGCACTGGCAGAGACATGCAGTTGCAATTGTCTCAATCTGAAGTGAAGGTCATGCAGATGGAAGCTATCTGGCTCCTCTGTGTACACAGAAAAGTGTGAATTTTGTGTGTTTGGCAGTGGTCTCCCACTGGAAAGGTGTGGTGTGCCATGCTGGTGCACTCACTGGTGCACAGGTTTCTTCTCTACATCAAGCCACCAGCTGAGAGCGAATAAGAAAATATTCCTGAGCATCTTAGAGGATCGTTAATTTAATAGGTCTTGTTGAATAAGGGAAATTTTTCCTGCTTTGCATTTACACTTGCCCTTACATAAATTCTGTCTGAGGTTATGTTCTGGTGATCTGCAGAGGACAGAACATACTGTTTTCCAGTCTTGTTATTTATAATCGTGCAGTGTGGTTCAAATATTTTAGAGGAAGCTGCACAACTGGGTACACGTGGAAATAAAAGATACGCTGCCCCTGACTTTGGTGAGAGCTTTCTTTTCCAACATTTTTTCAGGACCCACAAGTATTTTGAAATGGTTCGGTGTACTATGTAGAAACTTAAATAAAAACTCAGGGTGCTGTTTGTTATTCTCTGTTTGCAAGAAAAAGAAAAGATCAAACTGTCCTTGCAGTAGAATTGCAGGCTTGAAAGGGTTAATGCAACAAACAGACCTAAAGGAATCTTTTCCCCTTGTAAAATATGCAGCCATAGTGACAGCAGTATTCCCAGAGTCAAGTTATCTTTTACATTAGTGAATGTTGTTCCTAAAGCTTTAGCTGGGGTAATAAATGATTCATGGTAACCACACCTTTGTGCACAGCCGTCCACTTGATGTTCAGTCCATGTGCGACTTCAAGAAGCCTTGCAGGAGTTCCACAGCTCCAGTTCAGCAGCTTTCTCCCAGTAACTGTGACAGGGAGAAAGGCATTTGAGTAACAAATGGTAAGTCGAAGGGAAAGGTTTCTCTTCTACCTCTTAAAGTGTAAATTAGCAGTGTTTGTTTGTGCTTTCTGTGCAACCTAAGTTTGATGCACATTGCTGAGAGTCTGGATGTGGAGAGGAGGTGGCTGAGTCTATTCTCTTTGGAAAAAAAGGAAAATAGGAAGTGAACTTTAAAAGTTCTGTATGTCAGTTCTCCGAGCACATCCCCAACATGCAACTAGTGAGACCTCCCAGTACATCTGTGGTGCAGGACCTCCTGGCAGAGGAGCTCCAACTCAGATAACACTCAAAGCTGGGCTGGAGAATAGGTCTCCCATTCCCTGACCGTCTGCTCATGCTGTTAAATGTCCAAGAGTCTGGGCTCCTCCCAGACCTTTGGTTCTCATATGCATCTGTGAACCCAGGCTTCTTCTTCTAGGGGAAGGTGACTGACCCAGGTGGGATCTCAGCTCTGGATTTTTAAAGCCAAAGCTCAGTCCCTACCACCTCTGTAGTTTGTCCTGCTGGGTTAGTAGTTTGACAACTAGTTGTGTCTCTTGACAGGACGTGTCAGATGTGTTAACTTGATCTGACCAAAAGCACATGGTCTGTGCTAAACCAGTTAAGCCACTGGCATAGTTACAGATGCACATCCAGAGGGTTCTTCATCTGATGTGGAGGATGGATTTCTAAAATGGTTGGGAAAATTGCTTTTGGAAGACTCCATCCACAGGTGGAAGGGTACTGAGAAAAAGTTACAGGTAGAAGAGGTGAACCCTATCTTTACTCTTACTGACTGCATTTACACAGCTGAAGAGATCAGGGCAGGACATTTTCTCATTTTTAACCCCACCACCCATGTCCACGCAGCTACATTGCTTTCCTCCCCAAAGCAAAGTGATCTTGTCTGCATCACGTCCTGGAAACAGTCCCAGGCCAGTGCTGTCCTCCCAGACATGCCTGCTTTGTCCTGGACACAGCGCAGGAGGGTGGTTGCACTCAGTCAAACAGAGGACCCCAGTAGTTCCCTGCTGGGACTGCGGCCCCACTGATACTGCTCCAGTGGAGATGACTGAGAGGGCGACTGCTAGATTTTGAGACCCTGTGATTACTAAAGATAGATTTGTCCAAACAGTAGGACTTACGCAAGATTTTTAAAAAATCTTGAAGAATCTTCCTACTGGGAGAAACAAAGTAGGCACAAAGTTGACCCAGTCAGAGAATGAATATTGTTAACAGACCACTATGTCAGGACACTGGACAATGACTTACAATACTCACTTGTGTTCTGAGATCCACTGAGATTTGAGTAGGGAGAGGAGGTGTCGAAAAGCTGTCTTGGATTAGCCTGAGAAGTTTTTCAGCAGTTCAGAGAAGAGCCTAGAATTAATAAGGACAGCAGGCATCCAGGAATGACAAATACTAATGAAGGGAATTTATCCCAGTTCATTTAGTTTTCTCTGCAAAATGATGGGGGGGAGGTTTTTGGTTTTGATCTCGAGTCGACTTCCAAACAGTAGTCCGTATGTCATTCCCCTTATGACTGTGCCCTGCATGAGCATGAAGCGTCGTGCCAAGGGTGCAGCTGACTTTCCCAGAGCCACGTTTCAGAATGCCACACTCTGGAGCAGCGGAATGTACTGGAGACCTGTGTTTTATGTATCTCTCTCTCCAGCAGTTCATGAATAGTAAGCACAGTGGGTTTTACAAGGACAAATATGGAATGGCCTCCATTGCATTTGAGTAGAAAGTGCAGCAAACAATTGACATAGCTCAGTCTTGGGCATTTACTGGTTTAAAAGAAAAAACAATTTCCAACAATTGAGGAGTTTTTTTCTTAGCAGGCCAATCACAGACTTTTGAAGCATGAAATGAATTTCACTGGTCCTTGCCAATAAGCTTCTCTCTCTCATATTGTTTTTTATGAAATGGCCATAATCTTTGCAGGTAATGAATGAAAGCTACACTATGAAGTCCCACCTAACATTCTTCTTCTTGATTTATAGTGTATTGGTCAAAATAGTAAACTGATAATGATTGCAAAGTAGTGATAAATCACTATGGGATGATGTATCAGAAACAATAGGAAATGTTCTGGAGGAAGAAACTTGGAGCCATTTGGGGAACAGCTGTATGTTTTGCAGATATGAAAGATACCAGGGAGTCCTCAAAAATACAAATTAAAAGACTCTCTCCCTTTGTTTCTGTCAATATTGGGCTGTTCCTCGCTTCTGTAAGAAATAAACTCAAGACATTTATGATGAATTAAGGTTCCCACACCCCCAGTGTATCAAATCTAATTAGAAAGTGCTGGTGGAAATCAATTTAGGCCAAAATCCTGTCTGGATCTGAAGTTGAGATCTGGACGTGATCATTCCATTTTGTACAATTCTGCAGAACACTGGTATTTAGACCTCACTTCTGCAAAAAAAAAAAAAAAAAAGACCCTTGTGGATAAATTTCTAAAGATGAAGAAAAGTAATGTTGCTCTGTCTTGTATTGCCTCAGCTTCTAGATAATACACCTTTTCTCTTCTCTTTTCTGTCCATCAGATGTGTTTTCAGTCTGTGTTTTTTAGTTGGCATCATATAATTGTGACACATTTTGACTCAGATGTGCTTAGTCTAATGATGTGCCAATAGATGAAATAACAGATGGAGCAAAATCACCCCTGCCTAAATGTAGTTTGAAGAGACCGTGGTGTATCCTGCGAACCAGAAAGTTACCCAATCTTTTGGGGACTTGATCTATCCCAAATAGATCTTCGTAGAAAGGTTTTGGGTTGAATTCTCTCTCTTGTCTTGTCTTGTAATGGCAACTTTCTTTGGACTTGGTGCTAATCATACCAATGAGCCAGCTCTGATTGGTACTAGCTTGCAAAAGGCCTCTTTTGTTCTTGTTAGAGTATCTAACCTCTAAATCTATTTAATACCCTTTCCCTGGTTGTCCATCATTATGACACATGATTTTCCAAAGGATTTACTATTAGTTAGCAGCACAGGGCTTTCTCCCTGGGGTAGCAGCTACTTGCAGTGAAGAAAATGCATGTTCGATGTAGCAATTTGTCTTTTTTTATATATTTATTATAAGAGTAAATGAGTTATTGTGGGGGACTTCAATATTATTGCAAATTAGGTGCTACAAGCCAAGCCATGCACATTTGTTATGTTTCCAGGCATACACAGCATGCATAGCAGTTCAAAAATCAGCAGTCATATTATATCTAGGCCTTTTCCTGGGCAGCTGCTACTTTGCAGGTATTTTTGTAGTGTGACTGTTCCATAACTCTGCTTACTTCAAATGAAGGGAGGGGGGAATCTGTCACAAAAGTGATTGCTATAAAAAATGTTTTGATGAGCACGAAGGCATGAATTATAAAATCTCTCAAGATTTAGTTTGTAAAGTAGGTATGGGCTAATGAATATACAGAGAGCATTCCTTGTTGTATATTCCTTCTATGATAGTAATTTATTAACAGAGTTTTTCTTTCTTTTTTAACTTGCACCTTTCTGGATGTACTTGTGAGCTGGAAACTTACTGAAATTATTATTTGCTCCTCTATTCAGAAAAGTGTACAGAATCGAGCAAAGCACACAATATCAAATCCTACCTGAATTCTGCTTTAACAAGGGACATAAATTAATTAAACTTTAAATCAGCAGAATTAGTCAAGTGTTTTAGTTTCAGCAGCTCACCAAAGCTAGGGGCTCTGTGTTGAGGAGGGAGAGAAGGGAATTCTGCCCCAGTGTCTGTGTTGGAGAGGGAGTGAAGGGAGTTCTGCCCCAGGTCAAGCTTCTGAGTTTCTGGTTTGGGGGAAAACAGACACTCGCCAGAAAAGAAACTCTTTTTGTGTAATTTCATCTGACAAGGATGCAGAGATGGACAACCAGGCAAGAGACCCATGTTCAGATCCTCTGCTTTCCAAATTGAGCCCTTTTTTCTAGTTTAGCCATCACCCTAATCCTGGATTTAGAAACTAATCTGGATTCAAACTCGGTTTCTTTTGATGTTCCTGCAGGATGGGTGGTGTCTGGTGCAAGGGGAAAGCACCCTGTGTACAGAACAGTAAGGAAGAAAATTCTGAAAATCTCCTTGGCTCCAACAGATTTCAAAAGAGAGGAATTGATAAGAATTTTTCTTCTAGTTTTCCTTTTTTTTTTCCTCCAACAAGAGAGCCCAATGTGTCATGTTTCATGTAATGCTGGTTATATTCATCATAGGTGACCTGGATCATTTGTACTTGTGGTTTATAGTCTCTTGACATGCATTGTTTTCTCTAGCTTGAAATATAGCACATTAATGAGGAATGTATCTGTTCAGATGTACGCAGTCAGCTCATGAAAGATGCTTTGGTAGCACTTAGACTAGTTTGTCAACAGCGAGCGTTTTGGCAGCTGCAGAGAAAAAAGCATCCTGAATTCATACAAGAGACTAAGAAAATCTGACATTAAACTTTTGTGAGCCATGTTTACACATGCTGGAGCTCACTGTGTAATTAGGCACGTTGTAACCTCCCTAATCCAAGCTCTGGTGAAGTAGCTATCATTTCACAATTAAATGCACATCCACTTCTGATGGGCCTTTATCGATACTTGTGTTCCCTCTGTGTTGGGAGTGGGCTGCAGCTGAGGTAGCTGACAGCCTGAAAAAGTACAGCAGCACTGGAAAATAGCACTGGAACAGCGGTTCACGTCAAAAAATCAAAGATGAATATGTTTGGTGAGAGAAACCAAGGATGCTGGGAGCATGATGGGAAGCCTGGGGAGCTGGTGCCTGGACCAGGTTGTGACGTCCAACATGGGAGACTCACAGTAGCCTTCGGTCTGTGTGGGATGGCCCATGCAAGCAGTCTGTTCCTCTCGCTCTGTGGAAACTCCCCATTTGTCCTGTGCTTTCCTGTTGAGCACGAGCAGCCAGTTCTTGACAGTGCCCTCCTGGGTGCTTTGCTGCGGTGGCTCCCTGTGTGCCAGTTGCTTACTATTCCTGGTACTCCTGATCGCTGCAGTGGCATCTTTGCTCTTCCTTCTTACAAAAAGGGGTCACTTTTTACTATTTTCCTGTATAAGATCTGGAGTTGTTTGGTAGTGAGAACAGAATTACTGGGAAGTGTTGGGAGTCCTAAATTTAGCTCTTTATTTGGCCCCATGTTATTGCTTTGTGAGTGCATGCTTTAGCAGTGCCTTGGAAAGCTGTAAGTGTACCAGTTTATAGCTGTTGACTTCAGTAAGCATTGGACTAGGACCTATTTGCAACATGGTATTAGATCTGCGGGAGCATTGGGAACAATTTGGATTGTGTTCCCAGTTACCAAGGCAAGCAGGAAAGACCTTTCAGACAAATTTGGGAAGGGAAAAACATTATTGCTATTTCTCCATCAGAGAAAGAGAAGAAAAAATTTTCGTACTGAAAATTTGTGAGGTTTAAGCAGTTGTGGAGTACAGTCCGATCACTGCACATGAATGAAGCTTTTTCTTATTAATATACAATCATCCCAAAAGCTGTCTCAGTTTGGTAGAAATTATTTTATTTGCATGCTGTTGCCTTGTGTATTAATGGATTATGGGTAACAATCTGGAGCGGCATCCTAAGGACAAAGAACATGACAAACTACATCTTGAAATCCATCTAAACTTGAATAGTTCAAATCTCAAGAGACAAAACTCTGTTATAACTATTCCTGTTGAGTAGTAACAAGTCATCCCATTAAGCAGAAGCTAGAAATCAGCATGTCTCCGAGACAGCACAGCAACATTTATTCAGAGACCGAATTGTGGGCGAGATGAGCGGCGCTGCCTTTGTACTTTGCTCTGAAATACTTATCCCCCTAACATCCCTCTGAGCTCCCAGGTTTCCAGAGGCCACGGCTGCCTCTTAATCTTTGTTTGCATTCACCTCTCAAAAGATCAGTATTTTCTCATTACAAATTGCTGTGCTTTTCAAATGACAATAAAGGTAACTTTTAGCCCAGAGATTGAGCCAGTTGTTTAGTTTCACTGAACTAGGGGTGTATATGTAGAGGCTTTCTGATTCACGGGAGTTGGTGTGCATACATTCTTAGGAGAATCTTTGCTGTCAGGGACCTTTTTTTTCCTTTGTATAGAGACTCTATCAGAGTTCATGCAGTACACTTTGTAGGAGCTGAGACCATAAGGAGTTTCTCCCAGCTGTACAGAAATCTTTATTGCCTTTAATCATTTAGTATTCCACAGAAGTAATATTGTCGTCATCTTTTTTTTTTTCCATGCACCACTCTAATATAAATGCATCTTTTATGTTCCCAGATTTGACCAAACCAGTATGTTATTTCAGCTACTTTTCATTAACAACTTGAGGTATTTTAGCTGTGCTGTAGCTTTTTCATTGTGTTTCTATGCTACTTTACTATTGAATGAAATTTAATACGTTGCTTATAATTAGCAGTTAGGAATGTTACCCTCCCATCACTTCCCTGCTATGAGACTTGCTTAAAGATTTTAACAAAGAAAATATTCTTTACTCTTGAAATGCTTTGCAGTTCTGCCCAGGCTGCTCAAAATAAACATTGTTTTTGAACCAAACTCTGCCCTCCTACCCACCCCCCTTCCAAAACAAACAAAATATCTTCAGTGGCCATCAGATAGAAATTTGACCCTAATTACGTGCTTTGTCTATTCATGCCATGTAGTAGGGGTCCAGAGAGTGATAGTTTGAAACTGAATGCACTTTAACATAGCATCAGGTGCCAGCAGAAATACACAGCATGTGTGTTGAAAGGTATAATGAGAGTTATGTGCTCCTGTAAGCTTCAATTTGCATATGTGAAGTGAGGTGGGATTTTTTTACTATAGTGATTAGCTCTTCTGAGACAAGCCCAGAAATCCTTATTCAGCTGTAACTCCTGATGCTCAGTCATTATTCATATACTCATGGTTTCCAAAGACCATCCCATTTCAAGTATCACTGTGGGTTTCAGTCGTGTCAGGGGCAAATCTCCAGTGTTCCGCACCACGGTTTTACTTGTCACCTCTTAGTCAGAATCAGGATTCTGAACTTAAGGGGTGGGGAGGTGTCCCTTGGAGCAGCTACCCAGTTCCTTTGCTGATTAAGTCACCACACCATTGCTCACACTCCTGGGCACTTCTCTGGGAAGTCTGGGAAGCCAGATGGCTTTTGCTGCTCATAGCAAAAGCACCCCATCAGTGGCTGGGTACTTCAGCCCCCAAAGCACCTGGAAAGGATTTGCCCAGTTCAGGCTCTGCTCAGTGGACCTGCTGTAACAATGGCAAAGCATCGAGTGCAGTGGTGGTTCCCTTGGGGTCAACTGAAGGAGCAGCTTAGTAGATATGAACATGAACAGTAGCAGAGAGGATATTAATTTGCCTGTGGCTTTGCTTATGTCTGTGTACACCCAAGTGGGGTTGGTTGGTGGCTCGGACCTGAAAGTGCTGCAGGTTGGTGCTGGTGTGGAAGTGCCCACGTGAAGAGGTGAATCACTCAGCAGAAGGACTTCTTGCTCTTCTGTGGATTTTTATTAACTTCTTGCACTGTCTTAACTCTTCTACCTCAACTTCTCTTACTAAGCTTGGTAACCCACACTGAGGGTCCTCTCCTTACCAAACTCAGTGCCTCTTCTGAAATACCAATTAAAACCAGTAACATTAATGTTGTTTCATTTCCCTTTGGTGGTTCTTTTTTAATTGTTTATTTCCTTGTTTTGAATTCAGTTTATGAGTTTGGTTTCTCTGATGTATAGGACATTGTTATGGTAGTTCTGCACAGACATTACTTCTAGTCAGCCACCTAAAACAAAACAAAAGGGAAAGAGAAGGAGGAGATTGTCTCTTAGTTACAGAACAGCTAGTTTGTATTGAAAAAGAGACTAACTCTTATAGAATGCACTGTAATTTGTATTGTAGATCTAATTTGTGTGAGTCTTAAGTGCAGCCATGCATTATTGTGTTTGCAAAAATTAAAACTTTGAGATGTGGGAAGAGATAGAATTTAGTTTCTAATTTGTGCAAACATTTTAATCTCCCTCTCGCAAAAGACTTGTGAAGCCTGTTCAAGGCCAGAATGTTTAATTGTTCAGACAGAGCTTTTTCAAGAGGCCCAAGGTAAGCAGGGACAAACTTGCAAAAGACAATCACATCCTTGGCTTCTGTCCCTTTTTGACCAAACCTGCACGACAAGAAGTGTGGACAGCAGGTCAAGAGAGGTGACTGTGCCCCTGTATTCTGCCCTTGTGAGACCCCACCTGGAGTACTGCATCCAGCTCTGGGGCCCCCAGCACAGGAGAGCACAGAGGAGGCCACAAAAGGGAGCAGAGGGCTGGAGTACCTCTGCTATGAAGACAGCCTGAGAGAGTTGGGGTTGTTCAGCCTGGAGAGGAAAAGGCTCAGAGGAGACCTCATTGCAGCCAGTCAAAACTTACAGAGGGCCTACCAAAAAGATGGAGAAAGACTTTCTAACAAGGACAGGGTGTAGTGGTTTTAATCTGGAAGAGAGTATGTTTAGAATTAACATTAAGAAGAAATATTTTACTATGAGCTTGGTGAGGCACTGGAACAGGTTGCCCGGAGTAGCTGTGGATGCCCCATCACTGGAAGTGTTCAAGGCCAGGTTGGATGGGACTTTGTGCAATGTCATCTAGTAAAGATGGCAGGGGTGTTGGGTTAGTTGATCTTCAAAGGTTCCTTCCAACGCAGACCATTCTATGGTTCTGTGATTATAGGTTGTCTGGCTTGAAGCATTTATGCTGAATGTGTCAGCAGCATGAGACACAAGCTGTCTGAAAATAGCGCAGGCTCTCAAACTGGACTTCCAAAATCTCTTAAAATGCTCTTGAAATATTTGTGTGAGTGTGCTGAGGCTCATTACACCCTCTTTAACCTGCTTCTAAGAAGGTATAGATTTGGAGTGTGACTTGCCCTAAAGGCACTCTCTCAAGACAGTTAGGATACTGTGCTCCTGGTAATACTGAATGGTGTGCCATAAACAGGCTATTTTATATTTTGCACACACCCAGTCATCAATGGCTTCCTGCTTGGGAACTGTGGTATTCAGACACTTTAGCAGCAGCACAGAGATGTAAACACATTTACACTCCTTAAGTGAAGGCCAGAAGAGTTTTGGTCCATCCCCACTAAGAACATAATAGCTTGTTCACAAGCACAGGTCCAGCTCATGTGCTGAGGTGCTTTCTGGAGTAGCCCAGACTGGTGGCTGCATTCCAGGGAAGCTCCCTGGTGCTGGAGTTGACTGATGTATGAGCCAGTTGCAAAGCCATTGCTGTTCTCTTCTTACTCTGCTCTGTTGTGTGCTTGAGGGATGATGGCCATTTTGGTCATAGTTTATTCTGGCATAATGTTTATTTCCCAAAGTAACCATTGGGCTTCCAATTTCATTTCATAATGGAAAGATGAGCAGAAATTACATTGAAACCCACCATCAGGATCTGCTTGGGCAAAGCCCTGTTATTTCATAATTCACTCTGATGCTTTTGGCCCAACTGCTTAGGAATCAGTTCTAATTGTCTTGTGAAGCCAAATTTCTGGTTTTTTCTTGGCTCTGGCATTGCTCCTGCAGTAATGTTATGATGTCTGGCTCCAGGGGTGCTGACAGTGAGTTTGTATGACCGAGTGCTCAGGATGGAGCAATGGTACCTATACTGGGCTTAAACAGAGGCTTCAGTGGAGTACATCACCCTGTGTTCGGCTGACACCACAGAGTGACAGTTCTGTGTCTGCAGCACAGCAGTCTTGCTTTGTATCGGAGTCAGTATTCTTGTACCTTCATGTGTGTAAGTGCCAGCAGGCACCACTTTACAGGCACTTCACTGTAGTATCAGTGTTCACCACTGAAGATTTTCAGAGTGCTCCAGAATAAGCTCCAAATGGCTGAGAAACCTGGAGTGAAACCTGACTCTGTGTGCTTATTAGTTGATCTACTGATGGATTTTTAGTGCATTTTGAGGGTATGTGTGGGTTTTTTACAAGAGGCAGCTTGCTATTGCAGCTCCAGACTCAGTGGCCTTAGAGGACTTCTACACGCATTTTACAATGGGTCTTTGAAGGCAATGACTCATAAGTAGGTTTGGCCTGACTCCATGGAAAAGTGATTTCAATCCCTTCCAACGAGGGGCACCACAGCCAGTCTGTGTCAGCCAGCACACACTCTTTTCTCCTTCTGTGTGTTCATATATCCTGTGAACCCATGACAAATCTGAGCATGTGTGTGGCAGTGTTTTTCTTTTCTAAGCTAAAAAATGTAGTAGCAATGGTCCAAGTCAAGCCAAACCTAAGCACTTAAATACTTTGGGAATTTTCCCATTATAACAGATAGGAAAACTTCCTTTGCACAGAAAGAATTTTGCAAATACGAGTGAAAAGCAACAAATGGAAAGCTCATTAGAATATAGTCATTAATTCTTGATCTAAATTAACATGGTTAAATACAATTTAGTGAGTTTCTCAGTGTAGGTCTGCCGAATACATTAACCAGAGTTCAAAACAAACACTGTGATAACCACATTTCTTAAGAGCGACATCAAAAGTGCTTTGGCAGAAGGTCAGCCCTGAATCTGTGATATTTTGGGCTGCTCCATGCTCTTGGGACCACTTTCAGTGTTTAACATGCAGTGAATAAATAAGCACTCTGGAACCTTTTTTCTTTTTTTCTTTGTTTTTTTCTTCCCCTGAGTGTGAAAGGCTCTGAGAAACAGTATTGGCAGCAGGAACACCTTGTGCAGATCAGATGAAAAACCTCTCTTCTGACTTGAGCTGACTCCTGCTAATTACATGGCTGGAGATGGACCTTTAGGAAGCTGCCCCGGGGCATTGTCCTGGACAATCCCCACCAAATTAGGGCCGGTCAGGCCAAATGCGAAGAGAGTGGTGATTACTGAGATTATTTTCTTTTCAGACTTGCTCCTTAGCTCTACTTTGCTGGGTGTTGGTTTTCAAAAGGGCCTTATAATAAATGTGGGCTGTCTATATATAGCCCAACTTTTGTTCGTTTGCACAGTTCAGAAAGCCTACTGTTTGAGGTTAGCCTTGAGTAAACTTGTACCATTTACTTTGGAGCATTTCAAAGGGAACAAAAACACAAATCATGATGAGGCTAATAAGAAGTTTGGGTGTTTAGTTTAAATGTGTACACAGCAATCATTGTAGAGGAAGTCCTTCTCTTTGGGAGTACATTATTATTAAGCAGCATTGCTGTTTGCCTGGTTTTGTCTGGTCCGCAATTTGCATTCACTTGATGGATTGCCAGGGTCGGAGGTGCACTACTTGGGAAACACTGAAGTGCCGTCTCAGCAAACTCTTAAGAGGAAAGGAACACTAATACAAGCATTTGCCCAAACTCCTTGAGTCTTCTTAGGCTTCCTTAGGCTGTGCTAGATCAATATGACAGTTTGCTAAGAAGCTTTGGACATGCATTCACAAACTCTCTCTATTGGCTTTCTTGGCATGTTATTCAGGAGGTAGTTGCTAGTGAAACATGTCTGCTACCAGCACAGAAGATTTATACATGCAGTTTCTTCTCCTGCTAAGTGATTTATTTACTAGCAATAATGCCTTGCAGAGCTGCTTGGTCCAGTTTGCAAGACTCATTATGTCGACCCTCAACAATCTATAGATGAATGGGATCGGTATCGTGCTCGTTCTCTCTCTCTCTGGTTTCCCTACCCCTCCCCCCTTTTCCCTTCTTTAAAACAGAGGTCACATGGTTCCAGTCCTCCTGTACAGTGGAGATGATCCTAAGCTGATGAACATTTCTTTCCATACTGTGCAGAGAGGTTAGTTCTCTTGTGCCACCTCAGAGCAACGATGGGTTTGCTTACTTGTTTGCTTTAATTGTAGTCATTTGCTTTCTGACTGTTTACTGTCAGTTCCTTGCAAATGGATGGGCTTATATTGGAGTCAATTATATGGCTTATTTCCCAGGATCTACAATCCCTGCAAAATAGAGCAAAACTGTAATTTTGCAGAAGCTTTTAATGGCAAACACTTTGCACTGGCCTTTACTCAAAGAGCACTCAAATCTCTTGTTCTTGGTCCGCCAGAATCTCACGCTGATGCTTTTCGGCCTTCCCACTCACTGACGAGATTTTAATTCCTACCTCTCCTGAGCACTTGGTGAGATTCAGCTCTTCTGCTTCCCGCTGCTGTAGGATGGGAAATTGTTTGCTCCAATAGCTCTCACTGTTGATCCCTCTGCTGGTGAAGTGATGCAAAGGTGAAAGGTGACCTGATTATTCCCGTTTTTATCTGTGAAGCACTAGTGGTGCTCCTCATGTAATGTACAGGAGTGATGGAGGCAGTCTGGGCCCGGATGCACCAGGTGTTCACCTTCACCTTAAAGCCCCATGGCCCCTCATGCCAGAGAGATGCTGGCCTAGCTGTGGCAGGGCAGAATTCCTGGCACCTGCCATGGCTGCGAGCAGTGGGGCCTCTCCGTCCACCGCACACTGAGTTTGCAGTTAGTGGTGGAAAGTGCAGTTCAAGACTTGGGTCTTACCATCCTTCTGGGGAGTGGGCCTTTCCATTTGACTTGAGTCTTTGTTTAGAGAGCTCCCCAGCACTTCTGGCACCATTCTCTTCCCCAAATGCCTGAACAGATATATGATGCCTTGGACATGTGATTTTTAAATGTTCCAGGGCATCTTAAACTGTTTTGCATTTTATTAGCCCTGCCAAGTTCTAAGCACACCTTGAATAAATTCATAGTTGGTGGTTGTGGCGTATGTACCTTGGCTACCGTGGGTGGATAGAAAATGTTTTATACCCCCAAGGAGCAACAAAAGTGCAAGAGAGCTCCATGCAGCAAGGGGAGTGAAAAAGTTGGATTAAATCATGTCTGTCTGCCTGTGGTTGAACTAGCAATGAGGCATTTTCAATCAGAGGTCAGGGCTGTGGTCACATCTCTGTTCAGTTTTTGCTTGCTGTAATTTTCCCTCATACCAGATTCTCTGTGAAACACCAGAACCGAGACACTCTGTGTCTGACCTTTCGGGGCAGGATTTTTCAGACAGTCCTGTTTCAATTGAACTTGCTGCCAGAGCATGCAGGAAGGAAGCGACATGTGTTAGTCATACGCCCTGGTGTGTGTTTAGCATCCAATTTGTGTACAGTCCAGGAATAACCCGGCATAATTCTGCAAAGCTGGACTCACGCTTAGATGTTTTGATGTTTGGGCTAGAAGGGGATTTCTTCATACATGAAACAGGCTTTTGGCACTCGGGAAGGATCAATACCTCCCTCCGGGGAGCTCGGGCAATGAAAATATTTTTGTAATAGATGCTGGAGCTCATCCCGCGCATGAGCGTCTCGGGCTGTGTGAGTGCCTTTCAAAGCTGAAGTTTACCTGCCCAAACTGGACCCACCACGTGGGTACCCTGCTTCGGCTTCAAGGGCACATCGCGCCCTGGGATGGCTGATGGGCACCTGTTTGGGAGAGCATGTGCCACAAAAGGCAGATTGTGAGAGATGTGGCAAGAGCCTGAAGCAGGCTTGCCTTACTAGCCTTTGGAAACAGTGCTGGGGGCAGCCCCGCCAGCCTTGACATCTTGAAACATTAATTAAAAGTAACTTTTTAATCCTTGAGGGAAGAGAAACCAGAAGTGACAGTCTCCTGGCTACAGCTCTTCAGTTTTAATCCCAGTTTTGACTTTTTGCCGGGGATCAACAAGCCACAGAGAACAAAAACATATTTTTAAAGTTTCTTTCAAGGCAGATGAATGTTAATCGTGAGGGTGGGATTTTTGGTTGGGGTTTTTTGTTTGGTGCTTTTTTTTTTTTACTGCTGCTGATCTGAAGGAACTGGAACAGCAGAGTGCCTCACTTTAAATAGGTATCATTCTGCTCCTTTATCTAGGACAGTATTTCTTCACTTCAACATTCACAGTCATACATTCTGTCTGGTTATTTTTGGAACATAAGGCTGCTGTGCGGGATGGACAGTGCTTTGTATCTCATGAGCATGATGCACAGTCTGTGTGAACTGTGCTTGACTGTTGTGCTCTGCAGTGAGAGGGACTGGGATGAGCCAGCATTTGGATCCATGCATTTGTGTATCCTTGAAAATGGGGTCTGAAGCCAAGCTGGAAGTAGAGTGATGCAAGAGAGGTTGGAGATGCTGTTTCTCTTTTTGCAAAATCCCACGCTGTTTTCCCTCTGACACACTGTGCTAGTCAGTACATTTGCTCCCTCACAAGGCCTTGGCCCATTAGTAACTGGGAACACTTCTGCAAACCTTCTCTTTCCAGCTACCTGTTAGAGCAGCAAGCCCACGAGTTCCAAATAATCCATTGATCCAAAAATGTGTGTGTGCAGTACTGCAATTAACATTCCTTCTGAGTGCCTTGCATTAAGCATCTCTATATGTGTCTTGAAGGAAAACTCTGAGAGATTGTCTTTTATGGAGGAGTTATAAGAGATTTCTTATGGCTGAGTTCACCTATAGAAAATACAGAATTGTACGTCTATGTAGTTCAAGAAAGAAACTGAATTAGCCAGACCCAGACAAGAATAAGTTAACAGTACTCACTAAGAAGCCTTGAGTGGAATTAGAAAAGAGAAAAATGGCATGCTGATAAAAACAAAAGCCTAAAAACTCGAAGAAACCCTTCCTTCCCCCATCCCCATCTAATCAGTCCAGGACAGAGCTGGAGCAGGGGTAGAAGGGAATGCAGGATTTACTTGATGTTGGTGGTGTATCTCCTCCTTCCCTTCTTTATTTGACCCTCTTTTAGAGGAATGTTTAGCAAAGCTGTTTATTTTGCATAAACCCAAGTAATAATGTGGCCCCGGGTGACAGGACCTGAATGAAGATGACAGCAGTTTGATTTAACGATTAGCCACCTGACCCGATAGCACCTCTGGAATCTCAACTGCAGAATAAATTCCCATTCTTCCCACATGGGCTGCATGTTAATCACGGGAAGAAAAGCAAAGGGTGGTTGCAATAGGGCCATTGTTCCTGGAGGCAAAGGCTTGAAAAGAAATTGCCCGTCCCTGCCTGCTTTGTGCTGGCTTCACGCTGAGTCTTGGACACTCAAGTTTCTTTTTTACTGCTTCTGTATCGCCCCTCTGCCGAAGCACTAGTTTCCAGTGGGGCAGATTTAGTCGAGTTCATTCACCAAGGAACTTGCCTTCCCCCTGAATTATCACTATATATTTTCTAATATTGGTTTCAACTGAAAATCAGCGCTTGCAGCACAGGAGTCTATTTGCAGAGTTAGCGGAGCAAGTCGCTGAGGGATCCCTGCTTTTTCCAAACGTTCCCTAAAGCAGCTTAGCAAAGTGGTAGGGCTTTGTTTTGAGGGAAACCAATTTGGGGAAAACCTTGCTGTGCTTTTTGTTTCCTCCCTCCCCTCCCCCTGCCCTCCCAACTCTTTCAAAGCCCTTGCATTAAGCACGGCTGCAGTGGTACAGCCCTCGCCTTAGCGGGCTAATATTCACTTACAGTTCAGCCTGCCAGCTTGGTAGCACAGGGAGAGATGTGGCAAAGGGGAATTAAAAGATGATTGCAAAGTCAATGGTTTAAAGAGTAATTACAGAGTCATTAAAGGTTATTACGGGGAAATGTTCAGCTGAGCAGCGATTAGCATTCCTGATACCTCAAGTTCACCACGGTTTGAGAACACAAGTGAAACGAGTTGTTGAGGTCTCTGCTGCATGGGGATGGAAGTGGTGCCCAGCCCTGCGGCTCCCCTGGGGCTGGCAGCCTGCTGCTGTGGCTGGGCACTCGCTGCCAGCCTCCTGCATCGCCCAGGGCCCCCAGCCTGGCCATCAGCTGCACCAAACCAACCACAGCCAGCCCCAAACTGCACAGGCCCATGCTCAGCCCCAGAGCAATACTCATTCAAGTTTGCTTGTGGCTGCTGATCCCAGCCAACCATTCAGACCTGCCTCAGTCCTGCTCTGATTCCTGCCTGTGCAAAAACCTTCAGGTGCTGTCAGGATTCAGCTCTCACACAACATGGGTGTTAAAAGGTTGCATACCGCCATTTACACTTGCAAGTCTTTTTGGTTAAAACTCCCAGAAGCCAAATGCTTAAAGCCAGCTCCTGAGCCACTTACGTGGCTGTGTCACCCCAGTGCCCAGAGCTGCTGGGGTCTGGCATGCTGTCCCTGACATGGATGGGCCTTACTTTGCCCCATTGGGAAGCTGGGAAAGCCTGGTATCTCTCCATACTGTAATTGTGAGTTTTGAGGAGCAGCAAGAGCAAATAGTGCTGTCCCTTTGTTGATATGCAGTGAAAAAAAACCACAAATCAAGGTCTGATCTGTTGCGTCAGTGTGAGAAGAGTAAAAATACTGGCCGAAGTCCCTGATGGTTTATTGTGAGGAAGGCCAGGTAACTATTTAAACAGATAAAACACATAAGTAAAATAAAACTAAGTATTAATGGTAGTATTAACAAATTATAAATATTTAGGTACAAAGCAGGTACCACTCTCATTGCTCAGGCACTTGGCTTCTGGTCTGTGCTGCTGTTTGGATTTTCTTTTGAGCCTTGAAAAGGGCATTAATATGTTGCCAGGAAATATTATTTCCAAGGTAAATTTTAAAAAAAGAAACGGGCAGAGGAACCCAGCTGGAGCCCTGGGATATGCAGAGGCAGACCCTGCCGGAACCCAGCACTGGGGCAGGAATGTGCTTGTGCTTGAAGGGGAGCAACGGGTGAGTACATCCAAAGTGGATCTCTGGGGCAGTGAGGAAGACTGAGACTTTCTTCTTGGGAGACATAAAATGGGATTTGTTTTCAAGGTTAGAAAGAGACACATTTTTTAAAAAGTCAGAGATGATAAAAAAGGTATGTTTTCCCCTCTGAGGGGAAAAAGCAATTAGTTTGCTTACCAAGTGACACCTCAGGAGGAAAACACTGACACCCTTTCACCATGCCACTGCCTGTGTGTCTCCCTGGGATGGAGAGACAAGACACATCCTGCCAGCCCAGCCGACTTCCCAAGAGACCGCAGCCCGTCCAAGGAGGGAGCTGCGCTCTGAGCCTGTCCGGACAGCTGGTATTCATTTCTGTTTTACAAGAAAGCCTCTCGCTGCAAATAGCTTTTGCAGATCTCTAAGATGTCGGAGCGGCGCAGGGAGGGAGGCCACGCTTTCGGCTGCTCGGGACTCACTTCCGCAGCGCTGCTCCACATCAGCCTCTGCATTTCCCCCATCGGATCCGTCCTAGTCTTCTGCCGGTGGCAGGATTTTCACACTGACATGACCAAAGCTCATCCAAACACATTCAGTTAATTCAGTTGATTTAATTTTTCTTGTAGATTGCTTCTACCATCTCTTTGTAAATCCTGTGACATCTGAGATGGGGAGTGGTGAAGGCAAGAGTTTGTATCCTTTTTTGAGGATTCTGGGGCCCAGCAGAGGCAGAGAGATAGCCAGGCCTCATAGCTGGAGCGTGGTGCATGGTAACTGCTCTGCATCTGAGCTAGTGGCACATCTGAGGCTGTCAGCTCTGCTGAGTATCAGGGATTGAAGTGTAGTCTCTTGCTGCTGGTGCAGAAGACCCAACTCACTGACCAAGAGCTGGTTTGGGGCTGGGAGTTGGGGATTGCAAGAGGCTACCCTTCAACATACAAAATAGCAAAAGAAAAGGACCCCCAGGTGCTGCAGGCATCTGGGAATATTCCTTACCTGTTTTTTTCCCCCACTGATGGAAAGATGAGCAGCTGTAGTTAGCTGTTATGTTTAGCTGCACAAAAGACATTGAGGGTAAGGAAGACCTGACTCAAGCAGGCACTGCCAGTGTTGCCAGCTGGTCCCTTCCCAGCCTCTCCCCTGCTTCCACGTGCAGCCAGGCTGGGTCAGGGAGGGGTAGCCGTGAAACTTAGCTCAGGAGAAGCAGCAGCAGCTTAGGTCGAGATCAAGGTCTGTCTGCCTCTGACTCCAGTTTCAGAGAGGGGGGAGTGCAGGGCAGGTGTGCAAGCAGCTTCCCAGCAGTGTTCTCACAGCCTCGCAAACCTTGCAGTTCAAGGACCGGCTGATTTGCAGGTGGCATCACGGGATTTTTCTTCTGTGAATTTGTAGTCGTTTTCTGAAATGATATATCCTTTAAGTGTGAGCACCGTCCTACAGTGAGGAGTGCCACAGATAGCTTTGAACTGTGCGAGGGAATGCCTTTGATCATCGTAGCCTGCGTCCTCTCTGTGTTACTTGGTGGCTTGCAGGTCTTTCGTGGGAAGAGACTGTGAACTAGCAACCTGTAGTGCTGTCTTCATCCCAGCCACAACCTGCTGAACTTCCTTAGTTGCCTGTTTTTTTCTTTTAAACTGATGAGCACAGGACTGCTCACTCTGCATTGAGCCTCATCACAGAGGCAGAGCTCTGCAATGCTGGTCTCCTCTGAGAATTCAGGCTGTATTATCTTTTCTGTTGGCTGCTAATGGTATGGAGTCCTGGATTCATAGTGAGCCAAATGTATAGCTTCGTGGTGGGAGTCCTTTCTGCATGGCTTACCCTTTCTGTTTGTATTTTGGTTGTAGGGGACTTGCAGTCCCTCCCTCAGACCTATCCTCCAAGGAGCAGTCTGTTTTACCTTAGAAACAAGATGCAAACACAGAGTTGTGTTCCCTGCATAGTTAGTAACTCCAGTGACGCTCAGTGCGCTGTGTGAAATGCCTGAGGCCGTACAGAGCTGCTTTGTGCAGACCTGAGACCTGCTGGCTGTCTGCTTTTTCTTTGAAAATATTTTGCATGCGTGACTGTGCATGGGGAAAATTGAGAAGTTGGATGAAGGGCAGGAGCCAGGTATATTTGGGCAGGGGCTCACCACATCTCTGCCAGCTCTGTCCTGACCTTTGCCTTCTCCCACCTTTGCCTGTCCTGTCTACCCGGCAGCAGCAGTGGGGCTGGGAATGCAGACGGATACCAGTGGGAATCTGCAGCCCCTCTGAGTTCAACCCACCCAGGCTCTGAACATGGGTCTCCATGGGTGAATGATCAGTGCCTTAAACAATCGCGCTGCGCTCTGCCGGCATCTAATTACCAGAACAAAACAGTGCGTACTAATAGATATTGCAGAATAGCTTATTCTCCTGGAGGATTTGATCCAAACCCCAATGAAGTCGGTGGAAAGACTCCCATTGATTTCAATAGACTTTACGTCAGGCTGTTAGCGTGCTGTTGTCTGCTTTGCTGTTAACTGCAATACACTTTTCCCAAACTTTTTCATTTCAAAGATGACAATTTCATAAATGATTTACTTGAACCAAGGAAGTACTGTCCTTTTCAAGCGACTGTCCCTCTGTCTTTTATTGTGATGGAGATTGCTAGGAAAACAGCATTGCTTTTGAATATCGCCTAGTTTAGCTGCAGTAATGACAACTGAAAATTGGTTGCATTTTTTTATTTTCCAGTAAGGAAAGTTGTGCAGGAGTTTGTCCTAACATCATACCATTTCAGCAGCTTGGCAAAACATTTTATTTGCTTCCTCCTCTGAAAGCACACACGAGGGCTGACATACACACTACAACACTGTTCTCCTGTGCTTTCACTCCTTGTGGCTGTAGTCTCATTAACATTGCTGCATGTGAAAGACTCCTAAGACCCTTTCTGTAAACTAAAAGTTTTCTCATTTGATATTTTCATGAGTATCAGAAAAATATTTCAATATAAACTGGTGGAGGAACAGTGAAAATGGTTATAATTTGTATTACATTTTTAAAAAACATGCAATGCTTTAAAATCCTTATAGTTCCATGGGATTCCATCATCACACACTACTCTAGGAAAAAATGTTTTTGTCCAACTAACACAACCACGTCCCTTAAAAAGGACCATTTCCTTTAAGAAACTAAAATTTAGAAGTAGATAATGTTCCTTTGCTGCTCTTTGGCTTTAGCCTGGTTAGCAGGAGATTGTGAGAATACCATGCCTTGGTGAGGACTTTGGCTGAAGGATCAAAATGCAGGGAGTGAACCTCAGAAGTGCTGAGGCAGAGGCAGCCTTGCCCATCAGGGAGAAGGTGTTGGGAGAAATGGTGCATATCTGTAATAGGAAATGCTTTGGGGCACCTGGGGGTAGTGGACATGTGCCCAAGAGCAGTGGTGATGTGCCTAAGAGATAGAAGAGGGGTTTGATGGGGGAAATGACACCCTCAGAGCTGGGAAACCCCTCAGCAACGCGCCGGAGAGGAGCCCAGAGATGGAAGAGTGGAACACCTATTGTCATCATGTTTAGAGAGATGGCAGAAGGGCCAGAAATGAAACAAAAGGAAAATACTGAGAGAAGGACATTCAGAGCTGCCCCGGAGGAGGGTACCAAGGACAGAACAACCAGCGGGTGGCTTTCTCCCAGCCAGGTAGGTGCCATCAATTTGGGTTGTGGAGCTGCTGAGCACAGTCCTGTTCCTAAACTCAGAATTTCATGGGCTATCAAAAACAGAGGAAGAAAGTCAGTACCAGGAGGGAAGGTTTCACTGCCTCTGTTACGAGCTGGGCCAAGGAGGGGTTATCAGCACAAGAAGAAAACCTCTTTGATCCCTGCACTGGAGCTTATCCCAACTCAGTGGGCAACATTGGGCTGTGTATAAATTTTCAAACTACAGCCACCCTTGCACATGAGTACACAGGTGCCTGGGTGGTGTTTTCTGTCTGCTGGGCAGTCAAGCCTGAGGGACGAGCTGCCCTGAGCCTCACTCAGTCTGACATGCCAAGTCCAAGAAAAACAGCACGCTTTGCCGCCAAGAAAGAGACAGCTAAATTTGTCTTCAAACTACAAAGATTTGGAGCAGGATCCCTGCAAGGGGAAGCTGGTTCGTCACGGTTCAGATGATTATTCAAAATGCATGAAATTTGCGTGGAATTTTGTTAATCTGCCTTTATAGGAAAATTCCTTTCCCATTTCCTGAGGGCAGGCCTATATTGTTGAAGGCAGCATTCTGTAACAGGGGGATATCATTTATTATAAAGGATCACGGGTCAAAGTATCTTAACCCAGATCAAGGGCAAGGTCTGTGGGGACTGCTTGGAGCCTTCCGTGGTAACTCACAATAAAGAGCCAATTATAGAGCGAGCAGCTGACACCAAACCCATGCTGTGGTGCAGACGGCGAGTGCACCTACTTGGGTCGTGCATCTTGGGAAGGGAGAAATTACTGTAGGTTCAAATTCTTGAGCTGGGTGATCATGGCTACCCAGCTGATTATGCCTTTCCAGAGTGAGATCCGTGTTGCTTAACACTCGCTATATTTTTCTCAGTAGTTTAACCTTGATATCTTTCCTGGGATTAGAGAGTGATGAAAGGTTGAATTATTTGTCTCTGAACTCCCACCGTGAGCAGTCTGACTGCATCTGTTCAAGTTCCTGGTTTCTCAATATAGGTGTTGCATGCGATGCTCTGAGGGTGTTAGACACTAAGATTGTATCACTCTAAACTACTTTTATTTGCTTGGGATACAGCTTACTGGTTTGAAAGAGTCAGCAATTCCAGGAAAAAAAATTAGCCACGTAGGGAATCCCATGTAATTAAAAGGAAACTTAAAAATTAAGGGATTTACATACATATGTACAGATTTCTGTCCAGTCTTTTTTGAAGCCGTTTGCAGGCAGTGGTATTGTTGTTAAAAGGTTTTAAACTAAGGCAACCTTATCTTTTTTTTTCCCATTCTGCTGCTGGGGAAACTGGGGCACAGCTCGGAAGGGAAACCCCTCAAAGGTTATTAAAAATAAAGGCACATCTCTGGCTCAGGACTCGAGGTGGGAAATTTCCCTTGGGGGAGTTCTCTGGAGTTCTGTGGTATGCATCTTCGGGCCATCTCCCTTCTCTGGGAGATGGCCCCTGCTGGGGATGGGACACCGAGCTGTGTCTGCACTGGTGGGTCTGCTTAGAGTCGCTGGGTGTTTCAGCATCTGGTCAGGAAGTTGAGAGGAGGAGAAGACTGAATGTACCATCCACTTCTAAGATGTAAAATCTGCTTACTGTGCTGTTTTGAAAAGCCAAACAAAACTTGTAGAGCTGTGTTTCATTGCTGTTTTGTGTGTACACTTTTGATGTGTCCAGCTGACTGGCCAAGGCAGGTGTTTTTGGGCGCAGCCCTGGTGCACGGAGAGCTCTGCAGGGGAGTGGAGGCTGCAGGAGGGTAGGGATGCGTGGGATGTCTAACGCTGCTCTTAGTGCCAGGCTGTGCTAGGAGGTACTGTAGCCTCTCTCTGTGTCATTAGGGCGTATCTTTGCCACAGACAGTGATTGGAAAAGGCTTTTTGCAAGGCTGAACTGTAAGCAATAAAACTTGCATTCTGATACAGGCATAGTGCACTTAGGTAATAAAAATAGCCTCAGTGTCAAAAGGTTTCAGTAAATGTGACTAAAGATATTAGCAGTCACTGCATTCGCCTTTCATTTCTCTGTAGACCCAGGAAGAGGTGAGGTGATAAAAATGGTCATTTTGTTTCCACTGGGAGCCAGAATCACAGAACTTTACTTAGAATGGAGAGGGATCAGTCCTGATGTTTCTCAACACACATCATCTCTCTGCTCTTTTCACTCCTTAACAGCTCAAATGTGCTCCCAGCTATGATGGGTTCAGTCTCAATGTCCCAGTTTGGGCAGCAGAATTGCCTTTTCCTCTTGACCCGGGGTGGAGGGCTGGAGCGCAGGAGATGTGCCTGAAAAGTGTGGATGGAGACCTGGCCCTGCGTTTCTCACCACCTCTGCATGTCTGGGCTATGTTGTGTCACTCAAAAGTTCAAGCTGTGTAAAGAGGGATAGCTGCAGTGTGATGGAGATGAAGACATGCTCCATTACTTTCCTGAATTGAGAGCTGTTTTCCAAAGCCTGAATCTGCCATCCAGTCCCAGCTGGAGCTCTGTTAAGTCAGTAGAACTGTTTGCAAACTATGGTATTACTGGGCATATGTAAGTGTAGCAAAACTTAACTTACAACTAATAAATTAAGTGGTTTTTAGGACCAGATGCTGATAAAAAAGAAACATACCATGTAGCTGAAGGTGAACAACTATTAATGTCCCTTATTTGCCCTACTACTAACAAATTTTGTCATTAGAGTCAGACAAAAATGTAGTAACTAGTCTGCCTGCATTTCCCAGTTGCATGTCAACTATATGGTGTTTGCCAGGGGAGATGATAGGAGTACCTGTGATTTGAATTATAGTCTAGGAGTCCCTTCTTAGCTGGGAGTTCTGGTTGCAACAGTTTAGTAATAATAATTAGCACTTGTATGTACTGTTAAAGCTGTGTTTGGCAACTCTTTTGGGCTATTGATGTGACTTGCCTTGATACTAGATGAGATAAAGTCAAGAGAAGGTCAGAGAAGAATGCATCCCGAGCAGTGGAGAGAACACAGTAATCAGGAAAAGTTTTGTGCCCACAAACACATTTGCTGGTCGGCCAAGTAACTGAAAATCTCATAGGAATGAGTGTGAATAATTAAACATAGCCATAGTAATTTGTGGCCATTGGTGTTCAACTAACAGTTTAGAAAGGTGGCTGCGATAGTCTGTCATCCCTTTCCTTCCCCTGCTCTATTTCTTCTTCCTCTTCTATCTTCTTTACTAAGTGAACATGTCAGGATAAGTACCACCTGATTCCTGAAGAAATGTATAGGGCCTTGTGAACTCGCCAGTGTGATTAGATGAGCCATGACCATCACCAATTGTGGCTTTTACAACAGGGGTTTATCTGGGTGCTCTCTTTCCTTCCTCTTCCTTGCCAGCCCCAGCGATGTTTCAAGGTGCTGGTGCCTACCTGGCACTGTTGTTCCCTGAGGAACAAAGGCACTTTTCTTGCAATGTGATTTCTTTGTCTACCCAGTTCCTGAGCCAGATCCCTTCTCCTTTTGAACACACACAGGCTGTTTGCTTACGAGTGAAGGGTTGTGAAATCAGGGTTGGTGCTGGGAAAATCCTCATTTAGGTGTTCAAAGGTGTCTGCTGCTGGGGCTTTGCTGCTCAAGGGAGGAGGATGATGATGCTCCCTGGCAGCACGTGACCCATCTGAGGGGCACATTCAATTTATACTGATACCTGTTCTTATGGGGCTGGGTGAAGGAAATATTCCTTGGACTGAGGGCCAGGAAACCGAGCCTCTGTGAGAGCACCCAGTGCTGCCAGTGAGGTGGCATGGGTGACGTGACATATAATGACATGAGTGCAGAGATTAAGGCACTGCAACTTCCTCAGCTGTCAATGCAGCCTCATTCACATGCATTAGAAATTCGCTTGTAATTTTCAGGAGGATAAGTGGAAAAGTTCCTCTAACATGGCTCTCAACAAGAGTGTCGCCAGCTCAGAGGAGCGCTCGTGTAGGCCATACTTGAGTTATCAAACCCAACAGCTAGAGGCAAATGTCAGCTTATCATAACTGCTCTGTAAACAGAAATCATCACGTAATCTTTTGTCTCACCCATCACATTCAGGTGACAGCCCAGGAAGCCTATTAGCAAATGCCAACACACCCACAGCACCGGGCGAGTTATGTGCCTCGGTTAAACACCGCGAGGGGAGTATGGAGCCTCAGCAGGGGAACAGCAATGAGTCACCTCAAGTCAGAGAAGTGCTAAGTGATTTTCTCATGGGAAAAACTGAGATCTAGCATCACTAGATTTGAAAACCTCTTCTTTTTTTTCCCTTTAAAGTTTCTCATTGAAAATATCCTGCATGATAAAAGAGGGGCACAGAAAAGAGGGTGCATATACCCGTACAACTCTGGATATATTACAGGCTGAATTTTGCAGTGGAAAGATAAATTATAGAAGTAACCTGAGCCAAATGAATACCAGAGCTGGGAGTAAAATTGCAAGAATTACAGTACATACTTCAAAGTAAAGTGCTTGTACTAATAGCCTGATAGCAAAACCTGTTTCAAAGTTAGAAGTGTGTTGTCAGTAAAACACAGTGTTCACAGATGTTTTGATCTGCCACTACTGCATTTCTGAAGAACTTAATATGCCCATTTCTGCTGTTGCCCTAGTTTGGAGGCCCAGTACACAAGTGGTTATATAAATCCCATCCTGAAATGGCACATGGAGCTCCAAACAGTGGGTCAAAGCAAATCCAAGGGTCTTCTCCAAGCCTCTCCTACCAGGATGTCTGGCTGCTTTTCCTGAAGGCACTGAAAATAAGAGAGAAGTCCCATATGATGCTATCCATTGTGCAGTGGCTTTTCAACTCAAAACCAGCGTTAATGTTGCTTTCAACAGATGATGAATGAATAAATTAAACCCTAAATGATATCTGAGGCTGATTGCCATAGGAAGTTCCCCATCTTGCAGATCTCTGAGTAGCTTGAAGTTATCAGCATACATGAGCTGGGCTCTGAATTGAAAATGGGGAAGCAGCTCCGTTTTCTGTTCACTGAGGACTGCACTGACAGAGGGACATGCTGCAGAATCACCCAACTTAGAAGTGTAATGAGGTCTTTTACACATGGGGAATTTGCTATCAGTGGTAAATAGGAAAAAAAAAAGCAATGCATTAACCACAAATTAATAAACCCATCCAAATTTATGCAAAACATGAGGTTCCAGGAACCTGGGTCACATTTTGAAGTATTTCCTTTTTGTGCATCCTTTAAGATTAGATATTTTTTAATAAGAGAGCTTGTCCAAAACTGATTGTGGAGTGAGGGGGTTGTGGGGATCATTAATTTTTTTTTCAGTGCTGATGTAATTTGGTTAATTGTTGCTTATGATAACACTCTGCTTAACTACAGTCCCTCACATTGTCACTTCTAACCCAAGAGAAAGGGGCTTGTACAGGTTGCCTTAAATAATAAACTGCACATAAATGAAACAGCATAGTTTTGTGGTTTGATCTGGCCAAAGTAATCTGCTTCGCTTCCCAAAGTTATGGGATAGATTGACTGGCTGAATTAATATGAGGAGTGATACAGGATATTTGAACTCTTGTCAGTTATTTCGTTCTGCTTTTTCCCAGCAGTAAAATGGATTTGTTCTGAAACTTGGAAAAGAAAGAAATAAACTTGGCAGAGATAACCAGTTTATGATTTATTCTGAGTTTGCAGCCTGATCCAAAAGCCACTGAAGTCTACAGAAATCTTTTGGGGGATTTCAAAAGGAATCTCATCAGACTCTTGATTAATATGCTGGGGAGTTGGGGGGCACATGTTTGGGGCCAAGGGAGTCTTGCAGATCTAATCCCTTTTTTTTCCAGGGTTTGCATTCTCTTGGTGTACATCCTTTCATGCAAGTCTCTCAGTGTTCCCTGAACCATATGTATTTGGATTAAAAGGTAATATGAGAAGTGCTAGGAAAAGCTGGAGCCAATTCGCATTTTATTGCAGGAAGGCCTCGAAGTGATGTGAGGAGGGACAGTGTGTCTGACATCTGGGGCTGTGGGAACCTTACTTAGAGGCTGCAGTAGAGATGGGGGTTTCTTGTCAGTCCTGTTTCCCTCGTGTCCAAACTCCCGTGCTCATGTGCCAACTCTGAGAAAATTCGGGGGTGGAAAGGAAATGGGGGACGAAGGAGGAGAGGTTTGGATCGTGTGATCTCCTAGCACGAGCCCCACTGCGAGGGATGCTCAGCAGGCAGGCGGCTCATCTCGAGGTGGGGGTGGAACAGGGCAAGTCGCAAAGCCTTGTGCTCTGGTGCGCTTTGGAGCTCAGTTTCATGAGGCAGTGTAAGTGTGTGCGACCTTAATCAAGCCGATTAACCTTGTTGAAGCATCTGGAAATGGAGATGAGAAATAATTGTGGCAGAATTTAGCATGCAGCATCTTTTAACTTTACAGTTATCTGCAGTCTTTTCTAGATTGGAAAACTTCCAGGTTTTTGTAGGATGGGAAAGGCCACTATGTGATGTATGGAAACTAAACAGGCTTTGCATCTTGATTTATTCCCAATCTTATTATTGTGTGACAGGATCAGTTATCTCTCAAGGGGTGGTATTAATTAATGTTTACAAAACACTTGCAGTACTTGGGGAAAAACACATCACAGAACGGTGTTTTTACTTGAGCTATTTATTAGATGGCACCCTAGGTGTGAAACCCACTCCTTGTAACTGCGACCCTGTTTCAGTGTACTTTGTGAGCTTTCAAACTCCTTTTGGAAGAGCTTGTCTTTTAAAACCTTGTTATTTTTCCTTTTTTTTTTTTTTCTCCCCTTAAAGTGGGAGGGAATCACAGATGATCTTTCACATGATTCTTCCAACACCCAGTCATTCATCAGCAGAGACTTAAAGATAATAAACTTTTTGTTTCAGGCAATTACTTAATCTCGACAAACTCCTGTGTTAAGCAGGGCTATTAACTGAGCAGGCCATAAATCAGCGTGTTGCCAGGTGGGTGAGTCTCCTGAACTGCAATCACTCTTCAGGACCTTCCAGAGACCCCTTACAGTCTTAAGCACCCTCATTACACAAGCAGCATGCTAACAACCAGCACTTTGCATGAGCTGCCCGGAGAATCTGCTGCAGACTGCACTGGGACCATTTTTAATACCAGTCGGAAAATTTTCATACCAAGGCAGGATGATACATGGGAGTTATTAGCTTGCACCAAAACCACAGCTGGGTAAACCAGATAACTTTCTCACCCCTCTCCTCATCAGACCTTCTGCTTAGTTAAGAGCAGCAGGCTGCCTATGCCTGGTTAAAAGCCAGCCCGTGCAGTATCCTCTCAGTCTTTATTGACTAGGAGTGCTTTGGGGACTGGTGTCCTGAAGCATGAAAGCTCGCAAAACTCTTCTGTGAAGGCAAGATGCTTATCACCTGGACATAAATGCAAGAAAGAAAGATACCCAGCCCTGCAATTTCATCACAACTAGTAGAGAGCAGACATCTTTTCTTCCATTTCCAGAAAGAAGTTTGGTCAAAATGCACAGCAGACTCTGCATGGGTTTTTTCCAGACTCGATTTGTTCAATTTTACAAATTATATAAACAGACCTTTCATACGAAGGGGAAATTTTTCAAGCCATTGCCTATAGGAACAGTTTGATTTCAGTTTGTTTTAATGCCTGGAGGAGCATATGCATAAAGAAAGCAAACTGACTCCTGTGGTTTGGATTAGAGAGGCTCGAAATGCCAGCGCTGAATTTGAAGCACAGCCTTGTCCTGAAAGATTGAGCAAGGCTTTGTGGCACGAGGCAGTACAGGTGTCCCCACCACGGCAGCCCTGCAGTGGCAGAGACCTTTCAGGTAGGTCTGTGCTCAGGGCGGGCTGGCGTGCCCTTTCTTGTTGGCATTGGCACCTGAGCTTTCACAGGATTTAGGCATCTGCTTGGGAGTTTTTCTTCTGCAAGGCAGCTTTCCAGCTCCTGCAAGTTGCGCTGGCTGGTTGAGCAGAGAGCTCGTAGTGTGCTACCTGATGGATTTGGGGAAGTGTATTTAGTTTGCAATGGCCAGTCAGCCCAGCTGCTCCACACATGTTGAAGCACCCACGCCCCCCAGGACCAGCACCTGAAAGCTGGGCTGTGAGCATCAGCCCTTGGGAAGGGGTAAGCTATCTTTCAGTGAGATGCACTCCTCAGTCCAGTCAGCCCTGCAGGTACACAAAAACATCTCAGCCACCGTAACGGAGTGTGCTGTGATGGGGGGACAAGCGACCAAGGCAGGTCAGGACTAATGCTTTCAGTGGCAGCCTGGGCTGGAAGTGGTTGCAGAACAGCAGCCTAAGGGCTTTTGCTTTTACTTCACCATTGATCTCATGGTAAACTGGTTCAGGGAGTTGATCCATCCAAAACCCTATGCAATAAAATTTTAGGTGATTAATTTTCAACTGGATGAACTCCCTGAGCTGGCTCTGTGTGATTGAGTGAGTGCCAGTGCCACCTCCGGGAAGGGGTGTGAGTGCGTGGCTGGGGGCGTGAAGGCTAAAAGACATCTCCATCCGTAGACCTGCTCCTAGGAATGTGGCTTGGGATGACGCTCCTCAATAAGGTTTTATTTGCATGAGTGGAAGGTGCAGGGTCAGGGCTCTGCTAGATTTGCAGTCAGATGAGTGTTGTCCAGAAAGCACTGTGTGATAGCTGATGTGCTCTCCCTCTGTCTTCACTCACTGCTTTGTCTGTTGGTACTCCAGCAGTATTGTGGTTTCCAGTCTAAGGTTGCTGAGCTTCCCTGTCCCTCCACATCTCACCAACAGAGATCCTGGGCTCAGTCAGGTCTGGTGCAACTGAGGGCAACAGTGTTGTGTGGTGCTCCTGCTGCCTCCTGGCCACAAATACCAGTTAGTGCTTTCTCCCGTAATGCCTCTAATGGCAATATACAGTTTAGCCCTGTGTTATAGGCAATCTGAAGCAGCTGCACATTTGAGAGCCAAGGAGAATTCCTCTGGAAGTTTGTGAGGAAAACTGCTCAGATGTAAAATCAAGCTCCAGGAGCACCTGAGCCATACTGAGCAACATGTTCAGCTGCCTGTGGACTCATGCTCCAGTTCTCTGCTCCCCAGAGTCTCTACCACAGGAGGTGGGACTGCTGTCAGGACCACATTTGCACGTGCATCAAATGCAGTTCTCTCTCCTTTTGGGTACCCAGGAAAAGAAACATATTGAGGACTTGGAGCACCTCTCACAGCCAGGTATTGGGGACGATGAGAGAAAGGCAGGGGATATTGGGGAATACTCCACGCACTCAGCAGTCAGCTGAGGTTCACACATTTCTGTTTCACCACTTGTTTTGAAGTGATGGGACTTCCACTGTGAAATGAGCTTTAGTGTGAAATAGGCAGGGTTTGCCATTCACTGGCCTGCTCCCAGGGCAGTAAGGGGCAAATCGTCTTGGCGCGTTTTTTTGGAAGTTGTTGGATCAGCTGGAGGTGCAGGCGGTTGCTGAATCCAGGGTACTACTGGCTTCCCAGGAACCAGGATGATAACAACTTGTAGAAAACTTCTCTACTTAAACCTGTAGATATTTTTTCTTCTGTGAACATATCTTTCTTGAGGGATCTATAAGTATTCATAGAAGTTTTTGACAAACTGATTTTTCTCCTACTGCCCGTCCAGGCAGGCACAAGCTGAACTGCCATCTGGTCTGCCCCACTTCCCTGCTGGCCCCTCGCGTGCCGGGAGTTCTTCCTCGCTGGTTGGGATTTTTCTTCTTTCTTTTCTTTTTCTTTTTCTTGTTTTCTTTTTCTTTTTCTTTTTCTTTTTTTCTTCTTTCCATTTTCTGGCAGCAGCTGTTGGGAGAACAAGCCCCAAGATCCATCTGGTCCTTCGAGCTTATCAGGCTGTGTCTTTTCTCAACAAAGCAGCAGTGGCCGTGCTTTCATACAAGAGTTACATCATATAAGAGCAACTTGCTCGAAAAGCAAACCGCCTTTTATTTGCTTGTGCTGCCTTTCTCCCTTTAGAATTGCAGCCACAGCTGAACCACAATGTAGCCTCAGATCTGAGTCAGTCTAGAGGACTGCTTTTCTCTTTTTCTTTTATTTTCTTTCTTTTTTTTCCCTCCTTTTTTTTTCTTTCCCTCCTCTGCTTTCTGGAGGAGTTGGCACAATCCCGTGTTATTAGGACATAAGCTAGCTTGTTCTAGTGGAATTTCCTGTCTGATTTTAATTTCCCCCTCATTTTTTTTTTCTCTCCTCAAAGTGAGACAGAAAAGCTTTTTAATTGCACTGCCGTAGGTTGGCCTTTCGGGATATTATTATTCTTATTAAGTACTTCCTGTTGGGAGGTGGCACATGAGTAGAAATAACAAGGATCTTGGTGCAGTCAGGGCTTGTGGCCTCTTTGTTTGTTATTAACTGTCAGATTGGCAGCATCCTCAAAACACATCTTGGCCTGACAGCCTGGCAATTAAGTGATTTTCAAGACTCTCAGCATTTGCAGCTCACCTGTGGAATTAATAAGCTGCATTAGGCCTTTTGGGTTTCTTTTCTGCCATTCTGGTCATATCTCCTTATCCAACTAATAAAAAGCTAGCACTGGTGGGAAAGTCTAATCTGGAAATTCTCAGCATGGAGGTAGAAACTCCTGATCAGGTATGGTGGGGTAGGACTGGCATCCTTTGACTTCTCCAGCAGCAACATGTGAGTGGAGCGGGCTTTCATGTGCAATGGAAATGTGTGCTGCCGATGTTTCAGATTTCATTGTGTCCCAAAGAATTCAGTGCTTAAGTAGCAGAGAAGGGCAATTTTGATTTCTTTTTAATTTCCCAGGAAGCAGAAATTCTCAGCAGTCTCTTTCAGAAACTTCCCATATTGGCAGATATTGTTGGAATAAAGTCAAGGCATTTCGACTTCATCACTTGTAGTCTAAAATATAATAGATCTTAAACCATCTTAATCTCTTCTGTGCTGCTTCTGACAGCAGCTGCAGGTTCCTGAAAAATGTTAACTGATGAAAAACTGTTCTGCCTTAAAGCTTCCCCCAACTCTGGCTATTTGAGGTTGAAGAAGGTGGCTGGTGGTAGCAAGGCTGATCAAGAGACTTTTCTAATTACTGCTCTTCAAAAAACTGTCAGAGCTTCGATGTTTGGGCACCCCACTGTGGGACTTCCTCATGCTTGTAGGGTTCCTCCTGGATGCAGGAGAGTTCTGCTTTCATGTTATTTACCCTTCCCAGAGGTATAAAAAAATAATGGTTTGTCTCCCTAAGGCTGCCACTTATCAGTAATCTGAAGACCCCAGGAATTCTTGCAGAATAATAGATAATGCATCACCTAATTGCACAGATACTCATCTGAATGTTTGAAAATACGTCTATAGACCTGAATATATTCATCCCCCCCCACCATTTTGGAGTTTTTGAAAGTTTTGGGTACAGCCTGTTTTACAAGAGCAAATCCAGGACTTTCCATGCGGGCTGTCAGCAGGCTTCTGCAGATTCCTGTTTTTAACCCCAGAAGCAAAGTTCCCCATCTTTGGTCACACAAGAAGGGTGCTGCAAAGCCAGCTGCTGCATGGGAGCACGTTGGAGAGATTCCTGGTGTCCTCATGTCTCTGCCAGCAGCAGCTGTCCCCACCCCTTCAGTGGATGAGGCAGAAAACCACTCCTGTTGAGTTTTGGAGATGGTAGATAGCAACTGAGGAATTTCAGGCTTTGATTTCTTAATGAAATTCTGTGTTCTTACAGAAAATGTCAATGAACTATTCAATTTTTAATCTAAATTTTCCGTGTAGAGAGAAAGGCCATTTTTAGCCTCACTGTAATTGTTCCATCTGTTTTGCCCAAGAAAAGACTGACAGGTTTAATGCCCTTACCAAAGGTCAGGCAGTGCATGGGAGAGAGCTGAGTGGAGCTGCCAGCAGCTTCAGGATGGCTTAGACATTGAGATGAACAAGAATATCCTACTTCCATTAAGGCCTGAGTTCATTTAAGTGCTCTGTCTTCTTCTTGGGGTGGGGAGGAAATTTATGGGTAAATTCCTTCAGTGTTGCCTCAAGTTGGCCACGGGGCCGCAGGGGGAGCTCCCTGATTTAATCTCTCCCATCCCCGCTGCAAGAGCCAGCTCGCTCGGCAGACGCCTGCCTGCCTACCCTGCTTTTGGACACAGCCTGCGGCCCAGCAGCGCTGCCCGAGTGCAGGAGCAGCGCCTGGGCTGAAACGTGTCCCTGGCTGCACGGGAGCAGGGCCGCCTTTGGGCCTGCTGTGTGCCAGCAGTGCCTGTGTCCAGGCGGGGGCTGTGTAAGGGCAGCCCTCAGCATTGACAGAAGACTTTCTTTGTTCTTCACCTGAGCTGAAGCAGTAGAATAAACTTTGTCAGAGGATAAACTCCCCTGGGCTGTCCCCAAGAAGATGGATGGATGTTGTGATCACATCCAAAGAGGTTTCCCCTGGGATGCTGGAGAGGGACAGCCTTCCATTTACAGTGTCTGACGGAGATGTTTGCTGTCTCTCAAGGATTTTATAATGGCACTTACTATGCGGGTAACCCCAGGAATAGGCTTTATTCTGAGTAAAGCAAGTACCGTGTCCACATGCGTATCCAGAGTCTGCGTCCCTGCAGGGAGCTGAACAGGGAAACCAATGGCTCTTGGGCCTTTCTGTGGCAGTGAGGTGCACGCAGGAGCTCCAGCTCCACTGGAGTGCAGAGACAAGCCCTCTCAGTGTTGTCCTCTGCTCCTGAGTTTCTCTGAGTGTGAAGTTACACTGACTCTGTCCTGCAGGAGCTTTGAGATGTCAGTACAGTAATGCTTTTTCAAGGTCTTTTTCTTGTGATTTTATAGTTGAAGGGCAATGTATTTTTTATTATTTCTTGTTTACTTTTCACGTATCTGCATCCTAGTAAGTCCTCTTCTCCTTCCAACTCTTCTACAGGGTATTTACCATTACTTGAGCTGTTTGCCCAACAGAAGTTAGTTGTGTGATCTTTATTTGTTACCTGGATGGGATGCTCTACCTAACCCACTGTTGAACTAAGCATGTTGCCTTCTCCAACATCCAGATATGCATTGTCTGAAAAAAATAGTTTTGTAAATCAAGCTACCACCATCTTTCTATATTAGCTTTGTTAGAAGAAGAGAAAACTGGTTCTGCATTCCTTGGGATGGCAACAGCTGGCTGGATGTATTTCAAAATGGTCTGTAGTGCCTGGGGCTGGAGAGAGGTCTCCCCAGGTGAGCTGGTGGGAGTCTGCCTCTCCTTTCTCCTTGCTGTAATGTTCACAGTGGGCCAAAATGAATATTTCCTATTGTTCTACTTGTGTAGTTCCTCTTTTACTTCTGTCAAAGTCCCTGAGCAGGTAATAAAACAACAGAATAATTAACGAGAATAATTGAAGTCTGCTGTATGAAAACCAAACCAAATGCTAACAAGCCAAACAAAAGGAAAGTAGGCATGGTGCAGCCCTGTTTATAGTGCTGTCTGCTGGAATCATTATACACATTGATATAATAATACTGAGCACTTAATTACCACATCATTTTAAAAGTGCTGTATAAACATTAACCAAACCTCTGAGGTAGGGAGGTATTATTATCTCCGTTTTAAAGAAGGGAAATTCTGACAAAGTGAGGTTAGTCAGTAATTTAGTGTCGTGAAGACAGGCAGCTGACGAAGCAGGAGGAGAGGTTGCAGCTCCATGGCCGCTCTGCCACAACTTCGGAGACAGAAAAGCAGAGCTGCTGAAGCACCTCTGATGGCTTTTTGTGAAATGCACAGTACTGCCATTCAGGAAAGGCAGATACTCCCCCTGACACCTCTCTCAGTTTAGAAAATTATCAGGTTGGTGTAATTAGCCACTGCGTAAGTGTCCCTTTTTGAGGGAGGCAAGCGGTTGGTGTTATTTTGCAAAGTATCTAAACAACATTCAGGTGAATCTCTCAAAGAGGTCTTGGGAGAGGACTAAGAGGCAGCCACTGTAGCTTTGTGTGTCTGCTCCTACTCCTCCCCATATTGATCTGAGTGATGGTTCTGGGAATGGCTGTCCCTGCAAAGCCCTTAATATTCTGCATGGTGGTATATGACTTCATCCAAGGAGAATCCCACAGACGCATCAGCATGATCTGCTCTGTCATGTTTCTGTGACCCAATTTTCCCTGTTCTTTGTCTCAGACCTTCCCTGACCCCAGGCCTATTATCCCTTCCAATAATTCACCCAGACCATTATTAATGGTGCATTAACTTCGGCTGCGCTTTCAGCGAAGATGTTTTTCTTGTGCTCATTCATTCGCTCGGCTCACTTAAACAGCTAGATCATTATTCTGGGGACGTCACACAAACACAAAAACATCTCCCTTGCTGACACCTACAGTCCTGCAGCATTTGCCAGAGGGGCGGCCATCCAAATACAACACTGAAACGCCCAGGAGGGACTATCAAAGGGACTCAAGTAGCCACACACACAGTCCCTCGAGGCGGGGTTTACCTCCCCTGCTCACATGCCGATGCTGTCCAGGGATGCTCAGAACCCACCAATTCCAGGAGAGCTCTCATGTGAGGAAAATTACCACAGGAAATCTGGGGAGCAAAGCATGGGCCTGTCTCTGATGTTTCACAGCCACTATGCTTGTTGGATGCCAGGATACATCCCTTTCAGTGTATGCTGTGGATGAGTAAAATTGTGACTTTAAAAAGTGTAGCATGAAAAATTTCTTTCTCACATGATACTTTGGGCTTCTCCGGGAGATGAGGGAGTGAAGAACACTTCATGTTTGCTGTACCTTAACCTTGTTCTTGAGAAGAGAGTGAGATCCTGGAGAAAATGTGGGCAGCGTGAAGGGCCTTCGTGGACATCAATTATTTTCCTTTTCAAAGAAGCTGGACCTGGGAGAAAAAAAAAAAAAAGCAAAATTTGTTGTAAGCTGCTGTCACACCAAGCAGCATCGCACCTTCTCCAGTAAGAGGGATGTGGCCTGTGAGCACAGCGCAGTTCACCTGTGGAAGCACTGGTGAATTATCACAAGCATCCTCTGGGACATCCCTTTCCCATTTTTTTCTCTGTGTCATTTGCTCGTGCACAGCTGCTAATGGCACCGCAGTGACAGGAGTGTGTTTACTGTTGTCTGGAAAAGTTTTTCTCCCACTAACACAAATCAATCCACTACCCTGGGGCTCTGAAGCCTTTTAGGGATAAAGTTGATAAAGTTGCAGATTTTGCCTGCTGTGATAGAGGTTCACTGGGTAACCTGCTCTTGTTTGATTGTGTAGACTTGTGCAAGTTATTTTACGTTACCATATTTCAGCCCTTCTTGAGTAAAAAGCAGGACCGTGTTACCAAAGCACGTTTTCTTTCGTTCCTAAAGAGATGTGAAGCTTTGTTAGTCTTTGCAAGGGAGCTTGTGATCCCTTTATGAAAGCTGTGTCCCATGCATCACTAACTCCATAGGAAATCAAACCAAAAGGCATCTTGAGAAATCAGTGTTTGTGTTTCCTCTTTTATAAGCTGTTAATTTTTTATGGGTTGTTTTTTTTTGCAAATTTGTTGAGAAAAGCACAACAAGTACTAGATTATCCAGACAGTGATATTTTACTGTTTTCCTCAACAAATGACTTTCACTGTTGATTGCAAGATATTTATGCACTATTTCTGATTGCAAAGAAGCCCATTTACAGGCTGGACTGCTTGTTCCCACAGAAGACTGGTTGTCATCTGTGTTTTTTTTAGCACACGTGGTGGCCTGCACAACTCACATGTGCTTCAGATAAAGGAGGAGTCCAGTACATACAGGGTGGTACCAAGGGTGTGTGTGAGGCTCCTCAGTGTCTCTTCCCAGACAGTCTTGCTGCAGCACCCCAGTTGCAAGTGGCAACTTCTTTAAGTCCTTTCCCAAGGGCTTTCTGAATTTTTTTTTGTCAAAGCAAACTGCAAATGAAACCCACTTCAGCACCGTGGGGTCTGATTTCTTTTCTTCTGCCTTTTTATTTTTTTTATTTTTTTTAGCAATCACGTATGTAAGCTGAAGTATTTGGAACAAAAAAAGCTTACTTGACCCTTCCTAATTCTTATATTTGGGCTCAAAAAGAGATGCTGCGGTGAGCAATGTCAAAACGGCTCCTTTGCTTTCTATACAAACCCATCCATGCAGGCTGTGTTTCCCTTGAAGCACAGGTTTATCTGTGCAGATAATCAAAAGCCTGCATCATCCTCAAATAATGGCTGTTTCTGATGCCTCCTTCCCCGAATCCTGGGATTTTCGGCAAAGGGACATCCTCTTTAAACCTGCATTTCTGCCTCATATCTTTTCTCTTTGAAGCCAGAGGGTTGGCTGGCCTTTGAATAGACAAGGATGAGAACACAGCAGTGGGAGGTCCATGTCTTGCTCATAAACCTTGGCCAGAAAATCAGCTCCGGCAAGTGGGGACAGGTAGCGGCGTCTTCCCCTTATCAAATGGCGCGGCGGAGCAGACACATTCCTGCAGGAGCCCCGGTGGGGTGGAAGGTGGGGCCTCCTGACTGTGCCTTGTGCTCTGCTGCTTGCTTCACCCTGAGAGCTGTGAGCCACTGACTTGATGTAGAACTGTGTTATTTCTGTACAAAACATCCTGTCTTCTCGTCGTTCCCTGCCCCTTGGGTGCTGCTTTTGATGTGTTCTTTGTCTTTCTCTTCCTTCAGCAGGAACCAGAGGAAATTTTTATCGGTGGTTCCAGTGACTGGGGACTTTTGGAAGTGCCATGTCATGTGTTCTCACCTCAGAGTTTTGTACAGTATGGCTTGGTGCAGCTCAGCTCTTTCCTGGGGAAAAGTTTTCCCCAGGCCTCCTGCTAAAATCTTCCTCCCTCTTGTGTGAAACAATCATCATTAGCTCTAATTGGGCAGCTTTGGGGTTAAATCTGCAAAGATTTCTTGGGTTTGGTAAATCCTCTGCCACTGCAAAGCAGATAATGCTAAACAAAAGATTGCCTTGATTAGATTAAAGTTGGCAAATTCATTGCCCTAATCATCGTATTGCCCTTCGCGTGGCTATTCAGGAATACATCACCGTAACTTACTTGAAGTAATTGAATATAATTGTCTTTTTAACTCGCATGTGTAAAACATCCATCTTTGTTAACGGCGTGTGTTGCTGTCCTGCTGCCAGCTCGCAGTCCTCTTCTGGAGGGGTGGGAACAAGAAGCAGAGCCAGGCTGACGTTTATGAATTGGTAGTTGATTGCCTATAAAACCATTCATTATTTCTGACCAAGCACCTGGAAGAGAATAAAAAGGAACAGCACCAGCCACTGGAGCCCGTAGGCTTGGCTGGTGCTCCCAGGCAGGGAAGCAGAGGGGAAGTCATGGAGTGGAATGTTGCAAAGGGATGTCAAAAAAAGCAACCCTACCCCTCACGCTTAGTGGCAGCAAAGCACAGGGCACACGTTGGACTTGGAAATGGGGATGTAAAGCAGGTGCCCAAGGCAGAGGCATTGCTGATCTTCCCGTGGGGCAAATAGATTGAAATGCTGAAAACAAACCAAGAGTGCCAGTGGGAGAAAGGAAGTTCATGGAAATTTTTCTTCCATTAATAATCAGAGGTGTGAGGAGGGAGAAACTCTTCAGATGTCATTTTTATACCAACAGATAGCTAGAAAAGGAGGCCAGGCAGCAAACAGCCCATGTTTTCTATTTCCCAGCTCTCCTGAGTGACAGGGAAAGACTCTTTTAGCACAGAAATTTCCAATATTATCTCAGCAATCAATCATGTAGCAATGCACAGTTACAAAAGAAACATAGCTGGCTTGGCTTTTAAGATATTCAGTTGACCTGTTTTAATCATTTTATCATTATTAATAAATTAAGCTGCTCCAGGGCATAGGCCAAAGGATTAGGATGACTCTCTATATCGTTAAAACTCAACCATGATGGCCAATACAGTTTCAGCCCCAGTCAGCTCACACTTTCCTGCACTTTGGGGGTTAACTCAGCTCTGGACTTGTCCATTACAGCCAGAGTGGCCACCCTGTTTTGGGAGGCTGCTAATCTTCACCTATAGGGATGCCAGCAGCAGGGCTGTGAGTTGGTCTCAGGACCACAGAAGTGGTCCTTTGGGTTTATTTGTTTGGTATAAGTATGGGGTGGGCACTGCAGGAAGCCCAGCCTAGGGGCTCAGGCTGGAAGAAATGTTTGTGTTGTCTGCCATTGGATGTCTGTGCAGGGACAGTTGATTTTGGGACTATGCTTTGTATATGACGATGTAAAAGCTCCTTGCCCCACTCCTTCTGGTCCCCACATCAGCCATGGGTTGTGGCTGTAGCTGTGGCCAGGGGACAGCAATGTCCCCATGGAGGAGGACAATGGCTTTAGGTGTCTGCCATCCCAGGCAGGAGTTTGAGCTAAGCATGGTTTGAGGAGACCAGAGGCTTTACTGTGCTGTGTGAGCAGGGGATAGGGTGTGACAGCTAAACTCTGGTGCATTTTTGACCTAGAAAAACACTGGTTGCCTCTTAAAATGAAGACTCCTTACAAGTGTCCTTATGTAACAGATCATCCCTACTCAGAATGGTTAAAGGGTGAATCTTCCTCCTGTAAAAGCAAATCCTGAAGGATGCAAGTTCATTCTCTCCCTGAGCTGCTTTTGGGAGAGGAGAGGAGGGGAGGGGGGCAGAAGCGGGGGAGGTGGTTAACAGTTACTCTACTGTGTCCTAACATTAGGCGAGCTGCAAAAATGCTCCCAGTGTATCAGGTAGTGTGAGGTGCCAGCCCTTTGCTGGAGCACGGAGAGCAAGTCTGCTGCGGAGCCTTAAATACTTTCCACCCCGACTACCTTAGCTTAACGCCTTTCAGCAGAGTTGGCAGGAGGGTTGTTTTTGTGTAGTCTCTCACCTCTCCCAGCAGCCTGGCTGACGCGCCTGTGCTGTGCTGTGCTCAGGGATTGTGCGTTGCAATGGGAGTAGGAGCCTCAGATCCTCTTGCTGATATGCCGGGAAAGACGTATATGAGGATTACACGCAGGCTTTGCGCGACGGACCCGAGAGGAGCGCAGCCCCGCCGGACAGAGTCGGCGTAGCTCTGGTGCAGCTGGAGTCACAGTTGTGAAAGGCTGAATTTTAAGTCTTTCATAGAAAAAGAGTTTGGCATTTACTGAAGTTTGCTGAGCATCAGCGAGAGACTTGGCCCAAGCCTTGACACTTTGGTTTTGGATGGTGCTTCCCCAGTCTCCAGAGAGATGGTACCTGTCGTGGAGGCAAGTCACAGGGAAATACCGAGCACAGGCTGGGTTTTGAAATTCTCACTTAGGAGGTTGGTTTTGTTTTGCTTCTAGTCTCCAGTTAGAGAGAAGGGCCAAGAAGACAGAGAAGAAATGGAAAAACCTGCAACAGAATTAAGTAACCTTTAATGAAGAACTTCTGACTCTTTGTAAAGACAGAGCAAGACCAGCCTTTTATCTTCCAGCCGATGGCTGCCACAAGTCTAGAGAGGGGCGTCTTTACAGATGCACGGAGCCCTGTCGGAGGGTGATTGTACGGTATCGCTATCGCGATTGTGCAGTATCGCTGTCGAGGCTCTGCTAATTGTATTTCTTTAGCTTCTGTAATTTTAGCAGGAAGGCCCAGGCGGCCAGGCAGCATTGTCGGGGGTGGTGAGGAGAAATAACCTGATGAATTTTCCATCAGCTCAACTCACTCAAATATTCTCGCCGTTAACTTTTGGGGTCAATAATAAATATTAAAACCTGTAGATTTAATAAGTCAATGTAGGTGTTCGCTGCCTTTTGAGACCACTTTATCTTTCCATCAAAGATGAAACAAGCTTCTCAAATGAATAAAAAATAGGGCCTCAAGTGATTACAAGTGAGAGCAATTTGAGCTCCTCTCTCAGAACCTGGCAGTAGGCACTTTTGAGCCTCTTCTGATTGCCTAGACATTCTGCTTTAGCGCTGCTCTTGCTGTTATATTTTTAGGTAAATATTTCCAACTTGTGTGTACAGACCTTCAGGAACTGTGTTTGCTGCCACTCCAGGCTTGAGGGACGATGCAGGTCTGGATCCCACCAGGCTCTGTTGAGTCTGATTTGCGTTGCAAGTCTAGTTTTCCTTGGTGCTTGCTATAATCTCCTCAAGTTCAAAGAGCGCTTAGCTGCTTGTCTTTGTCAAAAACCCTGTTGGAGATCTTTTATGTCGAAGATGTAGGATTTTTCCGCATGACTTTGATTATTTATTCATTCCACTTCTCTGGTGTATGATAGCACTGATATCATGAAGACCCCTTGTCTTGCACTGCTCTTGCTCTGAAATTCATGGAGATTTAGTGCCTTTGAAATTGTTTTAAAAGGGAAGGAAAAGTTTTTGAAGTCCCTTTTTTTTTCTTCTATTCCCCATAACAGTGCCGCAGCACATTTTTCCGGCCTTCCACGCTCCTTTGCCAATTGACATGCGCCACCAGGAAGGACGATACCATTACGAACCTCACTCTATCCACGCTATCCACGGGTAAGTCTTACACCTCCACTCCCGTGCTTTGCTAAAATATCAGCCAGCTGCAGTATGCCGAATCCCACTGCTAAATTCCCAGGGACTTACTGCCCTTCTGGCAAGCTGCCCCTACTGGGCACCCTCCACCTCATTGTCCTCGTGCAGTGACAATACTGACCTTCCTGGCAGGAGTGCTTTACAGCTCTCTTAAGCCTACAGAAGTGCCCTAAAGCAGCAGGATGGGAGTACAGGGCTTCTTTGTTGTTATTCAGCTCAGGTCCCAGGAACAGGCTTGACTTGTGTTTTCACACCCGCCGTGTTTCTCACATCATGCCTTGCCTGGGTCATTTCTGTCACCGCCTTGGCAAAGACCCAGCACTGCTCTGTCCTTTTGGAGACCTTGTGTACCATTTTTCCCTGCCTGCCAGTTGTGGGGACAGTGGCAAAAGGCTGCCAGGAATGCCATAATTCAGTTTGATTTCACTGGACAGCAGCCCAAATGGGCTGGGTGGCATTTTCTAAAATGTGGTCATATGTCAGGTCCTCGTGTGGGTGTCCATGTCCACTCTGGAGGGGCAGGACTCTGGGTTTTGGTGGTGATCTTCTCATGAAAGCCTCCCCTGGCCGAGGCAGCTGATGGGCAGCAAGCACAGGCATTGGGCAGGGGCTGTACCCCAAGAGGGGAGTTCATGGTTAATCTCCTCATCCAGAACATGACAGCTCAATAGTCCTTGATCTCTTGAAGGAGATGTTTATATAGAGGTCTGGTTTCACCTCCTGTAAGCTTTGATCAGGGCAAGGAAAATGGAGCCAGGAGGGATGTGAGTAGAGGTTGTAGTGACCACAGGGCTGGAAGTTTTTCTTCTAGTCCCTGAAATGCACCATCCCTGTGGGAGGTGAAGAGAAGCTGATGGGGTTGGTGGTCCCACAGCCATCCCAAAATCCTTCAACCTGCAGCCGCAGCACAGGGCTCAGACATCAGCTGATGGACAGGTCCCAGAGCACTTTGTGTGAGGGAACCAGTAAGGACGAGAAACATTTTGCAAGAAGGACAAGGGAAGAACAACTAGTGTTCATCATTTAAAAATTTGTCATTTGATCCCCTGGAGTCCCGTTGCAGCCTCACTGTCTGGCCAGGGTCAGCGCTCACCCAGCTTTGCAGGGGCAGTCTGTGGAGCTGTGCTTCTTCTGGATAGGTGTGGGCAGGGGAACAGTCCCTGGGAAGCAAGTAATGCAGACAGCAGCAGCCAGGAGATCTGTGGAGCCCCACAGCTACCAGGGCTTTGTTCCGCTTCCAAAATACTGCAGGAAATAAATGATAGGGCATTCCCCTGGATCCTACCAGAAGACAAGTCATTGTCTTTCTGGCTGGCAGTCAGTTTGACTGGATGTTTAAAGGGGCAGAGCAGCTCTTCCATGCTGTGTGCAAAGAGGAAATGACAAAGCAGGTTGCTAACGTGGGAATTGGGGGGGATTAGGGAGGCTGAATGAAATAGTTCTGTTCTTTCATGCAAGTACATGCAAAAACTGTAGAACAGAAGAAAGAGTAATAACATACTGGGAGATAGCTAATAATCCAGAGCTCTGGCTAATAAAGCACATACTGACTTCTGAAATGGGTAGTATTCAAAACAGTGGTTAGAAGAGAGGATGGCAGATGTTCTGATGTTTGTCACAGGTTGCTTGTGTGCCCCACTCTGTGTTCCCTTTCACTCCTCACAAGGAGGTTTGGGTGCACTGCATCTACCCTGGGGCTCCACAGCAGGTTCTTTGGTGGGGTCACAAGGCAAAGTCTTCTCCAAAACACAACTGAGAGCTCACCATCTGATGCTCTGTACCTATGAATCATAACCCCAGTAAACAGTATTTTATTTTATCATATTGGGGTTGTCCAGCTGATCAACCCTGGCCAAGCGTACAGCGCGGGCAGATCAGGTTTCGGTTCATCTGCACCAATATTAATAATCTGCTGTGTTAGCACACACCATGTTTGTCTCTAAGTGGACCAAGACCGTCCTGCTTAGCATTTGGGTAGAGTTATTGGCAAATACCTGTTCCATTTCTTGTTCAGGATTCCTCCCCTTCCCAGCAGCTCCTCTCACAACACCAACTTGCAAGGCACTGGAGAGAAAACTTTGTTGTGCGTCATAGAAGAGGTAACATAGCCTTCTTTGAATCTACCTGGGCACTGCACTGAAAGGTGCCTTTTTGGCTGGTGAAGCACCAAAGGTGAGCAGCTAAGTACTTCTTGGCTGTGACATTTTTTTAGGGTCAAGGAAATGCCACTTCTGTTTGGCTGTTGTCCAGGTGCCCTGCGCTATGGCACACTCACATTGGGAAAATTCTCAGCAGCAGTGGAGTTAGTCTCTCAGTCATTTTCCTTTTCAGATTTTATCTGCCAACACCTTAAAATCATGCCTTGCCCTTTACTCCTTTAGTTTTTATTCTACTTCTCTTTTGTCTTTCTTCTCTCTCCTCAGTCTCTGCTCTGGAGCTCATAACGTAGCGCTCCCCCTCCTCACTGGAGGATGTCCAATGTGAAATCATCCAGACGCGGTGGTAAACCTGAGCTAGAATATACTTAGTGGTTGCATGGCTCTTGTTCAATACACTGGGTGGACTCTGTGGGTGCAGATGAGCCTCTAGAAGTTTGTGCTCCATCCTGATGGTGCAGAAATTGATCCTTCTTGTTTCTAAAGTAAACAACTCCAAAAAAAAAAAAAAAAGGGCATGTGCATATTTTTACTCTAGAAAATTATGCCAAATGTTTGGAAGAAAAACTGTGTCACTGAGTTTTGGGTTTATGACTAATGTGATCGGTGCCTGACAGAGAGCCCCCAATTCATCAAGTCTATATTCTACCTGTCTGCTGTCTTGATGGTACCAAATTTATCTAATTACATGAACGTTGCACAGCAAATTAAGTGCAGTCTCATTTGTTGCTAACTCTGGGGTCTTATTATCTGCCTGCTGCATTATGTCAAAGGTTTGTTTCCTGATTGCTCGTTGGGACCTGGCAGTGCATTCCCCTTCATCACTGTTTGCGTTTGGCCTAATGAGAACATACGTTATTTTATCTTAACTGGAGGGAGCTCATCTGCAAGGCTCTCTTGAGCAGAACCACCTGTGGGACCCTTTGCTTGGGAATATAGATGGGAATGTGGAAAACTCCAGTAATAAAGGACTCCTGTGCCAAGATGGGCCTGAAAGACTCGCTGCATTTCTCCTCAGTGTTGTCGTTCCTTATGTCTCCGTGATTTCCTTGTTTAGTAGCATGACAACTAATTTTCAGAATTTGAGTCTTCTTCTAAATTGCTGAGGACTTTTTATATATGTCCAGAAGCAGATTATGTTGGTGTTTCCTTGAAGTATACTTCTGGAGATTTTTTCAGGTTGTTTTAATGTTTCTCCAGCCATTAGGACAACCTGCTTTTTCGTACAACCTCTGTTGGTTTTACTTATTTGGTGATGAATTTTTTTGACATCTTTCATTTTTGGGCTGTTTTTTTGGCATTAAGAACAATTTGACAGAATCGTGGTGCTTGCTTGGCTTGTCTAGAAAAATAAAGTATCTCATTCAGATGATCCTTGAGCTCTCTGCAGTGCAAACCAACAGGAATATTGTGGATTCAGGGCATCATCCTGGATTCTGATGCTTGTGAGCTTCGGGTAATTTGGAGGACGAAGGGAGATGAAGGACTGGAGTCTACTGGACTCTGTAAAGGATGTGTAATGCAGACTGGAGTTACACTGAATACGGGATGAAATCTATTCCAGGAGTGTAGAATTAGAGCAGAATGAATAAATGAAATTGTATTGGTACATATAAACTGTATGAAGCCACACTGCTACAAAGTAACATTCATTTAATAGTAAGTAATACTGCAGTACTCAAAAGCTAAGAAAAGACAGAAAAATAAATCTAGAAGTTCTGCTTTATTTTGGAGACATGGCATCAAATTACAGAGCCACATACTGTTTCTCCCTGTGATCCTCTCTTCCAGAGCGCAGGATGGCCGAGGCTCTGTGGCAGAGCAGTGGTGGGTCTTACATGTGTTTTCTGCATGCAGCTTTTATTGATTGTCAGAACTTCACTCTTCTCTGTTGGTTGTAGGCAGAACGTAGGTCAGCACTATTTGAGCAAAAGTCATCAGCCAGGGTCTGTCTGCAGGCTCCAAGCTGAACCAGAGAAATTCACTTTGTAAGATAGAAAAGGTCCTTCTCTAACAAAAGGGGTATTTTGTATTTTAGTGAACTTCTTCACAAAAACCTACTCCACTGGGGCCTGGTCTCTGTGAAAAGTCCATCTGCTTTAAACTAAGGCGACTCAGTGCTAGCTTTGCAAGACCAAGTCCTTGTCTCCAGAGGAAAGCTGCTGGCAGATATGGGAGGTGATTACTGATAGCTCCCTTCCACTCCCCACTATTTGGTGTGCTTAGCTGTGCTCACCTTTTTTTTTTTTTTTTCCCCCTAAAACACAACAAAAATAACTAAAAACTCCTTAGCTCAGCTTAATAGTCCCTGCCAATGCAAGAGCCTTCGGGGCTAACCCTTGTAAACAGCATGCCTAGGCTTGACTCAGCAAGAAGCTTTTTAACAGTAGCTCCTAAACTGTGGTTAAAACCCATCAGGCATTACGCAGTGTAACAAACAAAAGCAGCCTTGTTTTTCTACCAACATCCTGGTGGTGTTTTAGGATGCAGTTCTGACATTATTTATTAACAAAATATTGTTGTTGCTCTTCTGTCCACACAAAAAAGTAGTCAAAAAGCTCCCTGACCTGATAATCACAAATGCCACGGCTTTCATGAGGACTGAATTGTCCTGAAGACCCCTAACCATACAGAAGACTCCATCTCCCTGATAATGTGGAATTGCCCTTAATTTCCCTCTGGTAGGGATTTTATCTCATTTAATCAAGGATCTTCCTTCATTTCCCTGAGATCTTAATATATTACAGATTTTCCCTGATATCCAGCCTACATGTTTTTTCTTTATCTGATCCTATTACCACTTCTTGTTGAAGTTTGTTTCCTTTTTACTGTGCTAAAAATTACAGAATACATTTTCAGGATCAGTTACAATGTTTCTGAGCTGTTTAGGCAGGGTAATTCACAGGCAGAGGAGGTGACTGCTAAACTTTTCATCATAAAAAGACTATGTTTCAAGTGTTTACAAATTTGCCAAGTTTAATATCGAACCCAAGATTTTCCATGTTGAATATCTGTTTCAGTCTGGTTTTCTCTTTCCTTTGTTGTTTTTTGTGAGATACAGCCAAAGGAGGCCAAGTGGGGTTAAGGGAAAATATGTTGTTTAGCCATACAAAAAATAATCATCATCATCTTATAACTGCTTTTAGAAACACCAGTGTCTCTTGCCTTAGAGTTGGAATTTGTTATTGTCACAGATGTGCCTTTTGCTGTTCCCCTTCTACAAAAACACACACAAATAACCCCTTCAATTTTGCCAGATAGAAATCCTTTGAAAAGTCTTGCTTCCAATACACGTAGTGAAGGGATGTTGGAGTTTTGCAGTGAAATTTTCCAAGTGCCCTGTGACCCTGACCACGCTTCAGCTGAGCCTTGCCAGGGCTTACCTGATGGTGCTCCCGGTTTTCTGCTGGGACCTCTCCGTCATCCCTTCCATCCAGGGGGATTCACGACTCCATGGCGGAGAGGGGCCGTTTGCACCGTGTGCTCTTGGAGCTGCCTTTGTGCTTTACCGGGTGTGCATAAAGTGCGTCCTGTTATCCTCCATGGGACACAGCTCCCACGGGGCTGCAGCTGGGTCCCTTCACGCGGTTTGGGATGGCACCCCTGGTGATGGTCATTCCTGCAGCAAGGATGCTGCTCAGCTGAGCCGCAGGGCGTACATACCAATAAAACCTGTGTGTTTTCATATTTACTTTGCTACTGGAGTAGAAAATCTTTGGCAGGTCGTGATTGATTGTGCTGTGCTGCTTAGGAGACAGAGCGAGCTCCCTCCGGAGTCAAAGCAAACAGCTGCTCAGAGAGACCTTCTTATGTGTTTTGCAAAGTTTTACGGCTTTCACCAAATAGATACATTGCTCATTTGGGAAACAGGTTTGGGGGCTCCCACATCCAATTTATTCTGTCCCCTTCTTTCCCACATGCTTCTTTTATTTATTTAAGAAAATAAGAATGTGTGAGTTTTCAATGATTTGCAGGGGCTGGTCCTCTCCAGAAAGTTGGTTCAAACCTCTCCCTGGTCTGTAATTAGCAGGAGTCTGTTGCTTTTAGGTGGCTCTCTCTTAACCTACAGGAGGTGATTTGGGAGACAGGCAATACCACGATTAATACTTGATGGTCACTTGATCCATCTCCAGGAGACCACAGATTAAATGCTAGGCTGCTGCTGTCATGTTCTGGGAGCTGGAAAAATTACTTTAATTCCATCTGTGCTTTATTTTTCTCTTTTCTAAAACATCCTCACAGTAATATTCGTTCTTCTGATGTCTTGAGAGCTAAGAAAAAGACTGCTTTAGCTTCCCAGATTGATGTTGCAGCATGTTACCAGGCGCCAGGGAAGAAGAGCACAGCACCACCTGTGCAGAAACTGAGAAGGTACACACTTAGCATCTTCTGACCTCAGTGGGAGGACAGGCTGATCACGTCTTCTGAAAATGGGGAAGGCATAATCCAAAACACTGATCAGGGCTAGAATGTTTCTGTAGGCTTTTCCAGTCTCATAAACTATTCTTCAAAAGAACCAAAACAAACCAAAACAAAAAAAACGCAAACAAACCCAAACCAAACCAACCAAAGACAAAACCCTACAGCTTTCTCTTTTGAATCTTGTTAAAAATGTTTAAGCATATTCCATTATGAGAGAGATTTGCACATCTATGCCATTCTTTAAAATCAGGATAGTTTTGTCATGTGTGTTTAGTTAAATAGCCTTCAGAGTACTTTAAATAACTCAAACCTGAAGTTCAGAGGGACATGAAGGGGCTTGGTTTCAGACTCACTAAACTATGCAATGAAATGCAGATTGGGCTTAGAAACATATGGGCTGAATCCTCAGTTGCTGGATGCCAGTGACAGTGCTCTGGAGTGAGGGGCCTGGGTGAGCTCAGATGGAGTCATGCCCATCTGCACTTGGTGAAGATCTGGGCCACCGAGTTGCTGGTGCTGTGAAAAACTGCAGCTCCAATTTAGCCTAATCACCACCAGAAGTGTAAAAATGGCTAAGAGGTTTTAGTATTGAGAACAAATGCATGATCTTTGAGGTCTTTTATGTAAACCTCTGGCATGTGTTCGTTTAATATGATGTCACTCTGTAATCCACCATTACTTTTAAATGTCATTCTCAGAGCTTCATGTCAGCGAGTCTTAAGTGATAATCCCTTTGCTTACCTCACTTTATAGTAGATTAAAAGTGACTTCATGCTTCCACCTTATCCACAGTTAAGCTTGTGCTTTAGGAAAAAAATTATTTGAACTCTCTTCTTCTCCTGCTGCTTTCTAAAGAGTTTCTAAACAGAGTGTGTGTGTCTTTCAGAAGCTATCTCAATAGGATTGCCCATTCCCTATTGCTTTCAGCATCTGTGAAAATGGATAAATGTTCAGTGCCAACTTCTTGCCCTTTTAAACTCCAGTGTTCTGAATTTGTTTCTCAAGTTTTCTCTCAGCTAAATGGGGAGCACTGCCCTTCCTGGCCTCTTCTTTTTCTTAATCCTAAATAAATCCCCTCTCTAGAAGGTGTTTCACCTCTCACCAGCTTCCTATGGTCATGAAGACAAGAGATGATGAGACCTGTTGCAGCGTTCTGCTCCTCTGTAGCACTTTCTCTTCTACAGCACAGGGGTGTGTGGGTTCCCCCTTTCTGGTCTTGTATCTCCTGGTTGAACTTCTACTCTATCCTGTAGCAAATCCTTTCTCAGTGTATAAAGCTCTCTATGCAGTTTACCTTTCTGGTCCACTCTCCTCTGTTTCTCTCGCTGAATCTCACCCTCCTGCTCCTAGCACACCTTCTTGTGTAACACGTCCCTCCAGATGTTTGCTGCATGTTGTCATATCCTTCCTCCCTGCTCTAATGAACTGGCCAGGCTGCAGCCTGCAGCATATAGTCAAATATCAATCCACTCAGCCTCCTCATTCTCACTGTGCTTCTCTGAAATCCTTCCGGTGTGTGCGAAGATAAATGGACAAACCCCATCCATCCCTTCGGCTTGTGGAATGAAGCCTGCGGCGCATTACTTTTCAGGTGCTGGTTAATCTGGATTCCCAGCTACCAATGGCCATGGGGAGGAAATTACACAAGGTGCAGAGAGATAAAAACTAATGGCAGGAATGCTTGCTTGTGATACTGGAAGAAAAATGTAGGATTTTTAATGTCGATACAGAGCTGAAATTTTTAAATCTCATCCAAAAGTTCCCCCCAAGCAGCAAAGAGCAGGGAAGTCAATCTATCCTGGATGGATGAAGGACTGAGTCAACTCTGCTGGGATTAGAACATGTGGTTCGAGGGATCATAGGTATTTTGGGTCTGGTTCTTGGACCACCCAGATGGCTGGGGGAAAAGTTAGAAAAAAAAATACTAATGAAAAAAGGATCCTATTGGCAGAACTGTGGATCTGGATACCCTGCCTGCAGCTGACACCATGCAGACACATCTGCACAAACCAAAGGGCAGAACTGGGTGCTGTTCCTCTGGCAAATCTCAGCTCTGCACATCACTCCCATGGGACTGCGTGCATTTTAATGGGCTTTCTAGATCCCTGGCTTTAACACAAAACCACATAAGTATGTTTTTCTTCAGTGTGCCAGACCATTTTGAGAATTTGTGATTTTACACAATTTTCTGCCTTGGAAATTCTTGATTCCTGTTCTTTTATGTTTCAGCATTGATATTAAATAGACAGCTAACAGCTGAAATTTGGAGCATTTCTCAAGGGTCAAACTTTTTAAAGTGCCTGTGTTATTTCAGATCATAAATCCCAGTGTACTGGGTCTGACTAACAACATTTGAAAGTGTGTGTTGTGGGTTTCAAAATAGTGTTGACTCTTAGGGCTGGCTTGTCAAATGCTGTTAATGCAAAGGCTCAGTGGGTTTTTCAAACATGCTGGATCCTAGATAAGGTCAAACTCCTCCAACCTCCATTGAAACCCAGGACACTAAAATAAAGGAGTTAAGTACCTAAAAATTAATAAAGTGTCTGGACTGGAGTTAAGAAACACCGACATGTTAAAGAGGTGGCTTGTGCATACTTGGAGCCCAGTGTGCGTGTCCAGGCCATGCATCTCCTGCAGGACCATTGGGGATGTTTTCTGCCCTGTCTCCTCTCTGTTGTAGGAGCATGCACATGGCAAATCCCGTGGGAGCATGTGCTATGGAAAAAAATATACTCAAGGTTTAGATGATATCAGTTGGCCAGGCTCCACTTCAAGAACAAGTTTACTGCATTCCCTGCTCTCACTTTATTGACGTGTGTGGGGCTGGTTTTGGATATGATTGATCGTGGTAGCAGATAGTGAACCAGGAGAATGTGAGCCTTTTGATGATTTTTTTAAGCAGATACTTAGAGGGGTACACCTTAAAACATGGTAGGAACCATCCTTTTCCACCCCCTGGGCAGCAGAAGGACCTGTACTGTGGTCTCCTTGCTGCTGAGCACATGCTGTTAGATTAAATGTGAGAGTTAGGCTCCACCACCACCTCCTGCCCTTTCTATGAATGAGTGGTGTGCCAGTGTTGCTTTTGTACAGGTGGATCCTCCTCACAGCAGAGGTATTTCTTCCTCTGCAACTCACTTTACCGCTCTCCTGCACTTCTCTCTGCCCTGCACACATGAACTGAAGTCGCTTATAACAGCATCCAGGTGCTGTCAGACAAGACTGAAAAAACATGTTGGGGCTGTATAAAATTCAGTCACATTCAGCTTTTTGAGTTTAAGTCTCTCAGAGAAAAAAGTGTGTTTTCTTAAATCCTGTAGGGGACTTTGAAATATTTTCCTTTTGATCCTGTAAAAGCATCCTGGAGAAGAATTTGTCTTATTCCTCCTCTTACCCTTCACAAGAGGCTTTCCTAGCTTAGTTATGGAGATACTTACATGGCTTTTGATTTGCAAACCAGCTGCTGGACATGGTACCTGCTGATTGAATGCTTCATCTGAAAGCTTCTTAAGATCCCACAGAGTAACCACACATCCCAAAGTACCACTGGTAGAGGAAGTCTACCAGAGTGTGGTTAATACATTAAAAATAGGAAGGTTTCAAGCTTACAGCTGCATTAGGGTGTTGTTCTTGCATGCACATTCTTGTTTGAGACTGTCTTCACTGTGAGATAAAACACTTGATTTCATATGCTTTCATCCTCACTGAAGTGATTATGATATTTTACAAGGGAAAAATGCATTGTAGATGACAAAAAGCAGAGTGTAGAATGATAGGTGGTGAAGGAATTAGTATGTTCAGTCATCAAATCAGTAAATTAAAGGAACATCAATCTAATGAGAACTAGCAAGAAGGAGAAAATTTGTAGAAGATTTCTTTTCCTAGTCCTCCAGCCCAACTGATTCTCTGTAGGAAGAATTGCTAGGAACGGATGGACAGTGAGGTACCTGCAGAGTTTTATTCAGTGCATTTTAATGCTTAAATAGTTGCTACCTGTTTGTATAATTCTTTCCAGTAGAAGTCTCTAAAAAGAGAAATAGTGAAACCAGTGTCAGCAGACCCTAAACCATTTTATTCACTTAAAAAAATCATAGACTTCCAAAGTCCAAATAGATTTCTCTCCATCTTTGGAAAAGAAATTGTACACGCACACATAACCCAACCATTTTTCAGGCTAGGTCAGAGAAATTCAAACCCTCGTTCAGGGCATGAGATGACCAGACTGTAAGAGACTAAAATGGAGTTGAGCCAGCTTAGATATTTTACAAGTCATGTCTTTTAAGACTCCACAGGACCTTTACAGAGGACAAATACACTGGAGTTTTGGGCTTTAGTGGGTAGGAATGACAACCACTCCATATTCCTCACCAGAGCATCATCACACGTCCTTGCCTAGTGAGTCAGAGGGAAAGGCACTCACCCACCAACACCACTTCCTCTGTGTCCCAGGATTTTCTTTGCAAGTCGTCTACTCAAGGCTTGGCTAGGTCTTGACCTCTCTTGGCATGTGAGATCTTAACTTGCTGTGACTCCAGCCTTCCCTCGACCGTGTCTGGTTTGAATCCTGTCAGTGCCCTGATGAGTGTTACCACAAGAATAAGAAACTCTTCAAAGAGTTGTTTGTTTGTTTAAGAGACAACTTCTGCCAAATGTGAAGAAGGTAGGAGCTCTGTGAGCTGTAACTTCTTTCGCTTCAAGTCCTGATGTGCTGATGGAGCTCAGGATCCTATCATCCTGGTTCCTCCTTGCTTGATCTCTGCAGAGCAGGGTTTGCATTTTTGGTGAATTATGTGACAGTTTCTGATAAGGTTGGATGGTGAGCAGAGACTTGGTCTTGATTTCTGTGCAGATGTCATATTGCTTCAGGTGTGTCACTCTGGTGCAGCGTACTAAGTGAGTGACCTTTCCCAGGGTGACTCAGTGAGTAAATGGCAAAAATTGAGGGACAGAAAATTCCTTGAGGTGCCTTGTGCTGAAGAGCAGGTTTTGCTCCCTCCCAAAATCTTGCACTAGACGCAGTGATTTCCTATCCCTTCATTTGGTTTTTTACTATGTTGCCAAACTGGCCTTTTTCCAGGATCTGGTTGCTGTGAGTGACCTCATTGCTTTGTGTTTCATAAACCCAACACTTCCAGCTCTGTGTTCATTGGTGCTTTCCTTCCAGGCAGGGCAATTTTGTGGTTCACATTCACCAGCAAAATTGCTGCGATATGTGAACTTTCAGTGCAGTAAGGATTTGTGTGTACATGTGCTCTGTTTGTGTTGTCTTCCTTACTTACCAGTGCAAGGTCTCAATCTAATCTCCTCCTCCTGTTATCATCCTCACTGGGTGAAAGCTGGGCTGAAAGTAATCTCCTGGCTTACAGTGCATCATGATCTGCACTCCCCCAGTCACATTTGAGTTTCAATTGAAAGAGCCACTGGTGTCCAGGAGGAAGTCTTTTATTAAAATGAAACTGTAGACTTTTAGAAGCTGTTCTTGAAGTCTGAAGGAAGAAGATGGACATGATGCAGCCAGGCAATCTGGCATCTTTGAAGGTGTCACATGAGCTTGACAAATATGCCAGTAAAAATCCATAGGTACAATAGCATGAGCTGCATTTGTGGATAATTTTTGGCTCGTCAAACTTTTGTTTCATTGAACAGCAGAATGAGAGCTTTCAAGTAGGACTTTTGTAATTAAAAGTTTATTTCATAGCAGTAGGTCCTTATAAGTCTTTTTGCTTTTGCTCTGTCCCTCAGATACCCTATGACTGACCGTATAAACTGGCCTGTGCACTCTTGTACCTTTTTTTCATTGGCTAGAAACTCTTTTATAGCAGGCATGAATGGTTGTATTAATCCTTATGGCTTTCATGAGTACCAAATGTGTACTGCATGCTGGGTAAGAGTAATTGTTTTGCCATTAGATTAGGAACAGCTTTACTGTACTGTAATGTGACATGCACAAAGGGACTTCTGAATATTAGCAGTTCAGACCTGGGTAGTTGAATTTCCTTGGCTACTAATAACACTATAGATTATTTAAATCATAAAATATTTTTTAAATCCACATTATTTTCAGCTGTTACATCTTTTGCTTATTTTAACAACTCAAGCAGCTGATACAACTAAATTTAAAATTAAAAAAAAAAAATGCAAAGTACAGACCCTTAAGTTCTATTTTCAAAGTAAACTCCAAGACAGAAGTATTTGATATAAAAGTCCTGTCAGCAGCCTGTTCCTACAATGAATGAATGTAGGAGCTCACACCCCACTGAAATCAACTTGAGCTGGAAATGATACTTGGTGGTGCAAAAAAATGACTGATGAGACTTTCAAAAGCTGCTACTACATGGAAAACCTCACTGCTGGGATTTCAGCATAGCTTTGATTTTCAGGCTTGGTTTGTTTGCCACTGTGTTTTCTAAAATGGGTAAAGAAATCCACTGCACCTGAGCAGTTCTGATTTCTCATTTCCAGACCACAGTACAATGGGCCTGTGTTTCCAAAACCAGAGAGAAATGTTTAAATAACATTTTGTGCTGAAGTATTAAGACTGCTGCAAGTGTTTTCATTAAAATTGGAGTATGTTTAATATCCCTTCTCTTGAATTTTAAATAGAACCAATACTTGGTGACTTAATTGCCTAGCAATATCTCTTTTTTAGATTTTTGCGTTATATTAATAAAATGAGTGTATTTACATAGTTCCAACCTAAGCACATCTCGTTTTACTGACTAATTGCATCATTTAAAGGGCACACAATGTTAACACCTTTTGGCTTGCCTGAGACTTTACATCATGCTACATGCTGAATCCCACAGTGAACTTTATCCTATGCAAAAGATAAATCATGTTCTCTATTCTTCCTGATAAAATGTTCAAAAAAACCCCACAACTCTCTGGTTGTTTTAAGCTGTCCCCATTGCATGGAGGTTGTGTTCAGACTACCTAGAGTGCCATCTCAGACAGACTCTGGCTGCTATTGTGGAAAGCAGTGGCAGTAACCTGTGAGTTGAGCACTTGCAGATGACTATGCAAAGGCAGCAGCCGCCTCTACCTCGGGTCTGCATAGTTTGTGTGCAGAAACAGGGCTAGAGGTCCCTCTCACCACTTAAATGCCACAACAGGAGCATAAGCTGGTGTTTGGTGAGGTGCGAGAAGGCTGATTTTTGAGGTTGTGCTGTGATGAGGATCCTCCTGCTTGTGCCCCTGGATCAGCACTGTGGGCAACACCAAAACTGTCAGTGTGAGGAGGATGTCTGGGGGCCTTTGCCAGCACTGATGCTGTAAAAAAAAGCCCTGTTTTTCAGGCAGCATCCCAAAACCAGCTGCAGTTCCCTGGAAAGGAGAGGGTAAAGAGTGGCTGTGCCTCTGCCTTTGCAGCATTCAGGAGAGAAACAGTTTCAGTGACTTGGCATCAGCCTGACACTTTTGGGAATTAGATGCAACATTTAAGGTTGGATTGGGATAACTTAAGGATCAGCTAAGTACTGGAGATACACTGAATTACCCAGCTGAGCTTAGTGCCCAGTTGTAACCTGAGGTGAAGGAAGGTCAATATCTAATATTGATGTGAGGCCTCATGCAGGCAGAGCGGCACATGAGAGCAGTGGCCAGGAGACTGTGAGGCATGGCTCAGCCCTAAGGGCAGAAGCCACTGGATGGTGGTGGGTGTGGTGATGAGCTGTCTGTGCTCAGGCCTCCTCTCCTGCCAGGCTGGTGAACACCAGACCCGCTGGACACCAACACAGCTACGATGGATGCGCACGGGCAGGCTCCTCGGCCTGGAAAGGCCATGTGCGTGTGTACATCACTCTTCAACTACAATGACAACAGCTCTTTGAAATGCTTTTCTGCATTTGCATTTACAAAAGCTGGATAAGCCTTTTTAAAAAAAATCTGATAAGTAGCAGGCAATTGAATTAACCACTGTTGACTGTATTGCTGTCTCTTAACAAACTCCATCTGTATGGTCTCCCTTTGTAGACACAATTTTATAACTTAATTTCCCTACCAAAACATCAGTGTTTACTTAGTAAGAAATCTGTTCTTTGTCAGCTTAAAACAGTGATTTCTTTATTACCACTCTACGCAAGGAATGACAGCACAGAGTTGGCACTGGAGCAAGTCTGGTTGAGTCTACAGCGTTGTAATGGAAACAGGGTGAACTGAGGGTCAAGTATAATGGGATTTGTATACAGAAATGTGTCTGCATAAGGAATAGCTGCATGAGATAAGAGGATGAAAGATGAGGCCCGCAGGTCTCCCGTTGCGTGGTGTTGGGAAGGAGGTATTGCTGTAGGTACACAGCTCACACAGGAGACGGGGTTACCTCTTCACCAGCCTAGCAAAGTTCCCTAAATTACACTTGCCTACTCCTGCACTGGCTGACATCGGTGGGTGTTGGACGGATTGGGGCAGTGGTCAGCGATTACTCTAAGAATGTTTTGTATGTAATTTTTACTGATTTTGGGAAGCATAGGGTCAGTGAGGGGTTTTCAAGCTATTACAGTCCGTGGCCTCCCTAAAAATTTTCCAGCAGAGTTGTTAAACATAGTATAGTGAATTTGGCCTGAGTAACAAGAGGCTTGCAGAGTTTTTTTGCTGTCTTTCACAGCCCCTGAAGGAGTTTTTAGTGATTCCCAAGGGTTTTGCAAACCACAGGTTGAAAAGAACTAGTGTAAACTTTGAGCAGTAAACAGCTGGGGAACATCAGATCCCTATTCCTTCCTTGATAAATGTGTTATATTTTCCTATGCCATTGAGAAACTGAAAGAATAGGAGAGCAGCTGTAGTCAATGACACCAACAGATCTGGGAGCAAAGGAGTTTTGGAAGGAAGATTTTTTGGGTGGTTATGTGGCGGATAAGATATAAAACACCTCATCTTTTCTTACCATGAGATGATGATTTGGGGGCTGGGGGAAGCATCTTGGCTCCTTTGAAGTATGTTCAAGTTGTACAGTGCAGTGAGCAGTGCTGGGTTTTTACCATAGGGCTGGGCTTCTGTTTATTGCTTTTACTTTCTCCTGCTATAGAACCTTTCTCAGTCTGACATTGCAGGCTAGAGCTGGTAGAGAACTGCCAGTTGTTTGTTGCAGGCAATTGGAGAGAGAGACTACTTTCTCTGAATTATTTCTGCTCATCTTTTCCCTATGGGAAATTAAATCCTAGTGGAATATTGTCCAGATTTTAAAAAACATTCATGTTTCATTCAGGTTCACTTTCTTTCTAATGATAAAGAAAAAAAAATAGAAAAGAAAAAAAAAGTGATAGTTTAAAAAGAAGAAATCAATGTTGAAGTGCTGATTTATTGTTAATTCTCTTATTTTGTACAGAAGACTCCAAACACTTCCAAGAGAAAAGCTTGTTTGGAATAAAAAGGGTTTACTCCCTGCAGTCATATCAATGAAAAACTTTTACCTAGTTCTGCTCTTCACCATATAATTGCTTGCTTTTCAGCATATTCGTTGCAAAGGAAAAGCTGGTTAGATCAGCCAGTCTGCTGGATCAGATCTTACATTACATCTTGAGCTCTTTGAGTGCCATTAGCATTTCCTTTTAGAAGTGAAGAAATATTGACAGTTTGGTAGGTTATCTCACATTTTACTGCACGTTAGGGCACTTCAAAGTCTTTATGTAGTGATGGGAACTGTCATGAAGTAGATGTGAAAAGGGCCTTTGGTCCAACTAAACCTGTCAGCAAGAAGATTTAGGGCAGATGGTTATTATTAGAAATCAATGTATTTATTATATATTGTTCAGGAATATTTCCCTTTGGAGGTTACTGTGAGTGCTGTTGCTGTTTAAAATGTGTCAAATGCCAGTAAAATTAATTCCTGCAGAAAACCCAGGGAGCCCCAATCAAAAGCTTTGTTATTATGGGAACACACATCTCTTACTCCTTTGTGCTGTGATGCACCAGAGGCAGGTACACACACAGAGTGCCTGGCACGTGTCTGTGTGTGTGTGAGATGTATTTCTGTGCAGCTATCACCATCACCTCTCTATACAGACAGAGCTCCTCCGACTGCTGTGTCTGGAAAGGCTTTGTAGAGATCTGTGCTGTACCTGTTCCCATTTTGTTTTATTTGCCTTTGTAAACTATGGCTTTTTGGTTACTTCCAGTTAGTTACAACAGCTTGCTGCTGCTTAGGGCAAGTGTGTCATCTTTCTAAAGCTTGAACACCAGTGGGTTTTTCCTGTACTTTAGAAAAGAGAAGCAGGACATTTCAGGTTTTTGTAATTAATTGGATGTAGGTTTTCCTTCCTTGGTGTCTTGTTTAGCTATAGTTTTTAAGTTATAGGACCTTGGATTATGGGAGGAGGACATTCCCAACAGAAAAAGAGCATATTAGCAGAAACATTAATGCTGGAAGTTGCTGTCCTGGAACAAAGATTCATTTTCCATTCACCCCGTGATTTACAGCACATTCCAACCAAGTGATTTGGCTATGGTCTTCTGGCATAACATTGTTTGCCCTTTCCCTGACATTTTGCATATAAAGAAAAGTTATGAGCTTCTTGGGCATTTGAGGTACCAGGAAATGCGGGAGTCTACCTAATTTGTTAACATGAAATTATAGATGTCAGACACAGACTCTGTTAGTTAACGTTGGTTAGAGTAATGCTGCAGCCAGTTGATTGTATTACAGTCATGATGAAGAGGAATGGTCTTTTTTTGCTTTTCTGGGATATGACAGGTATGGAGCCAAGGCAGATTTAAAGTGTAATGAATGAATAAGCATTTTCTGTGGTTTACTTGACTCTTCCATGAGCTCTGTTGCAGTGGTGTTGCTGCCACTGACTTGCTCTCTCCTCAGTGGGTTAGTGCTGGTATAACATGGAGACTTTTCCGAAGTACTGTAGGAATAGTCTTTTAAATGTTAAACCCTTCTGTAGCACGTGCGTGTTATTACCTTTTAAGGGAGAGAAGCCTCCACCCAAAAGTAGCATAGGAAGAAGACACTGGGCAGGGATCAAAAATTCAGATTTCTTCCCCACAGACATGCACTTCCCATTTGTTTTCCCAAGCCAAATATCTTCACAGCTACAAGCAAAGTATCCACTTGAAAGTGCTAATATCCTCAACATGTGTCCCAAGGGAAAACAATCAGATGCAGAGAAATGGCTGTGTCACATCTGACACATCTCTCCAACACCGATTTCCCACATCCCCACACCAGTGATGAATCCTCTCAGATCTCCCTCAGCTCTGCCATCAGGATCTGGTCCATGTCTGCACTTCTCCTCATCTCTTTCCCCAGTGATTTCCACCTGGTTTACTCATCCAGCGCACCGTGTCACTGCCCGGCCTTCATCCCCTCCCTGCCCTAAGCCTGCAGCATTTTGACACCCCAGCTCTCAAGCTTTGTGGCCAATGGAATCAAGTTCTTTTGCCTGGTGGTTTCAACCTGAAACCACCTCTAGGTTTGCACTACTCCTTAGGTTTCCTTTCACTGACTCCTGCACTTCTATCCGTGCTTTCCTTCATGCCTTTTCTTTCACTTTTCTTCCTTCTCTCCCCTTCAACTACCTTCCTTGAAGTTCCCCTTCTTAAAATATGCTTCTTCTCTGAAGGCTTTCATCATAAATCTCTCAAGAAACTTAGAGCCTCATCTGCTGTGCTTTGATTTATTCGTTATGCGGTTTTTTTGGCAAGTATCTCACAAGAACTGAGTTGGTCATCCTCCTACCTCCATCCCTAAAGAAAGCTTGTGTGAAAAGGTGGGCTTTCAGAACTTAAATTAAAAGATCATGTAAGTAAGATAATTGGATAAAAAAAGGATATTAGGATCTGAAACAGAATGTTTACTTGCTTTGATGTGCTTTGGGAACATATGTCTGCACAGTGGGTTGTGTGGCTGATTAAGTATAAAACAATCCGAGAAAAAAATCACCACTATTAAGCTTAAATCAAAGATCTCTCCCTAAGACACTAATTTGATTTGGGTTTGAAGGTCCCGTATCAACCCTAATTTCTACCTTTGATGTCTTGCTTCTTTGTGTGTTGTGTAATGGAGGGCAACCTTACTTATAAAAATTTGCATTTTTCTTCCATTTTAAAAGCAAGTATTGATATTGTTGTTTGTGTTGCAGTTGTGGTTACAAATGTCAGCCAGAGCTAGACCTGTGTTGTGGTAAATGCAGCATAAATGCAATAAGAAACCATATGTGATCAGGAGAGTTTCTAATCTGAGAACCAATTCCTGTACTCACGCTCCCAACTCTGCTCCCTCCAGAAGTTGCCCTTGTCCCCACTGAGGCTGCCAACAACTTGTGATCTTAAAAACATTGTTAGCTTATGGTGGAACTTAGATGAAAAAAAGTTTCAAGCTCTAAACCAAAACACTTCTGATTTAACTGATTTAAAAAGTAATATGTATCAGGTAAAATCAAATAGTTTGATTTGTTCTTGGGTTTAGATATTTTAAGTTTAAATGAAGTCAGGTATGTTTGAAAATGGAATGGTGTTTTGAAAGGAAAAATTAAAGATGTTTGCCCTTGTTTACCACTTTTGAAACAAAAAAATATCTTTTGCTTGCCTGGAGCAAGTATTTTAAATTGACCTCATGCTCTAGAAGTTGCATTAGGTCTTGAATATGTTCTTCTAAGGAATGGAAAAAAAATCATGCTTAAAAATTGTACCTCACTTAGATTGTGATACTCTGTAGGCAAAAAATAGAGGAATTGCACTGGAGCCTTGTTTGTGTTGCTTCTGCCGTCAATGGCAGTTTTCTTTGATTTCAGTGGCACAAGACTAGACTTTAGGCATGACAACTGCCATTGCCAGTGGATGCAGAGTGGGATTTTCATAGCATCGACCTAAATCCTTCTCAAAGCACTGCCTGAACCATAAATTCGGGGATTTCATATTCAGAGATTTGCATCTGTTAAGGCCCAATGGCATTACCACAGTTACCTGATCTGACATCTGCAACACTGGCCATAGGATTCTCTTCTTTAATTTCTACAGTGGGAGAAATTACTATTTCCCACTATTAAAACTTCAAACCTTGCAGTGCACTTAAAGCTTTGTCTTTTAGAAAAACATCCAGTTTTGCCATAGAGTCTTGTTGCAATGCTGAATTTACCAATTCCATCCATAAACCCATCAAATGGAAACTTGCCCTTGTTGTTGAAAATACCTTTTAAAATAGATACTTTATTGTTAGAAAATTTTTTTATTTTTATGCCTTCTGTGACTCAAAGACATGTTTAAGGGGAAAAGAGGAATATAGGAACTGCATGAAACATGCCCATTAAATTTCTGCAGAAAAGCTGTAACAATTTTTGTCCAGATTCACAATCTCTTTAACATCATCTTATAAGTGTGAGAGCATTAATTGCTGAACTAGCAAAGGTAGCTCTGATTTTCTATATATTCATCTTGGTAAGTATGAAAAAAAAATTATTAACCTTATTTTAGAGCTGAGAAGATACAGGGGAAAAAAAATTACTTGTGCTGAGCATCCTGACAGAGCTGGGGCTGGGAGTTAGCAGTGATGTCTCTCGAGTCCCTATCCCGATCTCTTTGTAGTGGGACACATAAGCTGTCTCTTCAAGTTGATAGCCTTATATTCGAGCATCAGGTCACTTTACTGGGTAATTATCAACTTGTTGCAGTGCTGGGAGAGCTGGAAAGCAGGAGTGATTCCCCATTGCCTCATTACCAGGCTGCCCTGCGCTCCCCGGCAGTGGCTGGGGGGAGAGGCGGCTGCGAGGCAGCTCTGTGCCGCTCCTTCAGCGCATCCTCTGCTCTCCGAGCTGAAGAAACAGGAGGGAGGGAAATCCTTGTGAATGATCAAATGCCATGTGAATTTGATAGTCGTGGCCCAGGTTTGACCTCTGGAAGTTACCTTGTTTTGAGGGACCTTGTGGGGTTTGATCATGAGGGTACTGCACAACTGTTGCGACCTCTCGCCCTTCCTGTTGTAAGGGACTTTAAATCAGAAATAAACAGAGGTGAAGTTGAGGGGCTGGCGAGAGCTGTTTAGACTGAACCATTTAGCATGAATCCTGGGGCACTTTAGGTTTCCTGTTGAACACCGCTTTGGCATCCCATCCATATAGTGTCTGCCATGAGAGCAGTCCATTTTTCAGTCTTCTGTATGGCTCTCCTCCATCTCCTTTAGACACAGGTGGTGTTCTGGGTACATAGGACTTGGAAAAACAGGCCAAGAAGTTCTGTGTAAAACAAAACAAAAGTAAGGATTCTATGTGGAATTTAGACAGAACTGTTGGCTTTAAAAGCCTTTTTCTTACAGCAAAACTCTACCAGGCTATGATACCCCTCCCCATGAGTAGCTCTGTGCCTCACTTCTGTGTCTGTTTAGCAACTATACATTTCTTTATTGTACAGCAAAACAATTGCCTTCAAGTGTCCATATTCCATTAAGCATATGGAACAGTATTCAGCCCTTTGTTTTCTGCTGAATGAATTTATTTGTCACATAAGTATTAATTTAGACTAGTCATGGAACATTAGTGCTGGGTAATTGTCCCCATTTTTCTGGGATTTATTTAACTGAAGGAGATTATTTCAGAAATGTGCAACTTCTTTAACTGTTACATTCATTGCTGAGTGCCCCTTGCAGAGACTGCAGACTCACATACGGCAGCAGGGAAATGTTGTCACATCTCTGCCATGTAAGATTTTGCGATTGCTGATTCATGTCCACAGAGGAGGAGCGGGAAAAAGTCACCCGAAAGCCCTGTTCATAGCATCCAGCATTGGTTTTGCCAGTCCATGAGGTTTTCCCTTCCCAGGAGTGCAGCCCAGTTCCTCAGAGCAGATGCTGCTCCTGCGCCACGGGACCGCGAGGATTCTTTCTCAGCGCTGCATCCAGCTGCGGTGCCTCGCGCAGCACACGCACACCTCCCGTGAGCAGCGGCATCGAAGGCAAGCACCTGCCAGGCTCCCGAGACACACACAGGGACACGGTGGTCTGCCTCACTGAAAACCACTGGCTGAGGGGTTTTTAGCCTTGGTTTTCAAAGGAAAACTACCAGCTCCTTCCCCCAGTCTTTGGGATGAGACTGCACAGCTTCAGATGAGCTGTCACTCAGCACAACCCAAGTGGTGGGAAAATTAAGCAGGTCTCTTTTTCCCAGTGAAGGACTGTTAAGGAGTGACCAGCTCCAGGGTAACCACCAAGAGTCTCCCAGTGTCCCACAGGCAGTGTGTGTCAAGTCTTGGATGCTGGTATCTCTCCTTTTGCTAATTGTGCTCCTCCACTGCCACGTTTTACTGCTGCCCCACAGTTCTGCTCTGCAGGCAGTTGGAGCAAGGTAAATAGTGCAAGGATTTCTGCTCTTCCAGGGGAGTTATCCACTGCACTGATGAAGACCTGCTCTGTAAAGCCTTCAGCAGCTTGCATGCCCCCAGCATCACCATGAGGCCCTGCAGCCCTTAGATGGCATCAGGTAATGTCTCCCACACCTCATTGTCTCCCTCTGTTAAAGAGCAGCAAAGGAAAAGCCTCTCTTGGGTTGGAGAGGAAATGAATCCAGGCTCACGTGCTTCGTCAGAGATGCAAATTGCTCTACAAGTCCTGAGCATTAATTATAGAGCCCAGGCTTCTCACTGGAGCCGTGGGGAAAACAGGCCCCTGGCTCACATTAAATTTAATGGCGTTTGGACACCCAATTCCCTTAGCCTATTTGAAAACCAGAATCCCACTTTCTCCAGATATATATGTGGTCAGGTGAAATCCCTCATCTCACTGCCAACAGCAACATTTTTATAGCCTTGTGTTCAGCAAAGCCAGGAGCTCTTCCCGAGGTGGTGGGGTGTTTTCCTCACGCTGTCTGCGGTATCCAGGAAAGAAGCATGAAGTGATATGGATAGCAGAGGTCTGGGCAGGGACTCTATGGACAGGCTGAGAAATGCAGCTCTGGTGCCATGGCTTCATTGCATGTCCTGGTTCACCACACCAAGCTGAATGTTGTCCTATTTCAGGGTCTGGGGCATGGGCATGGAGAGCCTTGCACACCCTGGATGTGAGCTGGCCATGGGCACAAAGCTGCCTTCCCCTAGCACTGCCTCATCTCTCATCCACTGCCTCTAAAGAGCAGAATCTGATGGTTTTTCTCTCCAAGGAGCAGACCTGGGAGAGTATAGCTGCCTTTCACTGTGCAGTTGCAATGCCAATGCAGTGGCTCAATGTGGGACTTAGAGATTAGATAGGAAATAATGCAACTGGGAGAAATGCGGGAAAAATCTGACACTTGTGGAGTTAGGAGCAGAGGATGCCCCTGGCTGAGTGAGTTGTTCCTGGTAGGCAGCTAAGGGAAGCCACGTTATTTTGAGACGTGCTGCACTGTGGGATGTTTTTGTGCTAGAATTGTAGGTGTACAACCGTGAGAGGTGATCCCTGCCTGGGAGGGCTCACAGGAGCCAGACCTTGATGAGAGTATGGCTGTCCTAGTCCAGAGATGGAACAATGAGCAAGGACAGGCTTTAAGCAGAGCCATAAGGAGCAGCCTGCTCTCCAGCCCAGTCTTTGTGCACAGGGCCAACCTCATGTTCAAACACCAGCTGGGTTTCCAGCTGCATGCATTTTGGGGAAATTTTTGATCTTTTTCCCAGTGTTACCTCTTCGTATAGGGTGGAGTTTTCCTATTCTGAGGGACTCCAGCATTTCTGCCCAATTTAGCACAGAGAAAATGAACAGCAAACCCTTCATATTGTTATACGCATTTTAGATGTCGGCCTCACAGTTTGATCAGCAGAGGCTCCGAAGGCTCATAAACCTGGTAATACATAGTTCCAAGACTGCATCAAAGAAGTTCACAACCCTTTTGGGAGAAGCTGTGAGTACTGATGAAAGAGGGAACTTATTGTATATGTAAGAAAACTTCTTTCATGGCTTATGTATTAAGGCAGGCTCTGTGGCCCAGGGAAGATTGGGGCTGCTTTTAATTTACATCGCCCCTCACTTATATTAAGTCTTCGTCAGAAGAAAAATTAGTCAGATGTTTTCTTAATGACATCATTTTTTTTAATCCTGTTTCATTTTTTCCAGATGAGGCGGTGGAGATTATTAGAAATGAATTGAAACTAAATCTGGAACAGAGACTGATTCACTTCTCCCTCCTCCCTGGTAGAAATAAATTGGTCGGCTCCGTGCTCGGCCGCCTTTATTAGCAGCCTCGACAGAATCCAGCCCTGGCGGCCTCGGCTGCAGCTTCCCGAGCTCGCCGCCGCCACGGCTGATGTCATGGTGAGAGGCACCGGGGAGTGACTTTGGTCACCCCATAATTTTGGTAATGGAAGGCCATGGCAACACAGGTGGGGAAGTTATGAGGTCTGAAATAGCCGTGCCATCATCAATTTGTCTTTCAGTGCCATGAAAGAAAACATGGTCGATGCTGGTGGGTGTTCCTCTGGCAAAACCCTGGCCTGGGTCTGATGAGCACCTGTGTTGGTGACTGTGCATCTCCACAAGGCCGATGCATTATGTCTGATGGGTTTTCACTGCCTGGTATTTCACACCAGTGAGCCACAGAGTGTATTGCTACAGGAAAGTACTTTGAACTATAAATATTTCAGAAAGCATTTAATTTACTACCCATCAGCAGAAAGTGTTCAAAAAGCCACAAGGTTTACTAATTTATCAGAAAGACAGAAACACACGGAAGATCAAACAAAGAAAAACATGCTCGTTTAACTGCTGAATAAGTCTGCAAAGCTTATATTACATTTCTCTGTGGTTTTGTTGATATGCAAGTATTACAAATAAATTAAAATGCACCCGAACTGTTGATAAGGCAGGGCGGGACTGAGATCCTGAGGTGCCGGTGGCATGTCTAAACTGCTCAGACCATCGTGTTTGTGGTTGCCTGTGCATGGAGAGACAGATCTTACAAGCACTCACTAGTGGCATAATTGGATAGTCTTAGGGAAGGACCTTTGTAAAACCCTCTGATCAGCCCACGTCCCAGATCCCTGACCTCCAAATCCCTGTTGTCTTCTGTGCCCAGGGTGCAGCCCCACAGGGTGCACATCTATCTCCCTCAGCTTTGCCAGAGCACCCAGCCAGGGATATGAACACTGTCCCTGCTGTGACCTGTGTGTCAACACCAGCTCTGCTTCCAACAGTCTGTGAGTACAGAGAGAGCTAATACAAAGCAGATTTTGCTCTTCTGTTTTGCCTCATGATAGCTCTACTTTGTTTGGTGTCTAGCTCAGATTTTCTGCTTCTCAGGTCAGGGTGAGTAACTTTTTCTCCCTTTCACCCTCTGCAGTTTGTCTAAGAGGCTGGAGGGTACAGTAGGGCATGTGTCTGGGAGAAGTCCACAGACTTTCTCTTCCACCCTTGTTCAACCTTCAAAAAACTGCTTAAGCACTGAAACATGCATGTGACTATTTTTTGTTACCTGCTGAATCCCTCAGCATTTACTGACTTCTTTCTGAGGTAGCACTTGGCCTGAGGAAGATCTGAGGGACTTAAGAGAGGTGGCCCCCAGAAAGCACGCATAAAACCTCTCATGAACTTTTGCCCTCTGAACCATACCATCAGCCTGTCAAGGAGGTTTGTGCTGGCAGTGATGGACGCAGGAGGGGGGGCCAAGCTGTGTGTGCTAGGCCGAGCAAAGTGCAGCTCAAGATCACATAAGTTCTCCTTGCACTGTTTCCATCCTTGCAAGGACTGACCTGTCCAGGGCTTTCCGCACTTCAGTGGCAGCACTAAACATCTGGATACCCAGGGGCAGTGAGGAGCTTTCAAACCCCAGGTTTGCTTCAAATGTCTTAGTGTGTCCAGCCTCCCTGCGCAAGGAGATGGGGTGGGATCTCTAGCACAGGATGTGTTCCCTGCTGCCTGTGCGTGCAGGCACTGCCTAAAGCAGCTTGTGCTCCTTTCCACAGCAGCCCAGTTGAGGTGAGCCACCTTACACAAATATATGTTTAGTGCAGTATGGGTGCATGTCCACAGGAAGCCTGGGGACTTCAGGCTCTGCCTGTGCCAAGAAGGGAGGTTTTTCCCACTATGTACTTGAGCTCCTCTCTCATGGGTGAAGGCAGTGGGGCAGGACGGAGAAGAGTGGCAGGCAGCTGTGCCTGCCCTGGGTGGCTGTGAGTGACAGCATGTCTCTGTTTCCTTCCCAGGCCTCCTCCTCTGAGCGGCAGCCCCGTCATCTCCGACATCTCCCTGATCCGCCTGTCTCCGCATCCCGCTGGGCCTGGCGAGTCTCCCTTCAGCCCACCACACCCCTACGTGGCACCCCATATGGAGCATTACCTCCGCTCTGTGCACGGCAGCCCCACGCTCTCCGTCATCTCTGCTGCCAGGGGCCTCAGTCCTGCTGATGGTAAGACACTGTTCTACTGGTACTGCAGCGATTTTGTAGCTCACCAGGACTGAAATTCCCTAAAACCCGGGGATTTACAGCTGCAAAGACTCCACAGCTGCTCTCTGAAGTGGGAGAGCTGTCTCTTTTTCTTTTTGGGTTGGTTTTTTTTTCCCCTTTAACTACACATTTGTTTTGCATCATCACACTGAGAAAGCAGAGCGTGAGAATAGCTATTACTGCTGGATCATATTATAAATATTTTGCTTAAAATACGTTCCTTTCTGCTGCGCTCTCTGTCTCTCTTAGGCGCTTCCATGTTCTTATGTCTCTGCTGGGAGCCCAGTTTTCCCCAGAGAGGGTCACAGTTGTTCTAGCTGCCTGGCCTGGCTGGGACTGATGTTGTGGAGGAGACAACGCCAGCTGGGTTATCCCCTGTTGGCTTTGTGTCTGGGGTCAGGGTGGCTCCTGGGTGAAGGCAAGGGGCCGTACTTTCTTCCTGCTTACTCCTGAGCTGCCCTGCAGCAGCATTCAGGGAAGGCGAGGGTGTGTGGGGAACTGGCGTTGGGTGCAGGCAGAGGTGATCATGCTTTCTGTGCCCCATCAAACACCATGTTGGGGAGCTGGGGACAAAATGGGAAAGGGGAAAATGCAGAACACTGCTTTCACTTGGGAAGGTGTAAGTCATGCCTTACTTCATCAGAAGAGCTTCATTACGTGGGTGCAGGTGGCTGGCTCAGTGCCCAGGAGGTAGGTGGGGTTTGGGGACCTGGTCTCTGTGTGCCCAGCAAACCCCAACAGCTCTCAGCTCCTGAGCTGCTGCAGGAGCAAGCGGCCCTTTGCTGCTGCAAAGCAAAGTTCACCAGAGAGCAGCAAGGCCCCTGGATTAGTGTCTGGCAGCATAAAACTATCTTCTGTGGCTAAAAAACATTGCTAGAGTGATGGGGACATGCATATGTTTTCTTCCCTCCCCTAAAACGTCATCCAAACTCTCAGACACTCGCCACAGAGAGGTCTGATGGCTGGTGTGCGTGTGTTCTGCCCTGTCCTCTCCTTCCAAAGCCAGTTTCATTGTTTGCTGTGGAATAAAGACATTGTGTTTTGGGTTGCTTTTCTTTTTCTCTCTTTTTTTTTTTCCCCCCCCTTGTTTAAGGCAGTGGTAAATAAGTTAATGGGGCAAGCGGGTGGGGAGGCAGGTTTGAAAAATTACAGCTGGGAGAAAGTGAGTGTAATTGGCTTTGGCAGCCAAAATGGTTTTATGCTGCCAGACACTAAACCTAGCTCTATGCATTAGACCTTGGCTTTAATTTCCTCACGCTGCTATCGGGAACTAGGCTGCATTTGTCTTTCCCTCCTAATAGGCAGGGATGTTAATGCTGACAGGGTTACTGCTGTCGGCAGGCTGGGCCCTCTCCCCCCTCCCAGGGGTGCTGGCTGCGTCCGAACGGGAGGATTATTAGAAGGGGGAATGAGAGATTGTTTATAAATTTGCGGAAATGGAGGAATGCAGAGGCCCCAGCCTGGTCTCCTTTGTCCGCAGAAGCACGCCCAAGCGCACGTCACGCGCGCCCTACGCGGAGCCGTGTGGCCGGGGCTGCCGGGGGGCGCGGGGGGAGACGGGGCCGCCAGCGTCAGCTCCGAGGTCTAACATTGCAGTGGGAACCTTCTCCCCATGTTTTTCTCCTTGCCTGCGGCTCCAACAGTGGCTCATGAGCACCTGAAGGAACGAGGTCTCTTCGGGCTGCCCCCGCCACCACCAGGCTCCAATCCTGCTGACTACTACCACCAAATGACGCTGATGGCCGGCCACCCAAACCCCTATGGGGACCTCCTCATGCAGGGTGGGGGAGCAGCCAGCACAGCCCACCTCCACGATTACCTCAGCCCCGTTGATGGTGAGTAGTAGCTTGGGTCCTTCCTGATGTGGCTGAAATTTTGGGGTAGATGGATGGGGCTGCTCTCTGGTTGGAGGTTGCTATATGTGGTCACTCTGCCCTGCTGGAACCTATGGGTGCTGCACCATAATTTTTGGTGTAAAAGGTCACCTCCTTCCATATATACATAATTTAAAATATGTACATCATGATCTCTTAGGGAGGATAGTGTGATTGCAGCATGTGTAGGAGATGGGCTGGTCCAGTGAGCTGGACGTTTGACCACAGCATGCCTCAGGATAAGCTTCATCTCCGTCTCCCCATCCCACCCCATGTTTTCCCTGATTGGTGCCTGGAGCGAAGGTAGGCCATGTCCATGCATAGCTGTGCTAGGCACAGTGGACCTCTCATTTTTGTTGGGACTTCTCAGGTCCACAAGAAGAGAAAATACATGAACAGGGAGCCATGGTGGAGAGAATATAGTAGTACTTGGTGGAAGGAAATTAAAAAAGCAGGAGTGTGGCATTTGTGGTAGTATCTGATGTTTACAAACGCAGAAAGCTCCCGCTCCTGGCTAAATGAAGAAGAAATAGAATCATGTTAGGCACTGCTGAGTCACCCCTGCGGCCTGACTGTTGCCCTGGTGAGATGAGTAAAGTCTATCTGGAAGCATATCTGAGGTCCAAATGAGTTTTAGAGCTGTTAGAAATGTCTTTTCTTTCACTTCATTCTACATCTTGTAAGAACTGGGGTTGTACAGATACCACAGAGGGCAGTTTGGGGATTATTTGTGCTGCAAGAAGAAGTCTCAGCTGGACTTTCAGATTCAGCTTCTGCTTCCTGGGATGTCTTTGGATTTGCCTGTAGACCCTTATAATTTTTGGAGTGGAGATCTGCATCGTTTCAATACTGCTTCAAAGTTTCTGTTGTTGAGCTTTTAAGATGAAAGACATTGTGGTCTTGCTGCTTCATAAAGTGACTGGTTTAGAATGATAAAAGCTATTCTGTCTGTTCAGTGATGGGGGCTTACAAATATTTCTAATGGAAAAACAGTTTCTCATCTGCAGCTGCTGTGGAAGTTTTACCTGAATAGTCATTTTCTGGTGCCAATTCCTAGATAAATTGGGAACCTGAATCCCAGTCTGAAAGAGAGAGCACATGCTCCGTGGTACCATCCTGCCCTCTAACACCCAAAGTATATCCCAGGCTTCTCTGCTACAAAGCAGCTGGTCAGTAAGACTGCTCTGTTTTCCCTCCCAAGGGTTAATGCCTGTGGTTATAGCAGATGGGTGCAAACCAGCCCTGCCAAGTTCTCCTCAGGCTCATGAACAAGACTCCTTCCTCCTTGCCTCCTTATTAGTCCATCTCTGACCAGCAGTGCCTCACTGAAGTGCCAGATAAACAGCCAGTGAGGGAAGCAAACACAACTGTTTTTGTGGTAGTGCAGGCTGGCTCTTGGCACACCAAGATGCTCGTCCTCTGGTTTGCTGAAGATCAATCTTTATCTGAGGTACTGAGATACTCCCCTTGGCAGAAGACTCTTGTACTGTTTGCCTTCTCCTGAAAACAACTCTAGAGTGAATCATGTATCAAAGGTCTCGGTTTCATGCAGCCAAGCTCATAACTGTGATTCACTGCAGAGCCAGGGCTCACCAAGCATTTATGATCTTTTGGAAAAGCTTTGTTGGTGATTAACTGGAAAGCCTTTTTTGGACATTCACATGTTCTGCATGAGATGGAAACTTTCAAACATCATGAGAGTGTGACATGAGACACTACTTTTTAAGAATGTGTAAAGGAGCAGCAGCCCAGTGCCAGTCTCTGTTCCATACACCTGGGTTTATCCATCACTCAGAGAAAAGATAGTATTGTGCATTATTAAGGCAGAGAGCTAAATGGATGGCTCTGAAATGCTGGCTGAGGAGCCAGTGTCTCCTCTTTTTAGAAAGTTATTTCAAAAATTTAAATCAGCAGGGCCTAAGTAAATAGTTGAACAGATAATTTAATAAAGCATCCTCTTATGGTGTTTTTCTGAGACGAGAATATCCGTAGCATGCATAAACCCCCAGTGAGTCACCACCTCACTGCATCTGTCATTCAGAGAGCCCTTTTCTTCTCAGGGAGCTCCGGAACAGAGAAACTTTGCAAGAATTAGTTTGCTGAAAATGCAGGTAGCTCTTGTTAAAGCACATGCAGCACCATCATTCATCTGTGATAACACTGGCACCTGCAAAAGAAAAAGCTGGAGATAAGCATATATTAAATCTGGCCTATTCAGTGTCACGTCACCTCCAAACATCTGCAGGTCCATGGGAGCCCTAGACACTGGGTATGGTAGTTCTTCCACAGACACATACCTGGGCCTTTCTAGTTGCTGTAATTGCATTTCTTGGAGAATTTCTCAATGTCTTCATGTATTTTGTCAGTGTTTTTCATCCCATCACGTGTCTAGGCTCAGGAACAGTAATAGGATGTAAATGTCAGCTGAAGCTTGTTGGTGCCATCCCTGTGCCAGGTCTGCTGAGTGTTCACATGGTGACTGAGCTGGGCTGCTCAGAGCTGCATCCCTGCAGGGTTTTCAGTGTGCAGCTAGAAGTAGTTAAATCACTAAAGTAGACTAGATTTAAGTTTTGCATACTAGACTGCTGGGCTATTCAGGCCAGTTCCAGTGGAGACTAAACAACCCTTCAATTAATTCTCGTGTTCCATTTCCTCATCCAAACAGGGGCTCGAAATCCAACAATGGAGTTTGAATCCAGGCTTAAACCCGTTTTCTGGAAATCCTACACTTTCAAATCAGAAGTTAATCACTTTCCAATGTCACAGCATTGCTGGTACTATTTACAGGTTCTATTCACCAGATCAAAACAATCTCTTGGAAGTAGTGCTGCATGGTGGATTATTCCAGGTGACCAAGTGGTTGCACAAGAGCATCCCTGGGGCAGGAAAGGCAGGTGGGGAGCACAGTGACCTTGGAGATGGCTGTAACTTTCTAAGCACGTTTAGTACATCAGCTGGTTTTTCCCCATAAGCAGAGGGGTTCCTGTGATTACCCTCAGCCCTTCAGGAGGCACCACTTTTTCTCAAGAGAAGTCTATCCAGACTGACTCAATGCTGTTACTGTTATAGCCCTGTTCAACAGTAGATCTCAAAGTGCTGTACAAAGCAAAGCCACTTCATCACTGGAGAACCCAAAGAGAAAGGAGATCAAATGATCAGTGTGTGGACGAGTGGCGGTTTTAGGAACAAGATCCAGATCTTTGGAATGAGATTCTCGTGGCCAGGGTGGAAGTTAAAGATCATCTTCAAATCCATCACTTTGCACAGCATTGGGAGTGTGATTGGGTTGTCTGTGCTGAGTCAGGGAATGGGGAAAAAGCATCTTGCATGCAAGTTAGGTCCAAGGTAGTCTGTCAGGTCAGGAATGCTGTATAGATGTGTTTGTGCAAGAGTTACCACTAGCAGGGATGACCCAATGCTGTCACTGAATTTTGTCCAGTTTTGGAGCTAGAGAGGGGATCCCTGTCCTGGTTTTTTGCTGCTTTATGCCAGGCAGTCACAAAAGTCTTGATTCACAATCAGCAGTTTAACCAGGGTTTGTTCAGCCCAGCATAGCCAACAGGGCCAGCAGCTGGCAAAGTTGTCTGGGATGTCGGCAAATCATTAGGCAGGACTTTATTTCCCCAAATCAAACAGTGATTCAGCTTCCCCAGCCTCTTTCAGTCAGTGTTGTTGGAGCCTTTCTGCTTGAAGGAAATGATTTAATAGCCAGCAGAGTAAGGAGCAGGGCTGGCAGTGCAGCCCAGTGGTGACTGCAGTTGCAGGCACGTGCCTGGGAGAGGTGAGCTCAGGACTCTCTCCAGCATGTTCCTGTGGAGCAACTGCTCCATCAGGACGAATGGAGAGAGCCAAGCCTCGTGGTGACCTAGGAAGTTCCTCCCCTGAGGCTGGAGGGACCAGCAGTTCTGGGTTTGCAGGCTGGATGTGCTGGATTGCAGATGATTTCCCAAACATGCCAGCTGTTGGCTACTCAGGGCAGACGGCGCGCCCTGTAGTCACTTCTTTAAAAACTCTCAAAGACCTGTTTTTTTCTTGTTTTCTTTGTCCCAGCATAGAATGGAAACTTGCTGAAATCTCAGGAAAGGTTCAGAGAATGGGAAACAATTTCCCACCCATTTCTAGCCAGCAGTGCTGTTTTCCTCCCCAGAAAAATATGTACAGAGAGAGAAAAAGTCCCAGAGCATCACATAAGTGCTGTGTCTGGAATCCTGCTGCACTGTGGTTTCTAAAGAATTCAATTTACATATGCAAGTTGAGTCGACTAAACAGTTACCTTGTGGATTGGGAGTAGAAGAATGCAGCCTTGTCTTTCAGCGAGGATTTGAGGGAAGCATTAGTATTCCTTGAACTGCAAAGTTGATCGGCCTGGGGAGGGAAGAAAGAAGGGTCCCAGCACAATGTCTGGTGCCAGAACAAATGTCCAGCATCTGCTGCAGCCTAAAAAAGAGGTGTGTTGCCTCTGCAGAAGGGGAGAGGGGAATAAGGAACTGGGTACACAAAAAGTATTTGTAGTTTATTGCTGCTGCTTACCAATTAAGGGACCATCCTGTGTTTTTATGCTGTCCTTGGATTTAATTTGATAATGGGAGAAGCGGGGATATTTCTGTACACTTTGGATGAAGTTTTCTTGGTGAATGGTCAGGAAGGGGGACCATTTTGATAACACTGTATTTATCCTGGGGTTTGTCCAGGGGATGCAGGGGAAGCAGTGGCTCTGGCCGAGTTTCAGTGAGGAGGGGAGGCAGGGGTGTGAGCCATCTGCAGCCCATGTGCCTTACAGGCTCATTTGTTTGGGAGCAGATTCCCCTGATGACCCTTTGCAGTCGAGATCACACCAACATGCTTGTCTGTAAAGAGTTGCCTGAAATTTCCTTACCCTGAAGGAGCCTCAAAGGAGCTCCCACTGAGTGCCTGGTGTTTCCTTTCAGGAGGGCTTTGCTGCTACTATTTCTAAGGCCTGAATTCCCCCTCCAGAAGAAACACCTCTTGTAATCTTCCTCTGATGGCCCATGGCCACAAGAATTGGTCAGAGCAGGAACCTCTGCTCCCACTTCCCAGACAAGTCAGGGTCTGATCCTGCCCTTGGGCACTGGGATTAGGCACGGGAGTCAGTCCACAAGCTGCCACATAAGAGTTGACCATTTGGTCATCACTGGCCTGTTGTGGATTCATATAAATTTGGGAAGAGTATCCTAGTTTCTGAGGAACTTGTGGATGTGAAAATTCATAGGCACCATAGGAAAGTGCCAAGGATACTTTTACCTCCTAGCAAAGAAACCTGGACTTTCCTCCCAGCTCTAGGCTGTCTGGAGGACTGGGCTGGGACATTTGGCAGACACAGGCAATGTCACTCGAAAATTCAGCCTTGAATTCTTGCTGGTTTAAAAATAAGATATTTAAACACACACACCCCAGGAGAGAAATGTCTTTTGGTTGTGAGCTGTAGCATTTACATTTACCCTGCAAAGATAGTACTGCTGTAAAGTCAAGGGTTTTTTCCTACTGAGAAGTTATTCTAGGCAGCTTTAAAAGATTTTTTTTAAAATGTGTGAGTTATATTTATTCTCTAGCATGTAGACTTGAGCCTGTGACAGTCAGTATGTCTGGATCTGTGTGTGAAATGGTAAGGAAAAGCCAGTGCATAACAGCTAAAATACTGTAAAATATATCTGGAATTGACTTTTTGTAAGGAGAGGCAGCAGGGTCAAAGGCCTATGGTAAATTTTTTTTGTCCTTCATCAGCTGCTATCCACAAGGCTGCCACCAATGCCCAGAGCTTTGGGCTCAACGTTTCCTGCATCCTTCCATTCACCAGTTCACTTCTCCTCCTGGCTTTGAGAGACAAAGGGACAGTCTTTTGGCTTAAAAGTTCCTATGTCTTACTTCAGGCCAAAGGTTAAATCAGATTTCTTTCATTCATAGCTAATTGTTTAATATGCACCTAAGAAATAAACTCCGAGATGTTAATATGTCCAAAAAAGTGAGTGCATCAACATTCAGTGTTTTCAAAGAGGAAAAAAAATAGTTTGAAAGTAAAGATGGAATATCTCAAACAAGGGTGTCTATAAGTCATCTTTTAAACTCATAGTTGTTCCACATTCCAAAGTCTGTGGAAAGTATCTGCTGGCTTTAATGGGTGAGACATAGAAGTAGCAGATGCAGAACAGCCACCACCACCCTGGGGATTCTGTAAAGGTACTTCACTGGAAATACTGTCAAATGCCAGAGGAGGCAGCAATCCAGAGGTCTCATGAAGTTGTCTTTTTTCTTGTTTGCTGCCTGGGCTTTGGCCCATCACTTCTTTGTGGACCTGTGTGAGAAAAAAGAGGTTTTCCCATATCTTGGTAGAATTCAAGGGAAAGAAACTGAAGGTAAAAAAGATTTCCATCTGAGCTAGAGAGGCAGATAGAAATTAATTTTATGAACTGAAGTACTGGTAGAGGAATGGAATGAATTTTGAAATAATTTCCGACTTTTATTTCAATGTGTGACTGTTCCAAATTCCTGTTAACCTATGATGATTTTAGGTTTCTGAAGAAAACATCTTTTAGAACAACAGAAAAAATACCAAATTTTTTTTTCCTTTTAAGAGTGTTGAAGGGGTTACTCTGACAGTTTGGGAATTTTCCCCAACATATTTTCCAAACATCAAAAAATTCTTGAAACCAATCCTGTTCATTTTGAGAAGTCAGCAATTTTGAAAGGGGAGAGGAGAGAGGGAGTGTTTGTGATAAATGTTCCCAAAGCTCTCTATCTGTGTGTCTGACAAATGGATCCCACCTTCAGTTTCTTCTCTGGTCACAGTCCCTGCTGAAGGAATGGTGTGTTTTTTTTCCTTTGGAACAACACTGGACCCCAGGCAGCAGAGGACTTAACTTATGTGCCCCAGTGGCTGTCAGTCAGCCCACGTTGAACACCTTGCCTGTGTACAGCTACACAAATGCTGACCTGTGCTGCTGCCTGGTACCATCTAACATTCGTGCTCAGTGTGCTCAGATCAAGAGATTCAGTCAGGCCAACTTTATTATTAAGAACGATGCCAGTGTTTCTAATCTGCTTTTTAATAATAATTTTGAAAAGAGTCTCTCTTCCTAAATGCACTCATGAACATTTCTTCATGCGTTTAAACTCCTTTTCCGTTTCCTAGACAATTCTCTTCCCAGGCACCTTGGGTAGGCTGTCATTAAAAAGAGAGGAATTGTTCATCCATAGCACAATTTTAGGTCACAGCTTTCCCTGGAAGCCTGCAAGACCTAAGAGGCTTTTGTGTAAAGCACGAGCCCAACCTCTTGTATCTGCTATCAAACATTTCAGATAACCCACAGTACTTGGAAGATCTAAATTAGAGTGGACACTAACGCAGTGCATATTACTGGTTTTGGGCTGAAGAATTCCCAGGCCAGCTTGAAAATCTGACAGCTTCCCGCAGAGTTTTACATGGGGAAAAAACGATGTACCTGTGTGCAGCAGGGAGGGGTGCCCACATTGTCTGCACTGCTAAAACCCAGGTTTCTGTTGGACATCAGGTCTTCTTCCCTCTGCAAATTAATGGGAACCAATGGCTGATCCAGCATTGTGGGCATAAATCATGTGAAGGAACAGCGAGAAATGAGTACAAGGCTTTTCTTTCTATTTAGTAATTTATCAAGGGAAGTGGCACATTAATAAACAGATCTCCCTTGAGATGTGGGAGTAACAGAGATAAATATGACTGTCAAATCTGGCCTGCTTCCTTCTGTTAGAGAAGGAGGAGACTGTGGGAATGCAAATGCAGGAAACAATATCTATATCTGGAAGGATGCATATTATTTGTAGGACAGAAACACTGACAGCTCATCTGAGATGGGGCCCTATTGCACTTGGTGCAGTACGTACAGAATAAAATACAAACCCTGTCTAAAGGAGCTCATCTAAATAGATGACACTGGGACACTGGGAAATAGGGACACAGAAAAAGGCAGCAAGTTGCTCAAGAAGGTGTGACTGGGTAGAACTGGGGACAGCACCCAGGTCTTTCCAGGTTGTGGCTCACGTATTGAATCAAGATTCCTTATGGCCAGAGGATCATTATGATCTAGACCAAAGCAACCCTCATGTTTTTGGTCCAGAGCTCTGGCAGGGCTCAGATTTCATGAACCAGATGTGAAGTTTGGGAATTCTCCACTCCAGCATTTAGGGCCAGCCTTTCCTGAGGGCAGTACATTTGCTCATTTTGGTTTTGTGTCTGCAGTGCCTCTACAAAGCGGCTGCACCTTTTCCAGCTTCCAGGGAAGTGCCACTCACCATGCCACACAGGGCTAGAGTCTTCCATCTGCAAGCATTAGGGAAGTTTAGGTCCCTCCAAATCATGGGACGGCTTTAACCCTTGAGAGGTAATTTTTATAGACTGCTGTCCTTTCTGTTTGCTACCTGATGATTGAGTCATGTTTTCTAGCATCTCTCTGCCCAGTGAGGCTGCACAATGTAGTTATACAAAATATTATAAGAATGTTTTCAACATATATGCAACAATCTGATTTTTAGGAGAAATTTACAATATTGTCAGTATTTCAGTAAAGGCATTGCATCTAGCAATTCTTGAACCTTCTTAGGTGTAGGACAAAAGTCACAAGAGTGCTTGGTTCAAGTACCAACTTAGCCTTGGACTTCCAGTGGGAGGTTGGGCAAGTCATTTATCTTGTGCAAAGAGGGTCATTATGGGTACTGAGAGGGTGATGGTGCTAAACCCCATCGATTACACAGCACCCAGGCATGATAATGACAGAGCCACTCTGGTGCATGGGTGAGTCATGTTGAGAGTGGGAGACTGCAGCCCAGCCACTGGTCCCAAGGAGATGCTGACACAAATTTCTGTGAGCTAACACAAATCAAGGAACTGTTTGATCACTCTGGCGGTATATATTTTACTTCCTTCTACATTCACCTGCTCACATACCAACACTGTCATCAGGATGAAAAGTTTATGCTCTTGCAAAGTGCCAGGCTTGTATCTGGTGATATGTGACCAAAATCAGTGCCTTCAGCCAGCTAGAGGAAAATAGCTCATATTGCCTGTCTGGGCAGTTCAGTGTTTTATTCACAGTATTTAATAGGATATACGCATAGGAAGCTTTCTGGGGAGACCATCACTGGCAAAGTCAGATGGTGATACATAGCTGGGCTCATCAAGGGAAGGAGCTGGAGCAGCTGAGCCCTCCTTCACCCCTGAGTGGATGGCAGGGATTACCAGCCAGGCCTCATTGCCAAGTGCTGTATTTTACCCTTAGAATTTAATTTTTTTTTTTAATAGACAACCCAAACACTGCTTGCTTTGGAGGGATGAATCATTCCAGGCAGGCCTAGGGTTTGGGCAGGCTTTGGATCAGGTACCCTGGTACTGGGAAGTGTTGTGAGATGGCCCATCTGCAGCTCTCATCCATGCTACCTCAGAGATTTGCAGGTGGGTCAGGCCTGGGCAGAGTTTCCTTTGGGTGAGGTCAGTCCTTCCAGTTAGCAGTGCCAAAACACTGAGGGATGCCAAACTTGTACAGTAGTAACCCATCACGTATTGCAGATCCATAAATGGGCCTGGCAGGGTTGGAAATTACTTCATGCCTGAATGATTGACAATTGCTAATAGGGTCCAGGCACTGGCAGGTCCCCTCAGAGGGGGAGAGCTTGAACTTTGTGCCTGAGCTGCCAAATTGGTTTTCTTAAAACTCTTAATTTACTTTCAGAGTTTCTGGAGCCTCGCCTCCCTCATTAATTGGATGGCCAGCATTGTGCCCGTTTAGTTTCCGTTCCCCCGCACACAGGCACCAATTGCAGTGGTTACCCCGGCTTGGATGTGCGGCTTCTCCGGCCCGCTGCTCCTGACATCGCGTCAACGGGCACGGCTGCGCTCATGGAACTTGCAGGGCCTTTTCCCCTTTAATTTTAAGTTAATTTAGTGCCTGTGAAGGGGGTGATGGACAGGTTTCTGTATCCCCCAAGGACAGCGAAGCAAGCGGGCGCTCATGGCACTGCCTGACCCCTGTCATTCAGCGTGCAGAAGAGACGAAAACTCCCATCAAGGTGCAGCGTCCCTGTGCTGCTCCTGGCGCCTGAACATACCACAGCAGTCATGAGTGCAGCAGTTCTCAGCATTTCCAGCCCACCTGCAGGAAGGGAGCAGCCCACTGGTTTTGTCTGACAAAGTCTCTTTCCTACAGTGTCCCGGTTTTCAAGCCCGCGGGTGACTCCAAGACTAAGCCGAAAACGAGCCCTGTCTATCTCCCCGCTCTCCGATGCCAGCATTGATCTCCAGACAATGATCAGAACCTCCCCAAACTCTCTCGTGGCGTATATCAACAACTCCAGAAGCAGTTCAGCTGCGAGTGGCTCCTACGGCCATTTATCTGCTGGGACAATCAGGTAAAGCTCTGGGAATCAGCTCCATTCAGATGAGGAACCATCCCTGCAGAAGAAGGGATGATCCTTCAGCAAGGGAGACCTTCCCTTCCTCACAACCTCTGCTTTTGTGCATCAGGGCTGTGTAGCGTAGTAAATCAAAGCCCCCATCTGGTTTTGCAAGTGGAAGGGTATTTTGTGGCATATGGGGTGGGTTTTTTTGTCTGGACTGGGATTATTGGCTGTAACATTTCCAGTAATTACGGTATGATCATGCTTCCCTGCAAGCAGAAACAGATAATAAATTTATCTAACAAAACACTCATTGTGAGCAGTTGGACTGGTTAAGAAACGCTCTGATTTAAGAGATTGCCCCAAAGTATTCTCCAAATTATTGGCCCACATTCTTAGAAAAAATGTTGCCTGGATGGATTGAAGAGCCTAATTCTAAAAATGTATTTAAACCAAATCTAAACCCTTGAGTAAAGTTTTGTTCAAATCTTAATTAAAAAGCACTTACATTAGGCAGCTGACTGTTGTCAGTTCTGACTGTGATTGCTTCACCCAAGTTTCACAATGTTATTATTCTTTTTATTACTTAACTGTTAAAAATGTTGGATCTAATTAACACTGATGTTACAAAGCAAGGGTTATAGAGATTATGCATGCTTAAAACTTGTGGGGGAAAACAGATATTATAAGTAACTGTAACATTAATTTTGTAAGTTACTTTATCCAGCAGCATAATTTAGAAATTGACTGTGAAATCAAACATAATGCTGACTTGAATTGCAACTTCTTATCTGGTAATCTTTTTTTTTTTAGTCTTTTTACCTGTTGTCATTAGCTGCACATACCTGTAGCATCTGAACTTATACTTACATTTTAAGGGTAATGCCTGGTATTTTTAACAAATCAGTAGAGTCCAGGGACTGTCCTAATGGTCAATTTTTGGCTGCTGAGGGAATAATCGACTAATAATAAAGAATTTGAAACCCTTCTCAATGTTCTAAAAATATATCCCAAATGTCAGGAATTGTAAAATGGGTTACGTATATAGCAGGATAACTGCCAGAAAGTTGGGGTGAAAAGACTTTTTTGTTACTATTTTAATAACATCTTAATGGCAGGAATGAAATCCTCCCTCTAAAAACAAAATTGGAAATTAAGCATGTTTCTAATTATGGCCCCATTCTCTGAGCGCTCATACTTTGGGCAGTTTTAGTGGTGTGAGAGAAAATACCATGAGTATAAAGGTTCAGGGCAGACACTTGTTGAAGGTGGCAAGTAATCAATTTTTGGGCTGAGAGTCTATGGTTGGTGCATCACACATCTAGAGTAACCCCAGAGCATCTCCTGTGCTTCCCTATCTCTGCACAGCAGACTTGCCCCTGGGAGCTTTTTTGTAAAAGCAGAGCTTTGTTTTTACTGCTGTCCACTGCTGCATTTTGTCTCAGACCTGTTGCCCCAGTTATTGCCCAGCAGCCAGGGCCCAGTGATGTTTCTGGTCACTGCTGACCCAGATTGGAGATGAACCAGTGACCTACATAGGAAGGGTGACATGCTTCAGCAGTCCCCTGAGCCAGCACTCCCCTCACCTGAATGCAGAGTAAATTGCATGGTTTTGGACTATGTTAAGTGGATACTTATTCATCTCTGCTGTAATCTGTGCCAGGTGAGCCAGGTGATGCTTGTTTTTTATATCCAAGTTAGCATAACCCCAAAGTTGCGAGTCTGCAAAATAGGTCTGCCTGAGAAAACCCAGGAGCCTTAGGGGCTGCAAAGCCAGATGTGCCCAAGTCCCATGCTCTTCTGCACTCCCTGCCAAGGGCTTTTGTTGGGGTTTTTTTGACATAGAAAGCAAAGAAATTGCAATCAGTCTAATGCTTGGGTAAAAATGATTCACAAGTTTGCTGAGGCACATGCGAGACAAATCGTGGCTTTGCAGTAAAGCAGGCTGTCAGGTTATTGTGGCATTGAAGGCATCTAGCTGGGGCATTGCAGTCTGACTCCTGGAGTCTCCAAGAAGCCAAACTTGAATCAGTCACTAGCTAATGTGATAGATATTGTTTAAAATAAGTCCTCATCATTCCTCTTTCGCCTGTTGCTGCAGTCCGGCATTCAGCTTCCCCCACCCCCTTAACCCCGTGACGTACCAGCAGATCCTGACCCAGCAAAGAGGCCTGAGCTCAGCCTTTGGACACACTCCTCCCCTGATCCAGCCATCCCCCACCTTCCCCCCACGGCAGCACATGGCAGTCCTCTCCGTGAATCCACCACCAGCACAGATCAGCAGCAACAGCAACTGCATCTCCAACTCCAGCCAGGTAGGGACGGCCTTTCTGAATGGCACACGTGGAAATGGAGGCACATTCACCATGGGATGAGTGCTTCCCTTCATGTTGGCTGTGGGAGTTTTAACTATTCTCTTTTTACCCACTCTAGCCCTTTATATTGCTTTTTCCTTTTCCTGGCAAGTGTTTCTTGAACTATCACAGCCAAATTTTGCACCTGCCCTCTTTCTTTGCACACACATGTACCGACCGATGCAGAAACCAAAGGCCTTGATCCATCAAAGTATTGAACATGATCAGGGTCATCTCAGGCAGGAAATCTCCTTGGACACATTATGTCCTATTGAAATTGAGGGAAACCAGCACAGGCTGTAGGGTTTTGTGAGATAAGCGCCTGTGAACCAAGCTTCACCAGTACCTTCACCAATCCCTCCTTCCTTTTTTGTACTGATGTGGACCATGACAATGGTCTTAATTTTTAACAAATAAGCGCATCCTATGCAGGACCTCTTCACATTCTACTTACTGTTCCTTCTTTTTCTGTAGCTTCTCTCTCAGTGTATCCCTGCTGTTGATTTTTATTGTTAAATTTTGCAAAACTAGGGGCCAGATTTTGAAAACTAGGAATCCATGATGTATGTGAGATCTCACACCTTAAATACTTCCTTACAAATACCTGTGAGCTCACACAGGCACATACATGTATGTACAAACCCTCCACATGCACTGTTAGTGAATATGCCTAGCACATTCTTAATCATTTTTCTTTTCCACTTACATTCTTTCAAAGTCTAAATTGCAGTTGCTTTTCTCCCCAGGGACTTATTTCACTGTATGACACACCCATTTCAAATTGTTGTTTTAGTTGTATAATACTGAACTTTTAAGACTGGTTTATTGTTTTAGGGTTCCTCATGGCTGCTGCACTGCAAACTCTGTTTGTTATTGCAGGTTATTTGATTGATTGGTTTTGTTTTCTCCTTACAAACTGGCTACCAAAATAATGTGGCTGGCAGGAGTTCTGCCTCTGTTTAATAATTTGCAGGACCAATCTTGAACAATTAGCAAGAATATTTAAAATGTTAATGTTCCAATTTTATGCACATACAATGGGATGTTTTTTCTCCTGAAGTTGGTCTCATTTTTTAAGAGCTTAGCAAAATACGCACATAGTCTTTCATGCACTCAGCACGCAAGAGCCCTCACACATAACCGGAGCCCTCTGCTCCCCCCAGGAATTCATTTTCTCAACAAGTCATTTCATTGCATTGAGAAATAAAATTGTGGCTTGGATGGGGGTGGTATAAGGCTTTGATGGCTTTGCCATGGACTGGATTGCTCTGAAACAGAGCAGCAGTGGCAAGGCCAAGCTTTCTGGTGAGCCTGCAAAAACTGGGGCTGCCCTTGACTCTTCTTCCCTCTCTCCCATCCCTCTGCCTTGCACAAACCCACATGGGCTGGTTTTGATGTGAAACCCATGCCAGCAGGCCAGTCCCCTGCTGTCATCTGCCAGTCCTGAAGCTCAGCCTTGGCTGATTTTTAAGTTAATTTTTAATGAGGAAGTGTGCTGCTGTCTGTCTCTCATCCCAAACCCCGGTGCCATATCTTGCCTGTTTTTCTTTCCTAGAGCAAGCAGAGCAGTGAGTCAGCCGTGAGCAGCACCGTCAATCCAGTAATTAACAAGCGCAGCAAAGTCAAGACTGAAGTCGAGGGCTTGCCCCCAGTGTCCCCCAACACACAGGTAACCTCCCTGGTGCGAGATGTTGTGGGGCTGAGGCAGTGAGCTGCTGGGTCTCATCTTTGGGAATTATCCTCTTGGCATCTTTTGCTGCAGCTGGGAGCAAGGCAGCAAAGCCTGCCAGGTAGGCAGGTGTCTCTTGGAGCATGAAGCCCAGGAAGGAACAGGACAGAGTTGCAGTGACTGAGTGAAGCATTTGATGGGTACTTGGGACTCAGCTTGCTGTTGCTGTGCTTGGATAGAAAAAAAAAGGGAGAGAGCAAATATATCAAGTGTAATAATGTAAAAATGATGTCTGAGTTTTCTGTGCTGCAAAGCAAGCAGTATTAGTGTCTCAGAGCAAACATAGATTATGAGGGAAGCTTGCATGTAGGTAGAAAGCTTGCAGAAAAAGGACAACTTCCTGATTCAACAAGGAATTGCTCACAGAAACATCCTTTACACTGGTGACACAACATTTGACATCAAGAAGGGCCCAGAGGCCTTTGCTTTCTTTCTGGAGCTCTGTGATTGCAAACTGTTTAATGGCTGACAGTATCCATCTGACTGTCCTTTATCACAACTGTAAACTATCAGGAGTGCTCTGGGCACTTCATTTTCATGAAATATTAGGCCGTGTTATTGTCAAGCGAATGGAAGAGTTGATGACAAATTTCTCCTTCTGCCCTGGTTCAGGAGCAGGTCTCAGCATGATGCATGGGGACAGCAACGTGTGCAGTCATCAGGGGGCTGGTAAAATTGATGAAGATAGCATATCAGGGAAAGATAAACATGCTGTAGTCAGCACGATTAGGGCAAGGAGGCACCTCTCTGGAGCTTTGAGTTTAGGAGTGCATCTACACACTGCTGCAAAATCACATGCCCCGAAAAACCAATCTGGCCACTGCCTGGGCTAATAGGGCAATGTGTTTATTTCTTGCAGCAAATGAAAAAATATTTGAAAGCCATCACCTGCTTTCTCAAAGCATGTGCAGCAGAGGATCTGTGGGACAGACAGCTGCTTGCTCAGTGACCGTCATCCTCCATGCTCTGCTGCATGCAAAGCCTGGGAGTGCTTGGATAGCATCAGCCTGGCTCACCCCAGCAGCCCTGCCCCAGAGTTTCATCCACTGGGTCTTAAAAACACTGAAATTAGCACTGAAAGAAGTGGGGGAGTAGTTTAAAGTGGTTCAAAGATACTTGATTAGAATAGCAAGGTGAAAGTAAGAGTGGGGAAATGCATGCTGATCATCTAATAGTTCCTAATGAGGCAGTATGTGAAGTAATAGCCCAAGGGAGATGTAGGTTCCACATCTTGCAGCATTTCAGTATTGACTGGGAAATTACTAGAAGGTACCACATAAGAGACAGCCCTTTCTTGGCAAGGAGAACAGGTTAAAAAACTGAATGTAGTGGATGTCTCCTCTTTAGTTGGTCTAAGCAAGAGCAATTCATTAAATTTAGAAATGCCTTTTCTGCAGGGACTGTGCTGAAAAGTTGTGTTACAATCAGTTAGTAATTGACTGATTCATTTTTTGCTGACTATAAAGTTCATCCATCCCCAAAAATGTGTATGTTTTGTTTTGGAAATGCTGCATTGGAAATGCCTCATGTGAGTTGTGGTTTGGGTGTTCAAAATCCTTGGCCAGACAGTATCTCCCATGATGGTTTGTGCTATAAAAAATGCCATCAGACAAGATTTGTGGGACACAGTGAAGTACCAGGCATGAGGGACCTGAGTTGCTGAGCTCTTACAATGCCACAAGAGCTCCAGTAGAGATTCAGGTTAGCATTGAACTAGCTAGAAATGAAACAAGTCAATCCTCTTCAACAAATTAAATTGTTTCAATTCCATTTTTACAGCATAAAGTATAAAAATTCTGGCAAAGTAAGATTTTTAATAGAAAATTACAGTTGTCTGGGACCACACTTAGCATGGAGACAAACATTTCAACAAAAAATAATGTTCACAGCTCAACCAAATAGGAATTGCAGGAAAAAGAAGCAGCTGTTTGAACTTCCTCAGACTATTGCTCTGGGCTCTGATACAGTTTGAATCTCCAGAAGTCTTTCTGTAAATTACTAGTTTCCTGTCCTAAAAGCCACCTTGCAAATTTTTTTTTAATTAAGAACTAATTAAAACAAATCTCTTTCTCTCTGTATCTAAACTTGTGAATTGAAAAGTCACAGCTGGCACGTATGTCATGAGCTAGTTAATGAAAATTGTTGAACCTTGGTACAGCACATCTCACTTTCCAAACCATATAATGCCATTAAGTCGTTAATCATTGCAGCTCTCTGGTAGGGATTGGGAAGGTGTTGGTGGGGAGGGAGGTGACAGCCAGATAGGTCTGTTTGGGCAGGCCAGAGACAGTTTGAGTTTGTGTCTACACACATGTGGGTCCAACTGGAGCATCAGATCATGAGGAACAGCGTCTGCTGTGGTCAGTCACCCCGGGTGCTCCTGCCTGAAGGTGTCCCAGAGGAGGGATGCTCTGTGCTAGGCAGCAGTAGTACTTGGGAGGAAAGGGAATGAAGGGGGTCAAAACCTGCAGGGTTTTGTCTTGCTAAATTCTCAAGCAAGTATTGTCTGCTGGTGGCCTTGCCTGTGGTGCAATTGTTTGACACACGCAGAGCTGAGAGTGGTCCTTACTCAGAGTTGTATTAATTATGCTGCATGTTACACTGTTGTGTAGTTGCCTGTGCTTTAATCCTTATAGCAGCCATAACAAAAATCTGTGCTTCATTTAGCACTGAGGAGCTGGCTAGACAGAAGTTAGGGAGAGAGCTCACAGTGTGCCTAGCGTTAAGGTAACTCATTTATCAGTCCAGAGTCCCAGGAACTCTGTTCTGCAACCTACTGTTCATGGGGTCTTTCTCAAGCTTTCCAAATTTCCCTCTCAGAGAAGTGCTTTGAGAGCTCATCACTTTGTCCCCATGGAGCATCCTGCAGGCATAAATCTTTGGATAAGGATTAGGTATCATTTTCTCATCTACTGAGAGATGCAGAAAGCAGAAACCCCCTCTCAAGCCCATGTCAGGTGTGGTAACCACTAGGCTCTGACTACTCTGTGGTTTCTTCATGCTCATGGTTCCCCACTCTTCCCAAATCAGTTGTTTTGCTCCAGCAAAGAACACAACCAAAGGTTAAAAGCCAGCTTTTTCCTTTCTCCAGCCTTTCCTGGGACTGCCCACAACCACAGGCACTGCTTGCACCAATGGCTTTGGGGTGTTTTGTGTCTTACCATTAACTGTGATCCACTTCTACCAAGACGCTGTAACTCTTTATTTCACAGTAATCATGGATGTTATGTAGCCAACGAGCATGGTTTTGTGATCAGTTGATACTTGCCCTGTAATCTATGAGTGATGGAGGAATTCAGATGAAAGAAGTTCACCTTATAGAATGCACTGTTATGTGTTGCAGGAGCATCTGACAGACCTGAAAGAAGATCTTGATAAGGATGAATGTAAACAGGAGCCTGAGGTTATTTATGAGACTAACTGTCACTGGGAAGGGTGCACAAAGGAATATGACACTCAAGAGCAGCTCGTCCATGTGAGTAATGGTTGGGAGGAAACCCCAGCGATAAATTTGGGTTTCTGTGCACTTGTCCTCATTTTTTATCACTAGCTGCTGTACAGCCAGAGCTCACCCTGGGAGCTACTAAAGGTGCAAATCAGAGATACGGTGTGTAAACACTGCCAAAGCAGGTCGCTGCTCCCTGAGGAGTTCAGCTGAAAGAAGGCTCTCGTAGATTATGTGATATTGCTCCCTTCTCGGCTGCTGAGGCTGCACTTTCAGTCTCCCTTGTGCATGGCCCAATGACAGAAGGCTTCATGCAGGGGACCTGATCAAAAATGGGGAGGGGGGCTGAGCCCTTCTCTCTTCACTGGCCATATTCACTGAGCGTTCCCACGCAGCTATGCCAGCTGGTTCGGGATTGTCCATGCTGTCCTCAGTCCTAGTCCAGGCCGGAAAAGCCTTTTATGCTGCTGTTAATGAGCTGTGAGGCCAAATCACTTAGAGGCTGTTGACCTGCTCAGCTCATCCCTCCCACAGAAACAGAGCACTTCCAGAGTTTGGAGACATGCTCCAGTGTCTCCACTGGAGTTTGAAATATAGAAAGTGGGTTGATTCTCTAAAACTTGGGAAACAGGGCTTCCATAATCACAGTGATGCTCCCAAACCACTGTCAGAACTGGTCTCTGAAGGATCCCCAAACCAAGTCATTAATCAGATTTTCAGTTCTAATTAATTCCAAGAACCTTTTGTATGCTTTGTTTCATCTGGGTATCCACCGTTTGGCTTCCTTCGGTTTCTGGGGTCAACAAATTCCTCATACTCAGAGCAAATCCCTGTGAAATTAGACATGATGTGTGTCTAAGCCCCTTCCTGCTCCCAGCCCCACACCCTCCAAGCCCTTATTTTGGGTCTGTGGTGTGAGCCCCATTTGTTTGAAGCCAGCCCAGTTCTGCTGGGAATTCCCCAGCCCAGCAACCCTGATGCTTGCCAGCAGAGTTTTAGATTCAGCAAACTTTGCAACAGGAGCTGCTGCCTTCTTTTCCTTCAGCCTTTTGCTGCTTGTCTCAGCCGGGCTCCCAGCCTGCCAGGGGCCAACAATATGCAACTCACATGTAGCCTCTTCCTGAGGGCTTATGTCTGCTCTCACCATTTTTCATATATCTTCATTTTAGATACGTTTTGATGCCACCGAGTAGGTGGCATTTGCCCAAGTTCTCCACCTCAAGTGTTATCATAGCCCAGAGGGACCACACTCTAAATCACCATTTTGGGCACATGCTCTTCTTCTATCTAAGTCTAGTGCCTGCCTGGCCCTGCCAGAATCACTGGTTCAGTGCAGCAAGTCCTTGAGTACAGACAGATTTGGAAACTTTGGCTTTCAAGGCCCATTGAGTGATACAGTGCTTAATGGGTTGCACATTGCATGCCATGGGGCATTGCTTTTCTGGGGTTAAACCACAGCAGCCCTGTCAGATGGGCTGGGCTCATATTTGTCCAGCATTTTGTGTTTCCCTCTCAGACATAAGAAAAACTAACTCTGCCCAGAGCAAAGTGCAGAGCAGCACCAGGCAGCTCAGCACAATTTATTTCCAGAAAAAAACCCAAAGAAAAACATTCAATGAAATATCCCAAGATTTTCCTAAATTTGGAAGGTTATAAAAACAAAGGCTTCTGTACTGTAATTACTAGCAACATGGGGTTGTGGATTTAGGATGCCCAAAATACACATGCAAATGAAATACAGATGTCGTGGGCCAACTTCTGAGAAGGTGCCATCTCACCATGCATGGAAAAACTGTAGTTTGTGTGCAGAGCAAAGTACCTGGGCCGGCAGGGTCTGTTCCCCAGACACAGTGTACTTGTGGGAGAAGTGCGTGTCAGTGGGGAGCAGCAGGAGTGAGGACATCATTCTGCAAGCACCACTGCTGCTCCCAACCTCAAAGGTCACACTCAATTTGAGAGAAGCCCAAGCAAAGCCTCTGGCCAGGTAGGGGCTATGGAGCTGTAGCTGAAGTGGAGTGAGTTGTGCAACTCCTCCTACACCATTTGATGGGAAGCAGATGTTGCCCAGAACAGTGAGTGAATAGTCCTGAATGGGGGCTACAGTTCCCCTTCCATAAATGTTCTCCCTCTGGCCCAAGCAAGACCAAATGGAAAAGCCTGTGCTCTCCCACACTCTCAGCACTGCCTTGTGCAGTCTTGATTGCAAGTTAGACTCCCACACAAACAGAGCCTGGAGACATCTCTCCCCAGTCTGGTCTGGACATGGTTTAGCATGTCCGTGGGTCTCCTGGGAGGTTCATCAGATTTCCACCATCTGAGGCTATAGTCTCACCGATGCTGTGTTGTAAAACCAGAACTGTAGGCAGCAGAACTCCAAACCCATACGAAACCTCTCCCAAACCCAGCCTCTCCCAGCACTCAGCTTTGACTCTCAGTGTTTATCTGTGGTACCCAAGAGACCAGCTGAGCCCCACACACCTCCTCTTGCCCCTGGGTGAAACTGGGACCCCAAATAGAAGGTTCCTGACCCCAGGATTGGACCACAGCACACACAACGCTGGGGCTGGATTCAGCTGGGACTGTGAAGGCTGAAGAATCTCTTTTAATGTACTTTTATGTCCTCGTACTGCCTCAGCGCCCTGAGAGAGTCTCATCCCAAGCTGTAACATGTGTGCCTGGCCTTGGCCGGGGGTACGAAGGCGGGGACTGGAAAAAATCTCAGCATGATAAAAGCCAAAACCCAAAACCAAAGTAGTTTATTTTAGGATTTCCTGTCAGTGAATGTCTTCTGAAAACACAGGAGCGAGGACAGGCATTATTTTTGGCAATGAGACCCCATTCAGAGAGACAAGGCTGCCGCGGGAACAGCGCTGCCGACGGGCTGGCCTCTGGCTCTGTTTATTTTCAGCAGGGCTTCATCTGCCCTGTGCTGGGAAAAAACGACCCATGTCTTCCTATCAGGGTGGATGAAGGCACTATTCTAGGTCTGACTTTTCAACACCCCAACACAAGATTTCATGGACCAGAGTAATTAGCAGTAATTGAGCTCTCCCTGGCACATAGCTCGCAGATGCTGTCATTTCCTGGACAGCAGGTGGATGTCTTGGGGCGAGTATATGGACTTGTGTGCTAGCAGGCTTAGAAATGTAGGATCATTTAGGTTGGAAAAGACCTTTAAGATCATTGAATCCAACAGAGGCTTCTCTCCTTCTGTCAACCATCCTCCAGCAAGCACCCAGGGAAAGGATCCCAGCTGCGTAAATGCAGCACAGGAGGGTTCAGCAAAGACAAAAGTTACTCTCTCATCCCCCTTAAGAGTGGCATCAAGCAGCTGGGGGGAGACTGAGAGGGCTGCCCTCTCCCTGGCACCATGGATCCCAGTGCTTTTGCAAACCTCCCATTTATAGCTGCTTTGGACCCAGCATGCTGGGTGCTGCTCTTCTTCTCCTGCAGGACACAGGAGAAGTGCACAGACCACAGTGCTGTGTCCCTGGTGTTATTTGTGCACCTGGCACCCAGGTGTTGCAGTGCCTGACCACAAGCACTGGTGAGGAGGGAACGTCTGGCTTTCGGAGCACCGTGCGTGCTGCGCTGGCATCAGCTCTTCCAGGAGTGACCTGCTTTTCCTTTCTCTCCTACCAGCACATCAACAACGATCACATCCACGGGGAGAAGAAGGAGTTTGTCTGCCGCTGGCAGGACTGCACACGGGAGCAGAAGCCCTTCAAGGCTCAGTACATGTTGGTGGTGCACATGCGAAGGCACACGGGAGAGAAGCCACACAAGTGCACGGTGAGCTGGCAGGGACACATGGGCATCTCGCTTGGCAAATGGGATATTGGGCTGGGGTGGTCACAAAAATGTGTTTGCAGACACGGGCATGGCTTCCAGGAAGGCTCTACCAGGGTACCCACTGGCACCCAACTTGGAGCCAGTCCAGCTCTCTGTGTGTCTGGGTTACAGCCACTGGCAGGTTAGACCCTGGGGACAGGGCAAGAGGTCAAGGAGTGTGGTCAAGGTGTTAGTGGGCAAAACTGCATTTCCTCAGGAAAAATATTTTCAAATCTACCACAGAGATCCAGAGCAACTCGGGACAGGTCACTTAATGTGGAAATCCAGCCAATTTAGTTGCCTACATCCGAGAAAGAAATTCAGTAATGCCACACTGTGGAGAACCACCTCACCCTGGTTGTGTCTAACTTGTCATCAGCCACTACTGCTGTTGGGACTGCAAGATTCCCTCACCCATGTACACCCATGTACACCAAGCACGCACACAAGCCTCCTTCCAGCCGGGGGATCTAGGCCAACACCTCCTGCCTCTGCTCTCTTAGTCCAGAAGTGAGATCAGGCCCTAGATGCTTAAACTCCAAGAGGAGCTCAGTCCCCAGACCTTCTGCATACCAGCAGCACTGTATCTAGTGTCAAACACTGCCTGAGGAAGAGCATGGGGTGCCATTTTGTACCTCAGCCCTGAGGGTGCAGGTTGACCACATGAAAGAGCTGGGCTCTCCTCCTCCTCAGCCTCAAGACATTAAAGCCCATATCTTCCCCCACACGTGGAGTCTCCCACCACACCGCTGGCTGATGTGGGGAAGCCAAGGATGCCTGATGGGGTGCACCAGGGGAAAGCAAGGTTTGGACTTCAGTGGCTGTGGTCAACTGGTGGGAGAGGAGAGGTGTTCGCCATCTCCCTCCTCATATACTTCAGGTCTTACTCCTCCTGAAGGTCCATCCTTGTCTTTTGATATCCTCTGCTCTCTGCCTTCTCCTCCTGTCAGTGTTTCATACCTCCTCTTTTGTCAACATTACACTGTTCCTCTCCCCAGAGTCTCAGGGATGAGTCTCTTTCTGCTCAGCAAATGTCTGAGCCCTCCTCCCATATCTTCCTCCTCTTCTGCTCCGCTAAGCACTTCCAGCCCTCCTCTTCTGCTCCACTAGGCACTTCCAGCCCTGCTCCCTCTCTGGCTCTTCCCCAGCTTCTGCTTACAAATATTAGGATATGTATGATTTGCTTGCTGTATGACTCCTTTATCAATCTTCCAGCCCTGTGTTCATTTAATTTACTGCATAAGCTCCCCTGGGGCACAGGGCCATGTCCTTTGTTTTAATCTTCTAAAGCACTTTGCCCAGTCTAGTGCTTTGCCAATCTTCCTTAAAAGTATCAAGACATATTGATTGTTGGTGCATACAAAGTGAGCACTGAGGGCACGTCTAGCCCTGCCCTTGCAGGTAGAGGGACTCAGGAGACAAAAAGCATCAGTGATTGCATCCTCTTCAGTGCTGCGGTGGAGCAGGAAAAAGCACTGCTGCGCAATCCTGTCTCTTTCAAGCCTCACTTGCGTCACACTGGAGCAATGACAAGGCTGTGTGTGTTTGACTCTCAAGTCATCCTCTGCCTCCTGGAGAACTGCAGTCCCTCCATGTGCAATATGTTGTAGCAACTGTCCCCAAACTGGAGAAACCACCACCACTTTCCAATTGTCTGGGATGATGGCAGCTCTGCAGACAGTGCCCTTCTGTGGCAGAGCATTCCTTGTCCAAGTCTGGCAGTGATTTTTCAAAGCACTGTTTGTTTCAGACAAGAAGTTTGTGGTGTACATAAAGCTACAGATGAGCCCAATTGCAGCCTGGGATTTGGTCAAGGATTATTTCAACAGATGACAGCCAGAACTCCCACTGACATAATCAAATCCACACGTAAGAGTGGGAACAACTGCTTTGAACATGCACAGGCTGCTTTGCCGAGAAGCTCCTATTTGAAAATATGGCCTTAGAACTTTTGCTCGTAATAACTGCGTTTTTGTGTCAGTATCCAACAAAACCAGAATGGACACATGAGTTGCCTCATGCTGAGTTCCCTTTGTTTTCCAGCAAGAGGAATGATGCATTTCAGTAACCATAAGCGACTTGAATAGTAAAGGATTGTTTGCACAGGGCAAGAGAAGAAAGAGATATACTGTGCTACCTCAAAGTTGTGGCATGTTCTATGGGACAAATGGGCTAATGAAAGTTGTCGGAGGAAGAGGAACTGGATCCATCCCATCCCAACAAAGCTGTGTAAGGAATCCGCTCCTGGAGAATGCTCCTACTGTCCTTGAAGAGATATGGATATCTCAGGAGCAGAGCACGTTTGCTTTTTGTCCACCATCCCTATGCTAGACCTTAAAAGGAAGCTTAAGTAATCCTACTTCTTTTCCAACACAACGAAGTTATATGGGATCAGCCTGTGCCTGTGGGCTTCATGGGTTTCATGGGCTGCATGTTGGCCTCCCTCCCTAGGAGTCAGGCAGATCCTGTACATGTGGAGCTCAAGGAGACAGGTACTGTTGCTATTGCATGCCTTTGGCCAGACCTTTGGGCATGCAGGATACTCAGCTGCCCATGGGGAAATCAGACACTGAGCATGACCTGTCCCTCGCTGTCACCAGTTTCTTCACTGGCCAAGACTCAAAAAGAGCAGTGTGAAGTCTTGTCACATCTGGACTGAACTTGTAGACATGTTTAGTGATGTGACTAAAATACAACACATACATTACAGCAGGAGGGACTGCTTGTTGAAATTCAGAGGGTGTTTTTGTATAGGAAGTACAGCCTGTGATTTTCAGTGCTTTTCCCTGCTGAACAGGCAGTGCAGCCTGGATTTGCAAGGGAGCCTTGCAGATTTCTTAAAACCTCTCACTTTTTTCATCAAAGAGCACTTAAGAGCCTTCTTGGTTTGAGGTGAAATCCTCCCCTACTGAGGCAGGGCAGGTGCAGGGAGAAGCCTTCAGCCCAGCCAGAGTGGAGGGTGGCAGGACTTACATCACACGAAGCCTCACCATGTCTCCAAGCTGCTCTTCTCGTTGTGTGGGCAGCTGGTTTCCTTCCAAGAGGAAGGTTCCTGGCCTGTTCTGTCATCCAAAAATCCATCTGTCTTCAAGACTGTTTGTTTTTTAAACTGGTAATGTCAGACAGCCTGACCACAGCATCCTCCAAGGGTAGACCTAAGCTGTAATTTGGGAAACTTTAAAGCTTGCTAGATTTCTGTTTGTGTGTTAGGGAATAGTCTGCTCTTTCCAGTGCTGGTGCAAGTGAAGTTGCAAGGCTGGTCAGACTGTGGAGAAGCTGTCAGTTCCCTAGGTGGGAAGGAGGGGGCCTCTGTTTCTGACAGTTTTGGATGCGAAGGAGTGGCTGGAGGAGCTAAGAGAGCTCTGGGAGGAGTGGAGGGATGTTTAACCCTGCTGGAAAAAAAGAGTCACTTGTTGAAATGTTAGGTGGGTACCCAACAAGGAGTAGCACCTTAAATATGACTCACTGCTGAAACTCTCAGCCTGCCTAGGGAAGCAAATTCTCCCAACAAAGTGGATGTTGTTCCCTAAAACACAAGCCCTTTAAAAGGAAGAAAAAAAAGAAAGAATGAGAAACAGATGAGAAGGGTTTAGGCAGGGGGAAAATCAAATTTTTCTGGTTAATTAATCACTCCTCATGTGTTTTTTTAATTTTAGTTTGAGGGTTGCTCCAAAGCCTATTCCCGCCTGGAGAACTTAAAGACACACCTGAGGTCCCACACTGGAGAAAAACCTTATGTCTGTGAACACGAAGGCTGCAATAAAGCCTTTTCCAATGCCTCGGACAGAGCCAAGCACCAGAACAGGACACATTCCAATGAGGTAAGCCTGGGCTCACCACAGCTTTTTTTTTAAATTTTGCTGACAATAAACATACACTTTGCACACTGGACTCATGTAAAAAGAAACCTACTGTAATGAGAGGTTTATCTTATTTTTTAATGGGATTTATTTTGCTGGAGAGCCAGACCACATTAGCTTTATATTTATGAAAGCTGAGTTTGAAATCATAAACAGATGTTAAAGTGTGCAAACTTTTTAATCGACTTTGGAAATTAAAACAAGCATTTTCCAAATTTATAATTTTTAATAGCACAGATAGTATTGTACAGTTGTGCATATGGTTTAATATTACTGTGGAGCAGACTTGCAGTAATATAACAGCTACCCTGGATCCTGATGCTCTGGAAATAAGACTCCCTCCATCGTTTGATGTACGATGATAGAGCACAATGCAATGCTTTGTTAACCTTGGATAATTAAGACCCACTATTAGTAGTTGGGGAGCAGAGGAAATTGCCTTTATTGTAGCACATGTGATGGTCCGTTGCAATCAACCACGGCCGACGATTGAAATTTATATTACCACTAATTAGCTGACAGGGGAAGAAAAAACAACACTCTAAAGTTCTAATAGTGTTTTCAGCCATGAAGAATTCAGCCTGTAGCCTAATTTGCAACAGTTAAATATAGACTATTGGAGAATGGAATGCAGTTGCCACAGTTGACAGCCTTTTGAAGCAATGCTGTGTCTACAAAGGGCTTGCTGGGAGTATTTTTATCTCTGTAATAGTATCAGTCAATGATAACCAAAGCTCTGTAGGTTTCAGAGATTCTACTAGAGTCAGAATAAGAACTCAAAGTCTAAAATGCCCTTCCATGCTGTGTGATGCTGAGATGGACCCAGTGAAGGACCAGGATCCCAATGTTGTTTGAATTGGTTTTGGGTATGAACCCAAATATCAGGATTGTTCTCCACTAGCAAGCCACTTCCCTAGCAGGACACAGGTTGAAATTAACCCATATCCACACTTAAACTGGATAGTTTGGGGTTGTTCTAAGGCCACAACGACCTTGAGGCCAGGAAGGACCAAAAAGACATGCAACCTCTCGTCTGCTCAGCAACCTACATTCCCAGTAACTGGTGTTTGACTCCAACATCATTTGCTCTATGTTAAATCTTCTTCCCCTGAAAGGTAGGCAGTTGTGGTTTAATCTCACGTTGCAGGTATTGAAAATTGCTTGTTCTCCTGCCCTGGAGGCTTTTTCTGCCTTCCTCCAGTGCTGGATCCAGTGTCCCTTTCACTGTTGCTATTTCCACCTCTTGACTTTACAGTGTTAAACCACTCTCCATATTCTCACTCATAAGATGAATAAATCAATCGAGCCACTGAAGATTTACATTTTTGCAGCATTTTTTTCCCATTCTTAAAGGAAATTTGCATCTCTCTTCAATTCCTAAGGATTCTCATGTGAGCAGATCAAAACTGCTGGTACAGTTTTCCGTGCTGGATACAGACTCACTCAGCCCAGTCTGTGCACAGACAGTATGTGAGCGACCTTCCTGCTTGTAGATCACTTGAGCTCAGATCCCTAGAGCTTTTCTGGGAACTTTCCTTAGGCAGGGTAGTTTCCCATCTGTTGAGCCAGCTAATGTCCCATATCCCTACATAAGGAATTTCATTTTGGATGTGTTAGTAAATGTAATTTCTCCAGTGAGTTCAGATTCCCAAGTGATCCAGATCAGGAGCTGCACTGGATCTGGGATGACTCCTCACTTCACCTCAGAGCTTGGACACGCTTGAAAGTCTGATCATTTGGGTTCCCCTTGTGCAAGAAGGTGAGGCTGTAGGGCAGGAGCATCCAACTCCACGTCTGTGGTGGACCCCAATCTAAATATGCTGAGACTTGGCACAAGCTGCTTTCAGCAACACAAATTAAAGACTCAGATAACAGATAGGTATTTTATCCTCTGCAGTGTCTTGAAGGACACCAAAGCCTTCTCAGGTGCAGGAACAGCACAGCCAGCTGACCAGCTGACCAGACCAGCTGACCTTGCCACAAGAACTACATGGCACTGCCACTACCCAAGTGATCTTACATTTTTCAGTCATGCTCACTCCTGAGCTGCTGTTCAACCCTCCTTGATGCAGTACAGACATGTCCCAGGACTTGTGGGAGACCTGTAGGTTGCATACCATGGCTCTCCGGGCCATGTATTTGACACCCTCTTTTTGAGGAACATACAACATGATCCTCAGCAGCAGATGGCATCCCTCATCACTTTGGACAGCAGGCCCAGCCAAGGGTCCTGTGTCCAGCTGTGGCCATGACCACTGGCTTAGCAAACTGTACTGAGACCTTGGCTCACAAAACCACACAAATGCAAAGCAGAAGTTTGTGGCTGTGAATATTTCCCATTATCCATTGGTGACTCTATTGTGGTTCCTAGCTACCTTGTAAATATTTTCCTCTGCTTGAGTGTTTACTTAGAATATACCAGTTTCAGAGTTAGTCATCCAAGTCTCCTCTCAGGAGGAAGTTCCAGGTTCCCTGTATTTGTCACTTTCATTGTGTGACAGGACGTAGGTGTATGGTCCAAACATGCTGAAGTTCAAGTCTGGGAATATATTACCACACTGGCTTTTGTTTGATTGTTGAAATGTCATACACATTTTTTAATTTTAAACTTCCAGTGACTATTTGAATCCCTTCAGGGGATACCTCCAGAGTTATTCCTGGGAAAAGGGCTTTCATCCTATGACCACTCTCCAGTGCATACGCAGAGGAGTGGCATTAGTTCATGGCCAGCCAGAGACTTGGAGTGACATTTTCAGCAACTCAAGTTGAGCAAGAGTAAAATGCAGAAATCCAGTTCTGCTTAATGCCAGGGGAGTGCTCAAGTTCTACCACCCTGATGAGTATTACCCTCTATGTGCATGAGAGTAGGAGGGAGACATCTGAGATACTTAAACTGTTGACTTCACTAGGGCTACACTGCATTAGATGTCAGAATCTGGATAACCCTGGGGATAGATGAAGGCACACCAACAAAACAGCGCTTGTGCTCAGTTCAGTTGCAGGGGGTATGTCCTGATGAAGAGGATGATTGAATCCCCTTAGGTGGATTGTCTGCTGTCCAAGCAACAGTGATCATGTTACCTAATTGCTGTGGTCTGAAAGATCATAATTATTGAGCCTAAAGGATCTTTATAAAAAATCTGAGCTGTTTATGTACAGGGGTTTTTTAGCACATGTGATGGAGGTTCTGTTCTTTATAATAGGGTTTAATAGCAGCAATAATATTTCTATAATGCCTGTCCAAAAGGTTGCATGAGATTTTTAAACAAACTATTTTAGTTTTTGTGCTTTAGTCTACCCAGCTTTAAAATACATTAAATATTTACCTCAGTGGGGTGTTACGCGTATTTAACTGGTTTGAGTGATGTGCCAAGATCAGTCAGGAAGCATGCTTTTGAATAGAAAACAGCTTTTCAGTGTTTTTCATATGATTATGCTGGCTTTCTGCAAAGAATATATACTCCTTGGTATTTTTTCACTTAAGTTCCTGGACAACATTACAAAACAGATATTAAAAAAAACCAGGAATGGTCATTTTGAGTAACTTTCAAATAATATGTCTGTTTTTTCTCATGAATCTATCCTAGTGCATTGGCAGAAAAATACATAGAGTAGTTGTGAGGCTGAAAGACGAACTTGTGATGAATTCAGAGCTTCCAGCGCAGCAGCACCAGCTCAAACAACTGCAGTGCTAATACACTTTGGAATTGGAAACTCAATAAAATAAAAAAGTTAAAAGAAGAAAAGTATCTGTTTGCTGACTTCTGTTTTCAGAAGCATGGCTTCAGCTTTGTTTTCCTATGGCAATCAATGATTCATGAATTTGGGATAGAGTGCTGTCGTCTGAAAAAAACACTGCATGCCTGTGGTTTGTTTTGCACAATAACAGATTTCAAGGTGGCAGGTGCTGGAGTGGTATGATAGATTGAGTAGGGTGAACCCAGTCTGGCTTGAATTCACTGGAATTCTATCAGCCAAAAGGCTTCAGACATTTTCTTGTTGTAGACCCCACCTTAGCAGAGCAAATGTGTTATACCCAGTCCCCTACATCACCTCCCTCCTATCCTTAATCAGGAAACATTCCTGTGGCCACCCGAGCAAATATATACGTGGGAAAGTAATACTAGGAAAGCATTTCATGAATTCTTAGCTGTCTTTTAATCCAGAAACTGAAAACAAGAAGTTTAGCCAACATGAAATGACTGGCCAAGTCTGTGTGGATCAGCAGCAGCCCATATATCACATCTTCCGTATCTCAGTCTTACAGGGTCCTGTGGAGCAGATGCTCCACATTTTGCTGCTGCCTGCTGCTGTGCTCATTGTGTTTTCTTGGCCCACACACTGCACCTGGAATATTTGGGCTTATTCTAAATATAACCCAAGATTTGCTTGTATTGACAGAAGCCCTACGTCTGTAAAATCCCTGGCTGCACGAAGCGGTACACGGACCCCAGTTCCCTCAGGAAACACGTCAAGACGGTGCACGGGCCTGACGCTCACGTCACGAAGAAGCAGCGCAACGACGTTCACCCGCGGCCACCTCCACTCAAGGAAAATGGGGACAATGAGGCGAGCGCCAAGCAGAGCAGCAAGGTTTCAGAGGAGAGCTCCGAGGCCAACAGCACCACGAGGAGCATGGAGGATTGCTTACAAGTCAAAACGATAAAAACGGAGAACTCTGTGGTAAGAGCAGTTGCTCTTGGCAGAAATGACGTCGCCAATGATGCAATAGGGGCATGAAGCATTTGTGTGCCATTTACCTCTCGGGGCAGATGCCCTTCAACCCTAGAGTTCAAGTCCAGAAATGAAACTGCAGGTCAGGGCACAGTCCAGTACGTTTTGTACCTTCCTACCCAGCATCATAAATCCCTGCCCTTGTCATCATGGGGGCCATGTGATGCCCAGTGCTGAGCTTGGTATTCCTGTGCTGTGAAAGTGGGTGAAACACTCAAGAGTGTTGTGATCAAATGAGCTTTACCTACCTCACCAGTTTAAATTGAGCAACGACCATGGGACACAGATTGATGAATGCTTCTTGAAGCAGAGGCCCTGGCTTAAGCAGTCCCTTTTCTCCTCCTTCCTGCACCCTTCAATGTTTTTCTTTCAGGCTGCTGCTGTTTGATGAAGCCAGTGGGGATAAAAGTAGATGGTTTACTTTTGCTGGATATCTTAAAGCTAGTTCAATTCCTTGGTCCTGTCCACTATACACAGAAACACAAAATCACTGAGGTGGTCAGGGACTTCTTGAGATCAGCTAGTCCAGCCTCCCTGATCAGTCAAGGTTGGCTGGAGCAGATCACTCAGGAATACACAAGTTCAATATATGACTCCCGGCTGCCACAGAAAATTGTAGCAGGACCATGGGGCAGGGGAGTGAAACTAGGAATAAACATGGGAGCAATGCTGTGGCCCCCCGAGTACAGGCTTTCACTCAACCGTGATGAGGCTTTACAGCTCCATGAGTAGCCACCAGCTGAAGCAAAGACCTTTTACCAGCCTTCTGGCCATTGCAGCAGCTCCACAGTTGGCAGTAGTGTGGTCAGTGGTACTAGGGAGCTATGTAAAGTGATGGGTTCAAACACAGTCAAGCCTCTTCCACTCCATACAGGATGGAGGAGGAGATGGAGCATTGCAACACATGGATCACTTCTGCCTTTTGATTTTTCTTTTCACCTTCATACCCAAAGTTCTGGTCTGCAGCATCAGCTCAGAGTGGGACAGGGTATAGACTGGATACAGAAGAAAAGACCCTCACCTGCAAAGGAGTGTTCACATATTCCCCAGACTTCCCACTAGAGCTGCAAGGACTTTGCGCTCCAAAATACATATTTTCTTGATTTGAATCCAGGCTAAAAGATTTGTTATTCCTATGAAAAACATGCCCTGGAGCTACAAAGATTTTCTCAGAAGGGTTAGGGGATGTGTTGTTGGACAAATTGCTAATGAGCAGCATGTTTCAGTTAGGAAAGAATTGCGTATTTACACATCCAGAGTGTCTCTAATTGACTAAAGGAACAGTTTACTGTGATGAGGCTCTGTATTGTGTTACAAGAGCTGAGTGTGAGAACCACTGGACAGAATGACCTTTCTCCAGTGCTCTTCCTCCATGTGTTTTGTGGTTTTTTTCCTATGAAAATGCTGACACAATTACAGCTCCCCACCCTGTTTCTCCTGAAGGTATAGGGTTGTTTTCCTAGCATTCTGTGCTCCCAGGGTTCCAGCCAAGCCATCTCATTGGCAGCAGGGCCATGGGTCATGTGTTTCTCTCGCTGTGCCTCTCCAGCACTGTGTACTTCTCTTGTGCACGTCTAACAGGTGGCATTTGACATGGTGGGTCCACAGCCAGCTGCTGTTTCTTGGTTAAGGTTGGGGTGGTGGGAGTAGTGAGATGCCTCACCAGTTCCCATGATTCCCAGGCCCCTTGTTCTGACCCATCTTTGAGTGTCACCCCAAACCTGTGGAAGCAGGTGGAAAGTCTTTCCTAGGGGCTATTATGTGGGCTTCCAAAGAGGGAAGACAGGCAAGGTGGGGTGTGGGAGTGGGGGAAATGTTGGCAATTTGTACTGTATTCTGCATTTCCCACTTCCTCCTTTTACTAACATGGTCCTTTTTGTTAATGCTGTCTTTGTCCTAACAACCTGTTCTTTATTCCCACTTACCCTTCCTTACTCTACCTTCCTAAGGACAGTCGGTACTAAGGTGAGCAAAGAAATCCTTTGTATTAAAATAGCTGTGTAAAGCATGGTCTCCTGCAGATCTCCTGTCTCCATTTAACAGGGTGGAAGTAGAGGATGTGGGGCAATGGGGAGGGATAGGGGAGATTTGCTTGAGTGCAGAAAGGGGGAGGACGCAGTGCCCGAGGATTCCCTTTGCCACCTTCCTCCCAGTGCCGCAACTTGCCATTAAATCTCGGGATTGCAGTCTCTGTCATCTGGATTGAAGGGCAATCAGAGCCAGTCAGCCCTGCCCATGGGGGGCTGCTGTGGAGCAAAGTAAAACACTGCAGCACCCTGCGTTCCCACCTTGGCCCAGGGCAGAGTACGTTGCCTTTTCAGCACTCCCATTTTTTGCTGGAGCATGGGCCTGGAGCAGAAAAGCCAGGCATCCTGTTTGGTAGCAGCAGCAGAGCAAGTTCAGACCATACAGTGGCTGCTGCAAATAAGCTACTCAATGTGAGTAGTTTACATTCCTAATGTAAATAAAATTAATATTTATGGTCTTACCTGCCTTATGTACAAGTGGGAGTTTGCAAACAGTGAACCAGGTTTTTATCTGGCGGGGAAGTTTGTCAGCTAACCTAATTACATGTTAGGGTATTTTAAAGACAAAAATATGTTGTGTCTGAAATACTTAGGCCTTGATTCCATGTTAGATAAGATAGTATTTGCTGCAATATTTCTTGCACAACCAGGTGACGTGCTGCTTTTCCTTGAGAAACATCTGTCCTTCTTCTTATGAAGGAAGAGGATCTAGTTTCTCTCCATCTTCCAGTTGAACACACTGTAGTTTTTCCAGCTGTCCTGACCTCCTCTCACAGGGAATGGGCCTTTTGGCAGAGCTGAGATCCAGCAGCAGGGAAGGGTAACAAGAAAGGAGAGAGCCTGGGACAGGAGCTCTCGTAGGCTCCAGGACTAACACTGAGGGTGTTGGCTCCTGATTTCTTTCCATCCATGTTTCCACCTGCCAAACTGTTTCTCCTCTTTTCCTTCCCCAAGATGTGTCAGTCCAGTCCTGGTGGCCAGTCATCATGCAGCAGTGAGCCATCACCCCTTGGCAGCACCAACAACAATGACAGTGGAGTAGAAATGAACGTGCACAGCGGGGGAAGTCTGGGAGATCTGACGGCGTTGGATGACAACGCTCCTGTCGTGGACTCTACGGTCTCATCTGGTAACTCGGCAGTCAGCCTGCAGCTAAGGAAACACATGACAACGATGCAGCGACTTGAACAGCTCAAGAAAGAGAAACTCAAGACAGTTAAGGAATCCTGCTCATGGGTGAGCCCAGCTCCACAAGCCAGAAACACCAAGCTGCCTCCCATCTCAGGAAACGGTAAGCCGTGGACCATGTCCTGTGAGAACCTTCCAGTTTGACTCTGGTTTCATAACCAAGAGTCTGCCCTGAAGGAATGAGGATCATTTCTTATTGCCTCTGAATCAGCCTTTACTAGGTAAGGATGTCAGGTTAAATGGACAGCTTGGGTGTAAGCACAGCCATCTGGTGATGTGCCACAGAAACCCAGGTGCTCAGTTCTACAGAGCTGTGAAGGGAGGCGGAGGTGTTGGTGTCCTTGTTCCTGGGCTTGCCCAGGACCCAGACACAGCTGTCCTCATCCCAGTTACAACTGCAAGGCTGCTTGCATTTCTTGCAGCAGTAACAGTTCCCCAAGGGCTAGTGTGCCTCCTGGGAGACCACTGGAGCACAGCAGCAATCCAGACAAGAGCGCCCTCCATAATCTTGCTCTGACAGGCCTTTTGTCACTTCAGAAGCTCATGGCTTTTGCCTCCAGCTTCATATGCTAGTTTCCCACTGGCTGGTGATGCCTGCTAAAAGCATCTTTATGATCCCTCCAGAGATCCTCTAACTTTGCCAAGAAGTCCCAGGGCATAGTGACTGGGTTGTACTAGATCTCGGCGCTTGGGTTACTCTTGGAAGAGCCTTTGAATGCCAGCTTTTTGGCTCTCAGCCTCTTATCCCTGACTGCTGTGCATCCACCCCAGAGAGCAGCTGTGGTTGTAGCTGTATGCTGTCCCCGTGGCACTGTTCGCACCAGTCCTACTTTTTTCCTACTGAGAGAAGCCCATGTGGAGTCATTTCCTCAGCAGCTGAGTATAAGGAGTGTACACATTACAAAGACTCTGCAGCAGGGACTTCTTAACTTCTCTCCCCAGCCTTCTTGCTCCTTTGCATGAACACAGAGCTAGAGATGAAGCTTTGAATTCACTGGCAGCAAATGAAATTCACCATCACTCCCATGAAATATTTGAGGGTGGCTTTGTGGGTCTGTATTCTAGCACCAAGAATATTACCAAGTGAAATTTCTTAGCTAACTAAACCTTTTCCTTCCCTGCAACCTTTCAGGTTCTGTTCTAGAAAATAGTGGTGGTTCTTCTGCTGTGCTGCCTAATCCCAGAATAATGGAGCTGTCTGTCAATGAGGTTACAATGCTGAACCAACTCAACGAGCGCCGTGACAGTACAACAAGCACCGTCAGCTCTGCCTACACCGTCAGCCGCAGATCGTCAGGGATCTCCCCGTACTTCTCCAGCCGCCGTTCTAGTGAGGCTTCGCATCTCGGGCACCGTCCCAATAACACAAGCTCTGCTGACTCCTATGACCCGATTTCCACGGATGCCTCCCGCCGGTCGAGCGAGGCGAGCCAGTGCAGCGGGATGCCGGGCCTGCTGAACCTCACGCCGGCTCAGCACTACAGGCTGAAAGCCAAGTACGCTGCTGCCACAGGGGGCCCTCCTCCGACCCCCCTGCCAAACATGGAGAGGATGACCCTGAAGAACAGGATCTCGCTTATGGATGGACCAGACCCCACCTTGCCCTCCATCCGCCTCCCGCCAGGCCCCAGGCGTTGCAGTGATGGTAACACCTATGGCTACCCATCAGCTCCAGCATTTCCCCACGAGGTGCAGGGCAACTGCACGAGACGGGCAAGTGACCCAGTGAGGAGACCTCCTGGAGACCCCCAGGCTCTCCCACGAGTCCACCGCTTCAACAGCACCAACAGCGTGAACCCCTTCCATCCTGCACACCCCACAGACAGGAGGAATTTTGGTCTCCAGAGCTACGGGCGCTCAGATGGGAGCCTGCCCCGGCACACCTACTCACCCCGGCCACTGAGCATCAGTGAAAACATCACCATGGAAGCCATGTCTGGGGACACAGAGGTGCCCATTGGAGATGACGACATTATGCTGCCAGATGACGTGGTACAGTACATCAAGTCCCAGAGCAGTGGTACAGCAGCTGAGAGCACTTCCATGGGGTACAGCAATGAGATGCAGAACTTCCAGGGAAGTGGGAAGCTGCAGCCTCCAGTCTTGCCCAGCCAGCGCAGGATGGCAGTGGCTGAGGCAAGCGTGAGCCACTTGGGGCCCATGATGGCAGAATGTTCCATGAGTTTTGATACCTCCTCAGACATGAATAAAAATAACATGCCTGTCCAGTGGAATGAAGTCAGCTCGGGCACAGTTGATATCATGTCCAATCAGTCAAAGCAGCAGTTTTCACAAGGGAACTTAGCAGTGGTCCAGCAGAAGCAGAACTTTGGTCAGTACCAGAACTACAACCAGCAGCAGATGCAGCTGCCAGACAACAGTATGAATGTAACACAGCAGAGCTTTATGCAGAGAAACGTGGGCATGGATGGGCAGAGGCTAAACTGCATGCAGCTGCGGCAGCAGCCCGTGAGCCTGGGCCCCAGCATGAATCCCGATATGGGCTTGCACACAGGGTATAACCAACCTCATCAGATGCTGAGCCCCAGTGCAATCAGTGGCAACTCAAATCAGATCTCTCCTAACTGTAGCAACATGGCAGCAAAGTCCGGACCCCACCTTCACCCTCAGCAAATGGACATGGCGATCGACCCTTCTCTGATGGTCAGGAGCAACAGTGAGCGCACAGTGCTGGGACAGGTCATGCATGAACCGAGTCAGCAGAACTACTCATCTCAGCCAAGCCACCTGGACTTCCCCATGGCTCAGGAGACCTTTCCTCAGCCCATCATGACCTCCAATCAGCCCAGTTTTGAGCCTCAGCAGAGCGTGATGGGTTCAGCTGCGCAGGCGTACCCTCCTGGCATGATCCAGCCTCGTCCTCCGCCCGAGCCAAACCCTGGCAGCAGACCCCGAGGGCTCCGCACCGTCCAGCAGCCAGGCTACATCAGAACTCCCCATCCTACCAACACCGTGAGCCCGGGTCAGGAGTCGACAGAGGCCATGCATAAAAGAAGCAGCGACATGTTGCTGGCACCAGCCCAGCAGTGCGCGGACGGCACGAGGGAGAACAATTTGATGTACTACTACGGTCAAATCCACATGTACGAACAGAACAGCGGCTTCGATAACCACGTGGACTGTCGGGTCAGGCAGCAGCAGTGCACACAAAACAGCAAGCCAGCCACCCTGCCTTCCCCAGGAACAAACCAGGTGTCCAGCACAGTGGACTCTCAAGGTCTTGAGCCGCCCCAGATAGATTTTGATGCCATCATGGACGATGGGGACCATTCGAGCCTGATGTCGGGAACCCTGAGCCCCAGCATCCTGCAGAACCTCTCCCAGAACTCCTCTCGCCTGACGACTCCACGAAACTCTCTGACACTGCCTACCATACCTGCAGGGATAAGCAATATGGCAATAGGTGACATGAGCTCCATGCTAACCACGCTGGCGGAAGAGAGTAAATTTCTAAACATGATGTCATAACAGTAAAGCACAAGGCCTTAGTGCTATCCAAGGGGCTCTGCGTGAAGCAGTTGTATGAATGTGCTTTTCAAAAGTAATGTTTCAATAGAGTAGGGTTTTTTATAAGTGGTAAATACATTAAAGGGTTTCAAAATGAAAATTTTAAAGTCTTTGTACAGAATTATGTAAACTATATCCAGGCAGTTCAGCACCACAAGGGTGCACCTCTAGTATTATTTTTTTGGCTGGGTTTCCCAGAGCACTGAATGGTATCACCACCAAGCTAGGAGACAGCACGAGAGTGGTTAAAGATTAAACCCTCCCTTCTGGGAAGCCCTGTAAATAGCACTCCCTATCATTTTCCGTTAGTTATATTTACAAAAAAATTCCATTTTCAACCTGCCCCAGAAAGAAATGGGAGGATGCGGTTTTGGTTAGAATAAAAGCCATACTATGTATTCTGCTCTGATGAGAGTAGGGTTTAGTTACGTCTCCAAACAAGCCCTCTGCCAGCAGTATTGTTTTATACCGTAAATACCTTTGTACATTGCAAAGAACGATGATTCCAAACGGCTTCTCAGCAAAGTGCCTTACCGTGCTTTCTTATAAAGTAGCCAAGGCCTCTCTTCCTTTAAAAATCAAATATAGTGTATTGCCAGAAGCGTATATAAAATGTACATTTATAAAAACATAGTGGTGTTTCTGAGAAAACATTGGAAAGACACATTGATGAGACACATAAAAGGTGAATGCACACTTTGATCAGATGTGTTTACAGCGTGGTTTATATCATGTGCAGAGTGGAGCAGAGGCCTGGGAACAGCAATCACTGGGAAATAATCCCCTGTGGCAGGAAGGCTCTGGCATGCAGACTGACACGCATAACTTTGCACCTTCTGAACACAGTGACTTTCTGCAAGTGCCCCACATGCATCTGTAATGTCAGAGTGCTGGAGCACACATTGTCATATCCCTGTGCAGCTCTGCAGTGGCTTCACTCTCTGGTGGATTTTCCATGCTGAGGTGCTCACATAAACGTGTGATGGTGATGGAGAGAGTGTTATGATCGTTCCAGCCCAGTGTGCACTGTGGCAGCACTGGGTGAGCAGGTTTATCTGGCCAGGGTTTGTCTGTGTGATGTGCTCAGTGCAGGGCTCTGCCTGGGCTGCATGCATGCAACAGGCATGGCTGCACTGACGTGGGGCCAAGCACAAGCTAATACACCCTGCCCCACAAGCGGGCTGCTCGGCACGCACCCAGTGCTACATTAGTGTGTCCCACAGCATGAACAGACCTGCTGTATCCAAAAAATACACCATGGTCAACCCAGGGTGTTCATTTGACTAGCAGTCATTTGACTGCAGCCTGCGGTGTAGGCAAACATCTGGATAGTCTCAAAACAGGTGTTTGAGTCAGAATAGTGGCTTGGTCAGTGAGAATCTCTTGAAAGTGTCCTTGGAGAAGAGATGGGAGGAGCAGGGCCTCCCGAAGCCGAATTCTCCACCAGAATATAACTGCTTGTAATAGTGATCCGCTGTTTCCAGGACAGGCCCACCTGGCACTGAAGGTAATCTTGGTTGCGTTATTTATTTTTGCTCTTGTTAGACAAAAGGGTAGAAGCAGTGGGGTGCGTGTACTTGGGAGCATGTACTTGCTTAACTGCTGACTGCGTTGGACAAGGACAACCTTTCCCATCCTGCTCTCATAGCCTCACATACTTCGTACCCCATATGTTGAAGGGCAGGGAACAAGTATGATATCCGCCCCCAAAGGTTCTTACACTTGGACTGGGTAAGCGTCTGTAGAGCTTCACTCTTTCCTTCCCATCTCCCCCTCATACCAGTGTGATGTTCTCATTTGCATCTGACTCCGTCCCCTGCACAGGACCAGGACAGTTCTATAAAGGTGCTTTCTGATGTCTTTGCTTTCCTTTTGCACAAAGTGATGTCAGGATTACTCTTCCCAGCATGACCAAGGGCTGGCATGAAAATGCCGTGTGTTGTCTCCAGGAAAACTTTGTGATACCAGATAGCCAGGAGCCGTGCTTGGCAGTGGTGGATTGGGACAGCACTGCTGCCAGGTAGCCCTGGGTACAGCTGGTGCAGGGAGGTGCTGCTCAGCATCCTGCAGTCTCATCCATCCTCATCCCAAATGCAGAAGGTGCACACAGGATGCTCTCAGCCCTGCCCCTCACCCCTCAATGACTCCTGCTGATGTCCAGGGTGCATGAGGACGGAAAAGCAAAGCAAAGTGCCTGGCTGTTCATTTGTGTCTCCCGTGCAAGTTGTGTTTAAAGGGATTGTTTTATAGTCTGCTGTATATATTCTCCTGCAGTTACTGACCTTGCCCTTGCCTTTGCATTTATGAAAAGAGGGCAGTACATGTTTTAGGACATTGTATGTTGTCCTGAACACTAGGAGCACAACTGGGTACCCCTTGTGCTGAGATGGATCAGGCTTTCGTGTGTCCTTCAACTGCTAATCTGATTTTTTTAACAGCTGCATAGGGCGACGATGGCTACTGAGTCCTTCCTCACAGATATCTCATTAGCAAAAGTTTAAATACAAAAGCAAAACCAAATCTCCAATGACTTGAGATTTTTTGGACTTTCCAGTGGTGGTCTTCCTTCATTTACTGAAAAAGTATTATAATAATCTTTCCAGCACTGTATATATTATGTATAGAAGACATCATTACTAAAAGTACTGTAGGTGAATCGTTCTGTCAAATTTATATCTTAAGAACATTTTTAGCTGTTTTCTACATCATAAGAATGGAGGTAACATGCTGAACCTGTATATAAACTTTTTGTACATTAAAAAGTAATTTTTTTCATAATTCATTGTGTCTGTCATTATTTCTTTTTATTGGCAGCAGTGGTTGATCTTGGTCTGTCATTACCACGCCAACATAGTAGGTTGGACTCTGGTGGTGCTTTGGAACAGCTGGTGAGGAGCTGGATGGGTCTGGTGTATGTCACAGCACAGATGTGCAGTGGTCTTGCCTTGAAGATCTTCCAGTCAACAACGAGTTGGAGGAGGCAGAAGGAGAGGCAGCAAGGCCAGGGTGTGCTGCAGGCACAGTCCCGCCCAGAAGTGCTTCACTGGCCTCTTGGCAGAGGTGATTTGAGGGACAGTGGCAGTGCAGCAGGGACAGCACAGGAGAGGGGCTCAGAACAGGGGCTGGAAAAATTAGGCAACCAGAAGATTTATGGAAAAAATGGCTTGTTCACTGCTATGCTCAGTGTCCAAAAGGAGACAGAAATAGGACAGATTAGAGCTGTGATGGTGTCAGATTGGATATTGGGTTTGGAGAAAGGAGAAATTAATTTGTACATTATGTATGTGATGGGAGGCAGTGATACGGTGAGCAACTGATACATCAGTGATGTAGTTAGTTAGAGCCTCGTCCAGGCCAGTGATGAGAAAGATTTAATTTGGCTGCAGCAAGAGTTTAGTTCAGCTACTCAAGAGACTGATTTTCAACTTGTTTTTTTAAAGGTGGGTTGGTGTGAACAGGGTTAGAGCCTTAAGGGGGAGCGAAGAGGCTGTTCACAGGTGATCCTCATGGGCACAGCAAAGAGTTTGGGATGAAAGCTGTTGAGCAAAGCAGTTGGCCAGTCAATCAGTGAATTACAGTTGGTGCAGATGAACCAACAGTTTCATGCAGAAACAACTGAAGGAGATGCACTCCTTTTCCTCTGTGCGGGAACCCTCCTGAGCTGGTTAGTAGAATCAGGTAAGTAAAATCAGGTACATTTGGGACAAACCCTCACCCTATCGTAAGGGTTCCTTCATAGTCTGTGGCAAGAGATTGGCACATCCCTCTTGGGAAATAAAGATTTTCTGGTTTAGACACACAGAATTATCTGAAAGACATGTGTCACTCTCCTCATTGATTACGGAGACCCCAAAGTAGCCAGCTTAGATACCTTCTGCAGTGGGGTGGGATGAATCCAGTGCTCCTGTGAATCTCTTACGCCAATCTAGTCACCCTCAGCATGATCTGGGGTTGAGTCAGTGAATGTGTTAATTATCCTGTTAGTGTGTAAATCCATTGGATAAACATCACACCCCTCTGTACTGTCCAAGAACTACAGAAATCACAATTTTAAAATTGTATAATATTATTAAAAGGAAATTGTTCAGAGCTTTTCTAATGGCAGAAGGCTTTGGAGCCTCAGATCAGCTCCTACTGCTTTTCTACTTCAAACACTTAAAGTAGGTTTCTAATCTAGATCAAATGCTGCTTTTAGCTGGTGTTTCACTTCAGAGTTCAATCAGGGCACACCTCTGCCTGTGTGAGAACATATTTATTACTTAAACTGGGCTAAGATTTCCTAGGAGCCCACCTGAGGTCATGTACCAGCATGTGCATTTTTACTGCTTCGCCATCCTGGGATAAACAAGGATCGAAAGGCTCATTGCTCCAATTGTAAGCAGGTAATAACCCTTCTGCAACAAATGTTGTTTATAAGCCAGAGCTTGGAGTTTATACTACTGTGGCAGCTGCATAATATTCAATTAACCTTCTTTTTAATCAATCATATCCCTTATGAAAATAAACCATCCTAACAGGTCTGATTCTGACCTTCTTTGGTGAGTGTTAACCTCACTCATCTCCCAAAACCAGTGGGAGAATAGGAAGAGTAAGATCCCACTCTGGGTGAAGCCATCACAGCTCTTTAATATTGCACTAATATCTCAGGTTTTCCTGGAGGGGAGAAAAAAGCCCATAAAAGCTACTGTTGCTGGATCTGATTGCACTTACTGAGTACAAAGCCATTCCAAGGGCTCTTTATTGCAGTGGTCTCAGTAGGGATGACATAGGAGCTCTTGTTCTTTACGAGCTGTTGGATCTACTTGGAAGAGCATACGTGTTGTAAACAAATGGTGTGTTTTATATTATTGGAAGAACAATTTATGACCAACCAAGGCCTCTTGCAGACAGCTATTTAACTTGTAAGTAAAATGACCTAACACTTAAGAAATTTAGAAGCTGCAAAACAACCTATGTTGTGACCAATACACTTATTTCTCTTTGATTTATTCTTCATGTAAAACTTGAAATGGCCATATTAAATATGTTTGGTGTAAAAATTAAAAGAACAAAAGTGATGTTTTCACATATGCTGAGGGTTTGTGACTACTGTAGCTTCCTCCAATTGCACCAGCACCTCTGATTCATTACATAGCTCACTTTCCCTCCCTATTGCCATTTTCCCCACACCGTCAGGCAGATATGAAGGGGGCATGGTGGCATGTCTGCTGTCAGCTTTGAAAGAGCTGCTGCACACAACTACAGTGCACTTGCTGGAAACATCTCTCCAAGTAAAAATGGCTTACCTAAAAGCAAACTCTGGGGCTGGAACATCTGTGTGTCAGGGGCTGTCCTGCCATCACATCTTTGCCATCATGGGTAGGGTGGGATCAGCAAGAAGCAGCAGGCATGGCAACACACCACAAAAGGCAGATCCTGCACCTGGAAACAGGGAATGGGCTACATAAATCTGGGATCTGTGTTGCTCTATCTAGCCTTAACCCTCATTAGGTACAGCCCAGGCCACTCTTCATAGAGAAAGGATGTTTAAGGAAGGACTTTTTGAAGCAGAAGCTTGGTCTGATGCTCTGAATGTCTTCTAAAGAACTTTCTCTCTCCATTCACTGTACAGACAGAGTACAGATAAAGACAACCTTCACAAATGTCCCTTCTCTCCTCTGTCACTATGCCTTTTCTGTTCCTCTTTGGGAAGGACCCCGGAGTGCTCTGCCCATACGGAGATCTCTGCCAGGCTTTGACAGACAGACAGTTGCATTTTTTGACTCAGGAGCACAAGGAACAGCTTTCCTGACACCTGCAGAGTGAATCATGCAGAAGAAGAGCACACATTTCACAGCTGGATGTTGGCCAAAGCACCAAGGTTTGTGCTATAGTGTGGTGGTAGTGGTTAAAATAGAACAAATGAGGAGAGCAGCAGGGAAGGAAGCAGAACTCTGGACAAAGCAGGGCTAATTTCATAGCTTTGTGTCTCTCTCCCAGTGTGTCTTCCACCTGCAAAATTCCATGGACCATGAGATGTTACTGGCCATGACAAAAACAAAACAAAGAAGTGATGCTTATGAGGGTATAAGAGAGATCTATTTTTGAAGAGTTTAGATCTGTAGAGCTTCACATAAAGGACTTTTGGAACAAGAGCACTATTTTTAGCTCTGGTACCTCTTCTGCCCACTGCTCAGTTGACCAGTCGTGCAGGCAGCCGTCACCTGAAAAGGTGGCGTGGCAGTCGCACGGCACTGGGAGAGCTTCAGCCACCTGCTCCGATGGAAACGACCGCGGCAGCGACAGCAGCCGAGGAGCACAGCTGGGATGGATTCACAGCAAGCTTGGAAAGGCACTCCAGCCCCAGGCCTGGAGTCTGTAGGTGGGCTGCCCCACCCTTTGGCAGCACCACATCCTGCCCTTGGCTGTAGAGCTCAGAGCAAAGGCACTCCCAGGGTCTGTGGCTCAGCCAAGCTGCAAGAAGCAAACATGCTTCTCCCCTTCTGCCACTGTTAATGCACAGCAAGAACTTGGTAATCTCCAGGTGGCTTTATTGGGCCCCTTTCCCAACTGGCAAAGCACCCTCTGAGAAGGTACCTGCTTGCTGCACTTACCCATCTGATTGGCATCTGAGCAAAGTGTCTCCACTGACTGAAAACTGATGTATTCTTTTTTTTTTTTTTGAGCAAAATGTCTTGATGCGAATCATTTAACCTCTGTGTCACTCATCAATAATGACGATAAGTGAAATTCGATGAAATGCACAGAGGATTAAACATCACTCCAGGCACGCTGAAAGTGGGCGGCATTACCGTATCTGGGAGATCTTAAGGAGGGGTGAGAAAATGGGTTTTGCTCTGCAGTCCAAAAGGCTGAACCCCCTGTAGCACCAGCTGAGGAGGGTGCTCCAAATGGTGATCCTAATCGCTTCCTGCAGGCCAGTGAATTTCCCTGGTGAGCAGCCTTTCGAGAACCAAACAGGTCTCACCTTGCTTGAGGAGCTCTCAGGAAATGATCGCTTGTCTTAGCAATGTCAGGAGATTTGTCAGAGAATGTGAAAAATGTTTTCGGGGAATAGAAACTGGGGCTGCGCCAGGTGAAGGTTTCTACTTAATTGGGAAAAAAAAAAAAATAGATCCCGGCATTTCCATCATTAACTGGAAATAAGTGGGAGCATTTTGAACAGATCAGCAGTGGTCTATGTGTTGAAAGCACCAATGGCACCAATGTACTTGAGAAGCTTTTCTTAGAGATGAGAGCTAGCTTTGTGGTCATTGAACACTTCCAGAAAACAGTCTGTATTTGCCCAAATGATAAGGGAAATTTTAAATCTGAACCCATTCAAAAGCTTTCCCAAAATCGAACTCATACTAATAGTACATCAACAACTTTGTCCTAAAACCTCTCCAAATCTAAACCTTGAATTTACAAGAGCATGAGGCAGAGACATGACTTCTCAAGTAGTCTTGTAAAAATGACATGAAAAGGATTTTCAGCTAAACTATTATCTGTGCATTTCCTCAATAATGTTTTAACTGTCATTTACATTTTAAAAAAAAAGAAAAATTTACTATGCAAAGAGCTGGGCTGGTTTCATCATGGGTGAATCAGTACCAGAAAAAGTTAAGTCTCCAAGGAGCTCACAAGGAGCTGTTTTCCAACCCTGCTCTTCTTACAACATTGTTCCACTTGTAAGAAGTTGGGATTGAGCAGATCTCACAAAAGAAAAAGGTGTAAAATAAAGTAAGGGGCTGAGGGTCTTTTAGATTGGCATCATCCCTCCCTTTAACAGGAAAACCCACATATTTAGTGGTGTTTAAAATTATTCCAGGCAATGCACGATGTATAGCACTGTGTTGCAATTAGATTAGCTGAGGTAAAACATCTTTCCCAGCCCTTATGTCAGTGCTGACACAAGGTCCTTCAGGCAAAGCACTGGCCCACAGATGCTTCAACAGATTCAGCAGGGCTTAAAAACGGCTCATTTGTGAGCACAACTGGTGAACAAAGAGGGTATTTTCTCCCCTCAGAATAAACCACATGGATAGAGAGGAAGAGATTTATTTATTTTAAGATATTTCAAACACCTTTAGTACTACTGAAAAAAGAAAATTGCCAATTTTTTAATAAAAACAGCTGCAGAACCATGAGGAGATTGCAATAGTAAACTTGGTGTACATGCATTAGTGTTGTCTATTAGATTAAATGAAAACTACCCAAATTAGAAAAAAAAAAACCTCGAACCAAACTGGGTATCATGCCAAAAACCAGATTCTCCTCTAGCATAGATAGTGCAAGTGAGGGAGCATAATTTGCCTTATTAGCTATATTACCACATGTGAGGACCCAAGGAGAGTGCTTGGATTGTGTGAAGAGTGGAAAAATAGGTGAAATGTGGAAAGACCATATTTTAACAGCATTATGAAGGAGGAAGATGAGTAGAAGGAGGGGACAGAGGTCCAACCACTGAGACACTCTGCCAACAGAAGCATTACCCTGGGGCCCTCCCCCCCTTGGCAAAGTCATCCCTTCCCATCCTCTACAGGGTTGCCAGTGGTCCATGGGAAGTCACACTCCTCCTGCATTTTGTGGGTACCTTTCCACTGCAGAGGGCTGCTGCTCACTCTCCCGGCACCTCTCACCCTCTGCTCCTCGTGCTGCTGCATCCCTTTCATCTGGTAAAACATCCACCCTGTCAGCAGAACCAGCCCCGCTCCAGGGATTTTATCATCACACGGTATCTGCTAGGAGCATTTATCACACCTAGCCCATGCAATTAAGCCTGAGAAGGTCTTGAGGGCAGACCTGAGCTGTGTGTGGATTTTTTGTGGTTTATTTTTCTAAATACATCAAATTTTGAGCCTACTATTTCTCACAGCTAAAGGAAGCACAGAGCAGCAGCACTCACAGGCAAAACTACTTCGACCTCTGTCTAACAGAGCAACGTGCTGCTTCCTTTAAGAGTGGGCTGGAATTTTTTAGAGTTTTCCTACCATATCTTGAAACTCTTGTTTTGGGTTTGGGTGTTTGGGGTGTTTTATGTATAAACTTGTGTATGTTACTTTTCTTTCAGGGGAAGCTTCCCCTTTACAAGAGAAATAGCCTTTGTCCAAGCTGGTCAGCAGCAGTGGGAAAAGAACAAACCAACTTAGTTTAGATCCATGGCCAAAAAATGCCAGTTAGAGGTGTGTGCCTTCAATGGAGAAGTCAGAGCTTTCCTTCCATCTCTGCGACTGCAGAAACCCAGCTCAGAACACAAAATTCCTGTGAAGAATGTGGCATCTATTGAGAAAAGTCTTTCTTTTTCACTGGAAGTCATAATAAGAGACACAACCATGAGCATTGGAGAATCATAGAATCATTTAGGTTGGAAAAGACCTCAAAGATCATAAAGTACAACCATTAAACTAACATGGCCAAGTCCACCACTGAACCATGTCCCTAAGCACAACATCTACGCACTTTTTGATACTTCCAGGGATGGTGATTCCACCACTTCCCAGAGGAGCCTATTCCAATGCTTGACCACCCTTTCAGTGAAGACATTTTTCCTAATATCCTATCATCTATACCTCATATGAAATGCAACAGAAGGCAGACAAAGAAGCAGGAGCAGGTCTGAGCTTAGTGACGTAGAAATGACAAGCTGCATCAACTGGAGGGCCACTGAGAGGTACAGCACAACGTGTGACACCAGGCTCCAGCCACCTGGAGCCCTCACAGAGTGCCCGAGGTCACACGCAAAGAAGGACAGCTCAGTACGTGCTCCATGTGTCAGGAAGCAGCAGATGCAGCAAGTCAGGGTATAGCCCAGTTATGTGGGACGTTTAAAAGACCATATGAATGGCACAGTGACTTTGGATAGGTATTTTTGGCAGCCTTAGGAGATTCTTTTTTTGTTTTGCAATGTTCCAGATGAGACAATGTGGGAACCATCAAGGCTCCATCTCATTTAAAAGTTCACTTTAATGAAGTCACAATAAGGCCTCCAGCTGGAAAGGTTATTTATTAACCTCTTATTTACAAATTGAGCCCTGATTTGAAAATTAAGGCATTGTAATTTAATATGAACCCACATGTCAGAAAATAATGAGACAAACTACAGGGAAAATTGCATTCCATATTGCAAAAGACCCATTTTATTTATAATGACCAGGATTACAAGTCATGCCAACATTGATGGATCATACTTTAAAAATCTTGATAGCTCATTCATTTCTATAATTATATTTATTACAAATTAAATAAGTTGCGGACACCCTTGATATACAAAGAGACAAAATTAATTTGTGAATCAGTATTAATCTGTCATCAAACTAAATGAGCTCCCTTTCTGGCAGTCTACTGAATATAATGTACTGTACCAGACTTTGCGTGATCCTCAGGACATGAAAGCAGTGAAAGTGCAAGTCCAGGCTGTTGAAGAAACACCCCCTCACTTGGACGTATGTGATTTTTCAGAATGCTTTTTAAAATCAAGACCACAATAGAAAACTTGCTTGGCCAACTTCTGGAAAGCAAAACAAAGTCTGACGTTTCCAGTCTGCTCTACACCTCCACTCAGTAGAGGAGTAGTAGGTCAGTAGTAAGGTGTGATGTGCAGCTCTTTAGCACTTCTGCTGTGACCCCTACACCTAGATCACACTGGAAGCTGGAAGGCTGGTACATTCCTGCCTATTTTCCTGACCACGCAGGTCCTGAGGCCCGGGGGCAAACCCCTGCCATACGCTGTGGCAGCAGTGAGATGTTTGTGCTGGATGCCAGCCCCAGAAGCGCGGGAGATGCTCGCTCCCTCGGCCGAGGGGCAGGGGGAATGCTCAGATGTTCCTGGATGAGATTACAGACCTTAATGCTCAACAACTGCCGCTGTGGTGAGCCAAAACCTGTGCCCATCTGCTCTGGGGTTTTGTGACTGGAGACAAGGAGTCCTGCCAGCTTCAGGAGGAGTCAGGCTTTCCTCCAAAGTACAAATTTGGAGGGGGAAAAGAAAAAAAACAGAAAAAAGGACAAAGGATCAATGGTGCAGGTTAGAGCACAGAGTCCTGGTGGATACAAGCAAAGTGCAGTAAGATGGATTGTGCCTACGTATCCCCTTGCCTACACTATTCCCATCCCAGCATCACTCCCAGACTCAGTCAAACTAATGCTTGGGCATTAGCAAATCCTCTGCTAAATAGGACATGACTCGTCCTAAGGCAACGGAAGTGTTGCAGGAAATCATCCCTGTGTTTACAGCCTTATTATTTTAACATTTCCACTGTATTATCTTACCCCCTCCTCCTGAGTTAATCATCATCAACTTCCCCATGAGTTCCTAATCTCAAAGGCAAATTTTCAACTCCTAAAGGTTGGACCACATCTAAAATTGTCCAAAACACACTGAACACCCCTGCCATAATATGCTGATCTCTCCATGTCATTTAGCAGCTAGGATCAACTAATAAAGTGCAAGATGTAGAAATGTCATTCAGAGTTACTTACCCGTAACTAAATAACTTTGTAATGAACGAAAGGCCATTTTGAGCTGCTGCCTTAAAGACTAACTCCATCTCCATAAAGAAAGAAATACGACTCAAGCAGAGACAGCCTGCATGTGGCATTAACAAACCCTCTTTGTGTTTCTGTAGGAAAGACTGACACCCAGTGAGTTGTGTGCTTGCGTCATCTTCACCTTATTTTCCTTTAAAACTGGTGACTCCACCTCAAAATATTTCTACAACTTTAGGTCTGCTTGCAGGCAGCTGTTAGGCCCCTTCATTAGGAAACAGAGAGCTGAATAGGTGTTTCTGAGCTCAAAAATTTGTCTTAGGTTAACTTCAGCTATAGAACAAGAACAGTACCTGGTTTAGTAATATAACAGTAATTAATTCTGACTGTTCATAAAGGAAAAACTCGGTGTTGCCAGAAGAAATGATTTATATATCTTTATACGACAGTGTTTTTCCATTCACCTTTTTTTGGAGCATTTCCTTCAAAAGACATTAAGCCCATACATTACTATTTAAAGAGCTTAATTCAACTCAGGCAATAATGACCCATAAATATTCATGATTTTGTTTTAACATTAAAATAACATCTGTTTCAAAACATCTGCAATCTGTTTTCAATGCTTCAGTAACATTTAAATTAACTGTAACTAATACAATAAACCACTATTAGGGATAATGATAATGAAGGATGCCCTATTAAGAGACATGAACAACACAGAATTGAATGAAAAACAAAATGAGGGGTGGAGGGGATGAACCCAACAGTCAGATACCAAAGCTCCTTGGAACTTAAATCCACCATTATGGGAGAGTTTCCTGTGTGCAGGACTATTGTTTAACCACCTCAGCTGCTGCGTCTCAGCTCCGCTTGGGTCCTGTTCAAATTTCCACTGCTGGAGCAGTAATTTATGGCGGAGGCAGTGTGACAACTTTTAATGCCGGGGTGGAAGGGAGACTCACTCTCTCCAGCTGAGGGGGCCTGCAAAGTATTTCTGAGCTGGGAAAGCCACTCGGAGCACACCCAAGGCTCTCGCAGGCTGATGTGGGTACCAAGCCTGTTAACCTCCCACCGGCAGCGCGGTCCCCGCCCCTGGCCAGCGCCGATGCCCGCTGACTGCGCTCGTGTCTGTGCCATCCTCCAGGCCGTGGAGTTAACCAAAATGATTAATTTCCCCCCAAAAGGGCGATTGTTTTCTGCTATGATTTCTCCCTGTGGCCAAGAGAGATGACATCACTGCACATCTGTACATCATTGCAAGGGTGAGGGTGAAGGTCAGGCGAGTGACGGTGCTGGGAAGGAAGGCTCCCATCCTCTGCTGGCAGCTGCCGGTGGGCTGACACTTGGCACCCACTTCCATGAGACCCACACCGACCTCGCACCCACAGCCCCAGCTGGAAAGTTTTATTTTCATGGAAAGTCTTGGTGGGACACCAATCATAAATTAAAAATTATATTTAAGGGATTCTGTGGTTTGTTTAGGTTTTTTTAAGCCAGCCCTTCCTCTTTACTTCTTCCAATCCCTGATAAAAATTCAGGAGGCATTTCTAATCTCCTGGACATGATGCAAAAGGCAAAGGAATGTAACAGCTGGGCTTGCTCTTATCTGATGATTTCTTTAAAAATAAATTCTATGCTAAATGATGTTTTTTCAGTCAGAACAAATCCAGGAGTTGCCACATATCTGTACAACCTTGATGCAATAAGATCAGTTGTTTACATTGTGCAAGTGACATCTTTTTACACCGAAATCCCCTGGCAATCTAAAGAGACCATTGCATAGGTACAAATAGCTCCAGGAATAGCCCTGGAGGCCGTTCATCCTCGCTGGCCCGAGCCCTGCACCCCTGGCACAAACCCTGCACCCTGGCTGTGCTCCCAGCCCCTGGCACTGCCTGGACCAGGTCCTGGCAGGCCACCATGGAGCTGTGCCTCTGTGCCTTTCCAGCAGTGGCAGTAGCCCGTGGAAAGCAGAGCATAAATCCAAACCATTTAAAGTGTGATTAAGACTTCCCCTGATTACTGCTCTGCATGATATTGAATGCTTCGGCTGTCGGTGATTTATTGAAGTAATATATAATATGCTGCATTCAGTTATCAGTCCCCATCAAGCACAATCTAGCTGAATGAAAAAAAAAAAGAGTCAGAGAGAGAGAGAGAACACGCTTTAAGAGGAAATCTCCCTGGATTTAAAGGAAATTGAAATATGCGCATGGTAATCTGTGTCCAAAGCTTTTAGCACTTTAAAAAGTGCCAGTTGCTAATACCACTGGCTAAAATCAGCATTTCTTCAATCGCTAATGGTCCCAATGCCATCCTCACCCACTCCTTCCCTCCACCACCGACAACTGTCTCCTTCACCTGCACTACTTTTGCCTTTTTTTTTTCCCCAGTTTTATTCCAGAGTGAAGTTTCAGTTTCGGGTTCTTTGCAAAGGGAAAGCTGTACCACAATGTTCTGTGTATCACCACCAGCACCAAGTCAGAGCAGAGGAAGTAAAACTGGAGGTAACTATAGTCAGAAAGGGAATTAACTGGGGCTGCCATTAAAGAAAAAAAAAAGAGAGAGAGAAAATATCAGTATTAAGCACTCAGTATAGTTCCAGTGCTTTAAATGCTTCAGCTTTAACAGCAGAAGTAGCTGTTAGTTATGCAGGGAAGAGGTTTATTTATTTTCATATATGGTACTTAATGTATTATTGCTCCTTTAGGATCTAATTCAATGTGATACCTCCGCAGTGGGCTAATTTTAAGGTGTCGTCTTCAATTAACACTGATCTCAAACACAAGCCTTCCAAAATAAGGTGTCTGGCTTAGAAATGATAAGATTATAAATAAAAGGTTTTATTTGACATTTGCTTTTGAGGATCCATACCTCCAAGTTGCTGGGTGATTTTTTTTTTTCCCCTGTGAAGGCATAAACTTTGGAAAAAAATTTTTAAAACCAACAGGATTGAAAGCAGATACTCTCACACAAGCATCCTTACTCCACAGCCTGTGACTTTCACAAAACCCAGATTTAATGCCCAGAAATCACAAACTTTTCAGTGCACTACTCAATCTTCAGCAAAACAAAAATGTCACCTGAAAACACACATGGAGTTTGGTTTGATTTCATTGCCTCAGTTTCTAAAACTGATTAAACTAGGCCCAGTACCAACCCTGATACTGATAATAAGGACTTTGCTTCAGTTCTGATGTTCTTCACAGAAGTCATAGAGCTATTTTTCTGCACTGCATCAGAGAACTGGCTCACAGTCGGTGTGTGACGGACATGGGTGCCCTTGTGCATTTCTCTCTCAGGGAGTGCATGGTTCAGGACACAAGGGAACATTCTTGGCAATGCCTTGGCTTACCTAGTAAAGAGTGAGACTTCAGCTCATGTCTTTAGCTATTCTTCATTCTGGATGCTGGAGAGATGTTCTTCATGGTGACTGCAAGGACACAGAGTCGCTGGAACAGGGTTCCTTCCCTGTTGTCAGCTGAGACCCCAAACACACCGAGTCTGGCTGTTGTGCTCTAAGATCTCTAAAGCACACACTGACAAACAGATGGTTTGGGGTTTTTTTTCCTGCAGTCAGTGTGGGTTCATTTTGATGGGAGCAGCAAAAGCGCAGCCCTGACCTGAGGGTAGGCACATGCCAACAGTTGAGGTCTTACTCCAAGGCTGTGGAGCCCTAGAGCTTCTCTGGAAAGTGTCTGTAAGAATATTTTAGCCTGGGCATCATATTTTCCCTTAATCTCACTCTTAGAAATGTCATCATCATTTTAGCTTGAAACTTTCCAAACCTAGTTCAGCCTGAGGCACGGACTGTTGAAAGTCTGGCAAAGTTGTAGACTCCTGGGTCTTCAAGTGGGAAGACTGAGGACAGCCTTGCAGAGAGGTGCAGGTCCCAGCTCTGCTGATGAGCTGCAACCATGTGCCCCCCTGAAACCCAGAGATGCATCGCCAGCCCAGAGCCTGGACATTACAAATCTCAATATTTGCAGTAGCAAAACTATTGCTATTTCTCAGCCCAATAAAGCAAAAAAATGCATATGCAATAAATTGCCTTTTTTTGTTGGTTTTTTTCCACAGTTTGATTATCCGTCATGATAAGACATTACTTAAAGCAGTGGTGACACTGTCTAATCATTCTTGTGAAATATAGACTTCTCTCTCTACTTCAGACAGAGCCGACATTAATACACATTTATGCAAAGCAGAGCTGGAGCTGTCAGGGGCTAATCTTTACAAGTATGATAAATGATGTTTATTTTCAGTGATGGAACGAAACACCCGGGCTGACAATAATTGTAATAAAAAGGACAGATCAACTTCTATAAAGTGATTGAATTACCAGTCTATTGCATTAATGCCTGATCTTGGCTCTGTCATAAACCTGCTTTAGGTTACCAATGACTGCACATTAGGAAACATCCACCTTCAAATAGACACCCTGCCCTTGACCTGTGGGAATGCAGGGGAGTCACTGCTGGATGCAGGGTTTGGCCATCCTTACGTAACATTTATTTACCGTAAAGTGATATTTCCTCTTAGGCCAAAAAAAGCAGCAACTTGTGACTCTTAAACCTTGACAAAAAGTTCCAAAGCCTCAGCAGCTGCAGTTGCCTCCTCCACATGCACAGGCTGCCCGAGCACCCACGTGCAGGGTGTCAGCGCTGAATTGAGTGCCCGCAGTGCAGGTCAGATTCACCAACACCCACAGGGACCAACACAGTCACTGCGGAGCACCAAAGCCCCCTCGAAGCAAAGAAATGCAAGGAGGTCAACCTTCCCCACCTTGATGGGCAGATGGATGCCACTAGTAGATTTGCTGTGATTACCCTGGCTGTGACATTAAAAAAAAAAAAAATAAAAAGCAACTTGAACTCCCTTCATCCTTGGGATGATCAAAAACTCTCATTAATAACTGGGTCAATTAATTGCTTTGCAATTAACGCTGTCATAGGAAGTAAAAACAGCTTCAGTTACTAGAATGAGACAGATGTTGTAGGAAAAAGGAGGAAAGAGACAAATAGAATAAAAGTATGCAGTTTTATCTGTGTATGTTTATACAAATATTCATACATTTATTGACCTGTACTTCCCTCCAACTAGGATTTCTGACATAAGACTAAAAACTGAATAGGAAAGGTAAAATTGTGGTTCATCAACAATCCCTTACAAAACGATATTCTGGAAACACTTCCTTCAGGTCAACTGAAGCATTTGTGCGCATTTTTGGATTATTTCTTTTGTTTTCCATTCCATTATGTTTAAATTTAGTGTATATTTCATATTTTGAGTGTTCCATGTTTCTATTCCAGTCCAGATTTGTATAGTATTATTCTGTTTCTTAATTCCTTTTGCATTATTTCATGTAAGAATTTGTACTCTGGTATACATTAATGCATAGTGGTGCCAAAGAGAAGGTATTTGAGACTGAAAGCTTGAAATGTGCCATTCTGACAGCTGACTGCTGACTGCTGTGAATTTATTGAAATGAGTTATTCTGCTTTTTTTTCCCCCCTAAACTTAAATTTGTCCAAATCAACACACTCCCATGAGATAGCTCAATTTTAGCAGAGCAGCATTTTCTGACAGCAGACACTAAGCAGGAAACTTTCAACCTCTCTCAGTTGCGTGTATTTGCCCGGGTATGAGTGTGGGCGCTGTGCCTCAAGGCAGGACCCCGCTGGGACTGGGAGCTGATGCCACAGGTGGGCAGGAGAGCACAGAGCACAGCCCAGATGATGGTTTCCTACAGCCCTGGCTCCCGCCCAGCTGATGCTGGAAGGGTGATGATACTCCTGAAAGTCCTAACAGAGAGAGTTGTGATTTTGAAGCAATATTTTTTTTAAAAGTGAATTAAGCTGATCTACAGAGTTTGCTGACTTTATTGAAGACCATGTCCTGCATGAATTTTTTATGAAATAAACTTAATTCCTGCTGGATCTGTCTGTTCCTAGCACTGCTGTCACAAGATTTCAGCCTCTGCAGACCTGCCTGCAGTCAGAAATGTGACAGTCCAATGTGCAGTGTGGCTCTTGTGTGCAGACCTGGGAACATCTGGTGGGAAGCCAGCTGATGTGGCAGGTTCCTGGGATGGTCCTTCAGCCATGGGGAGAGAGGAGGAAGATGGGTAGCTGGACTTGCTTATTCAGCTGGTGCCATGCAGGCTCAAGGTTGGAGGCAATTCTGACTGATGGATCAGGGACAACACATGAGTGCAAATATTCCCTGTCCTGCTACTGCAAAGGGCGATGAAAGCTGCTACCTCAAGCCTCTCTTTCTCTCTCACATTTCCTATTCTGAGCACTGAAATTTTCTAAATACTCTACTGCTTTAATTATTAAAAGGGGCTTATGTACATTGGATGTGCATCTCATAAAGAGGGCAGGAACCTCTAAATTACATCATACCCCAATTTTACACATCACATAACATTATATATTCTCCACGGTGAACTATTGTCAGAGTGAAAATCAACCTCACTGGCAGCTAAAGATTTTTTTTCACTCCAGACAGCAGTGAGAAAATATCCAGCACAAACCTCTGACCATCCAGCACTGCCTGTGTCTACACTTTGATGTCAGAAGTGCTTGAGGGCTGAGTCAGAACAGTTTTAGCTGTTTCTGTCATGTCCCACACATCAAAAAGACATGTAGCGGTTTGTCATCCCATCATCCAAAAATGTCAGCAAGACACTGGCACCTCAAATATTGCTGACCCCAAATGTGCTGGAACTCATGAGACAGCTATGCAAAGTGCACATTTTAGCTAAAAAGAAAGAAAAAAACCATTTCTTTTTAAAGTCACATGTTTGAGATTTTCCTCTATCTGGCCTTACCTCCATATTTCTGAGTGCACTGCAGAGTGCAGAGAAAGCACTTGATGGACAAGGGGGCAGGAGCAGCCAGTCTACTGCTCCCACAGCTTTGCCCAAAACAGCCTGACCCACTCACACTCCCTATGTTACTGGTCCAGACAGACTTGGGTGGGTCTTGCCTGGGAGAAGGAGGAAGCACTTGCATAAGCTGCTCCCCCAGCAGTGATGCAACCTCTCTGGAAAAGGGAATCATAGAATCTGCTGAGATAGAAGGGATCCATCAGGATCATTAAGTCCAACTCCTGGCCCTGCAGAGGACATCCCAAGAGTCATACCATGTGCCTGAGAGCATTGTCCAAACACCTTGAACTCAAACAGGCTTGGTGCTGTGGCACAGGCTTGGTGCTGTGGAACAGGGGAGCCTGTTCCAGTGCTAAACCACCCTATGGGTGAAGAACCTTTCTTGATATCCAGCCTAAGCCTCCCCTGACTCAGCTTCATGCCATTCCCTCGAGTCCTGTGCTAGAGCAGGAGGAGGCAAAACACAGAGACCTCCCTCACCAGCCCCGACCATGAGCAGGGCATCTCACTGCAGCACAGAGCAACAGCGTGAGGCTGGGGGAGAGCAGGGCCGGGGTGCCAGGGCATTGCCCACAGACACTGCATAGGGGAGGGGTCGTGTGGGGCTTTTGCTGGGACCGCCTGAGCAGGGAAAGAGGCTTCTGACACTTGAGAGAATCAAAAAGCAGCACCATCATAAAAGCTGTGCAAACAGCAGGAACAATTCTTTAATAAGTCTCCAGACAGATAAATCACAGCTGAAGGAGAGATTGCGGTGCTATTTATTAGTCATTTGTGCATGATTTGCTCACTCCATTGGTAGTGGAATTTCCTTTTTGGGTATTTAATTTTCATCAGAAATGATTTGTGTGCTGCACAGCAGTTCATACTGACACCACTGCCCTGCACAGGCACCTGTAACCAGCCACCTACAGACAGCTCCAGCCTCCAAGAAAAGTGCTGACAGTGACCTCCTAAAGGAGATGCCCCAGTGGTTAAATGCACCAACTTTCACATGTACCTTTCTTATTTTTCAGAGCTCTTAGGTTTCCTTGCATGGCTGAGCAATACACACCAGGTAGCACATGCTCCTTTGAGTTGGATTCCTTATTTCCAGCCATTTCCACATCCCAGCTTCACACTGGGAAACAACATGCTGGGCGGTAATGGGTGGCAAGGCACAGAATGAGAGACTTAAAAGGCTAGTGTAAAGGAAGACAGAAATCATTAAACACAAACAAATGACTTTCTAGAAGACTGAATTAAATGCCGCCACAATTTGTACCTGCTGTTAATCCGAGAGGTTAAGTCAGAGATGAATTTTCTACGTGTATGTCCAGCAACACAACAGTGGTAGGACTAAAGTGACAATGCAGAAGCTCTAGAGCAATTATTGTTGTACAGAAGAGATCTTGCTATTTGGTGGTTCTCCAGAACAAATATTCCCAAGTTTTGGAGAAGTAATTAGTTGTCTCTCAGAGATACTTATTGTGGGACCTGATGGTTTGTTTGACTGCATATATTGGACTCAGCTTCATACATTTCCACTAGCAAGAGGTAGCAAAGCAAGATCTGGCATAGTTGCCAGAAGTTTTCAAGCTCTTTAGGACTAGCAACAGCAAAGACTACTTGGAGTAGTTTAACTTACAAATTAAAAATTATTTCCATCTCTTGTTTTTCTGATAGTCCAGGACACATTCAATTCCCACTTTGCAGAAGCAGCTGTTAACCAAAGGGCTTGGACTTTGGAAGCCATTATCTGAGAATCATGAGGAACCCCAGAGTAAGGCTCTGCCATCATGTAAAATCCACTTTTTACCTTATTCAGACACACAGAGAAATTCAGCCTCTAGTCTGCTCCCTGCCCAAGTCCTTGAACTTGCAAGAAAGACTAGCAGATGTTCGTTAGTGCATTGGTAACTAGAGAATTTGAGGCACTTGTCAACTCTGTGTGTGATGAATAAATGCTGGAAAGTTTCTGCTGGGAAATAGTTCTTTTGGTTTGGGGCCAACTGGATGCACTCAAAAAAAATGTGTGATGGGCAGGAGGTTATGACCAGCAGTTCCACTTTGTTGTTCCTGTTATTATTAGTTTTCATTGTAAGTGTGAGCTGCCAAACACCCGAGGGCATCTGCCCCCTACCTAAACGTTAGAAGTAGGAAATGTTTGGGTGAGATTAATGATCTTTTTGAGGTTTAATAAGGATTTGGACACTTGTGTGTGTTTGTATAATGTTCTCCTGCTCCCTGGCACCACAAGAGCCTGGATGTCACAGTGATCCCACAGACCAACAGCCAGGGAGAGCAAAGCTCACACAGGACCACTGCAAACACCAACATCACTCCAGGTCACAACACTCTTCACAAATTTATCTGCAGGCTTGCACTTATCTGGCAAGTCCAGGATGTTTTCCTTACATGCAAATACCCCACCACAAACCCCTCCAAAATCCAGCAAACATCTCCCACCCCCTGTGTAGCTGTCACTCACACCAACTAGTCTCTCTTAAAAGGACTTTCCTCAGCATTGAACTACACTGTGTGTTTCCCAGGCTGGGCTGGGGCTGCAAACAAGGTAACACTGCAAAGAAAACTCCTGAACTGTGCAAGAGAACAAAATCTTGCTGGTAGAGAAACTGCTTCACTCTGAAAAACTCAAATATTTAAGCACTTCTTGGTAAAGTAATTAAAAAATGCAATGCTGGCCCAACAGGAGAAAAGCCAGTGCTTCTCCCAAGGCAGCTGTGTGAGCCAGAGCTCTCTCTGTATGTGGGAGTGAGTAGCTCTGTTCAGTCTGTTAGCAGGAAAATAACAGAAAGTGATGTGTTGGAAGCTGTCTCCACACACACAGGCACGCGGACACACAGCCACACACACACACAGAGCTTTGATATGTGGGTCTGACTCAATTATAGCTGGCAAACACAAGGGCTAGATATGCTTGAGAGTGATACTTGGCAAAACCATACTCCACAAAAGAGAGCTTGGTTTCCCAGAGTAAAATAAAGCAGATAGTGGCCACATCTGGATTTCTTCTCACTCTCACATCACTCTGCATTTCCTGCTTAGAACTGGGATCTCCCCAAGAGAGGCTTTTCTTGTGGTATTTCTAGCTGGGACTGGATGCACCACAAATCTCCTGAGAAGGTCTTTCCTTCCAAGATTCATGAGCTGGAGGCTCATGAAGCACAGATAATTCGAGTAAGTGATCGACTGCGTGGATACTTTCCAAGCTCTCAGCCTTTTGGGGGGTCCAGTAGCACTCACAGTGATAGAGGGTCCCCTCTCACCCCCTTCCCACCAGCATGGATGTTACAACTGTCTGGAAAGGTCCCTACTTCAAAACATTAAACAAGGAGACGAGAAGTCCCGCTGTGTCAGAGCAGGCAGGGCTTGGAGGCCTGCCTGGCTGCTCCAAGGCCGCGCAGCAGGAATCTCAAAACTGCTGGTAATACACCAAGAGCAGAGGGACACCACAAAATCACCCACCTGCTGATTTCCTTTTCCAGGGGACACCAGCTTTGCTCTGTGATGGGAGGTGAGCAATGTCCCGTGGGAGTGTCAAACCTTCCCTTGGAGGAAAAAAACCCCTCAGGCCAACACAAGCTTTTCACTCGAGTCAGTTCTGGTCCAGTCCACCTTCATGGCACACTCTGTGCTTGGTCTCTGGGCTTTCTGAAAAAGTGTAAAACAAGCACTTTGGACAGCACTTAGCTGATTGTGGGATACTTAGGATCTCAGTTTCCTTTCCATAAAAACAAGAGTGAGAGAGAAGTAACAGCATTTCCCGGCTTCCCTGGTATCTTGTGAAAATTAATGCATTAAAGAACAAAGTGTGTCAAGATTCTCCATAGGAAAAGCAAGTTAGAAGGTCAGTGTAGCACTGAGAAGGAATGTGTTTCAACACAAGGTTTGTTTATTCCATATTGTTCCTGTCCAAGGGAGATTTGAAGGTTCGAAATAAAGCAGAATAAATGCATCTCTCTCTGTGCTCCAGAGGGGACTGCTCAGCGTGTGGGCATATAGGAATGCTCCCAGGAATATGTTTGGAAACTGTTGTCGTTTGTTGTTTGTTGTTAAAACTGTGGTCAAGAAGAAGTGAAACCTACTGAATTCCCTGAGGAGCCTTTACTGCCCAGCACTCACAGACCTCCTCATGGGCAGTAGCTAGTGGTTGCAGATTTTTCTGCGCTTTGACCCAAATGCAAAGCCTGGAGCCACGTAGTCTGAAGGGGCTCAGCCACCAGGTGTCAAATCTGTCCCTCCTCTGCCTGGCTCTATTGTGACTTCAGAGTAGCTCAAGTTGAGGACCCAAAACCCAGCAAGCACCTCCAAACGACCTTGGCACAAACCTCCTGCAGGGTTAGGGTTAGAGACCCCTTTGTTATATAATCCCACTCCTGAAGCACACTACCCTCCTTCCTTCCACTTCATCATCCTTCAAGTCTGCAAGCTTGTAGCTCTGCCTGTCCCGGAGGAAATCTCACCCTAACAGTGTGTTTTGGCACAGTATGCACTGGCCAGGGTCACACCACATGGGGACTGTGGTATCATACTTTAGCACAGGACAATGGGGCTTACAGGACCTTTCCTTTTCACACCAGGCAGCCACTATTCCAGAAGTGTAGACCCAGCTGGGAGTTGAACACCCTCCAATCCAATCTGCAGCATCATCCTGCATGTTTATTTTCCTTCTGAACACATGACATGCATATTCCTGAAAGGACACCTTTCTCTCTAGGGAAGTTAATCCTCCATATTCAGACCTCCTTCAGCTCACCATGAACACTACCACCTCAGGGCTGCAGGAACCTTCCAAAGTTCAAAGTGCTTAGGAAATCCACTGCATCCAAAATGTAGTCATCTGAGCCAGTGTTAAGTATCCAGTGCAGTGATGGGATCACAAGCCCTCCAGGATGGGAGTAGCCCTGACTGCTGAGCTGCACAGCTTCCGTTCATCCAATTTACCCAGAAGAGCTAGAGAGAGTCCCTGCTTTCATGCCATCACATGTAACTCATCCATTTAGACTTCAGATAATTTAAAGAAACGTAGCCAGTGCTTCCACCCTCTTCTGAATTACAGAGGTGTGCAAATATAAATCCAGGCAGGACGTTTGAGTGATGGGATCTTGCCACACCCCCAGTCTGCAGCACCTGTCACCCTTCATCCTTTGAACTATTATTTTAGATAGTGCAAAAAATTCCTAAGGTGAAATGTGGTACACCAGAGCCAGGGAAGAGCATGGAATGCTGAGACTGGTGCCTTGCTCCCTGCCTCAACCTCTCACTGGGGGTCCAGCTCTGAACTCCCACACAGGAGCCTGGAAAGCACAAACTAAAGCAAGCAGGTGCTGAAAATTCAAGTCAGTCTTTGGTCTAGCAGGAGTCAGGGGTCCTGGGTGCTGATCTGTGATTGATCCATCACTTTGCGTGAGTCTGCTGAGCCTGAACCTCAAATAATATTTAAATAATGGGGAAGGCCACACAGAAGATTTGTGCAAGAGGTAGAGGATAGGTCAGGAAATAGTGATGTCTGAGTGCAGGTGTGAGAGTGGGCTTCAGATCTGCAATAAACTATAGCCAAAAGGAAGAACAATTTTCCTACCCAGGGTGTATTATACAAGAAGTCAGGGGCGTCAAGTGCAGCAAAAAAAAAAGAGATTCAAATTAGACAGCAAGAAAATCTCTGTAAGGATAAAGATAATGCAGACTCTGGGGAAGCTGCAGAACCTACCCCATTAGAGCCATTTAGGAACTGGTCAGGTGAATAAACACCTGTCTAGCAGGAGCCAGGTGTTTTGGATCCTGCCTTCAGGTGTGACTTCTTAAAGCCGCTGCCACTCCTCTGATCTTCCAGGGTGTGTTGAAGGAGCCCAGGCACATCAGTCACCGGGGGCAGCTGTGAATCCCAGCCCTGAGCTGTCTTGGAGATCTCAGTAAGAAACCACCTTGTTGAGGTGGCAGGTCTCCTCCTGCCAACATTCTTGTCTCTCCGTCCAGGCTGGGCATTAATCCTATCTCGGAATAACTCATGCACCTGGCTAAAACTGCTGTCAGTGCAGATGTGCTTGACCTGTAGGAGGAAAAAACTGGGGGAGTACAGGGAGTTAACATCAGTGAAAAGCACTAAAGGTGCTGTCAGAGCTATGCAGGCAGTGCAGACTTGTGGGCAAAGCTCACCAGCTCCGTGATGGGCTGTGGCGATGCTGGACTAGTATGTGGTAGATACAATCAGCATGAACACTTTTCCCTGCTCCCCCCTTTCTTTTCACTAGATACAGCCCATTTCAAACCATATTCCCTAAGACCAATCAGTAAAGGGTCATAAGATACCCACACATGTCAAAACAAATGTGCCACTGGTGCCTGGTGCAGCAGTGACAGAGGCTGGTGATGAGCAGTGTCCAGTGTTTGCTATGTGGCTGGCACCCACACCCTGCTCAGCTCCCTGTCCACTCCACACCTCTCCGCCAGACCTATGCAGTGGCATCCCTCCTACATTTGGGTCTGCTGGAGTCTTGGCTAAAACTCAGGTCTTTGGTTTTATATGACCCCTGTTCCCTCATGCTCAGCTGTAAGAAGCGGGAGGATTTTCAGCCAAGCTCTTCTCTACCACCTAGTGGGAAACCAAAATTTTTGCACAGTACTGAGCAGGATCCCTGGTGTGATCCTGAGCAAGCCTTTTGCAGCCTGTACCCACCGGGGGCATCCCAAAGCCAGAACAGCCTCGGGCAATGGTTCTCTTTCTAAATTGTAGCAGCACCCTGGCTTAAAGGTCAGAACGACATGGTTGGGAGAAGTCGTCCCCCCCATTATTCACTATTTCTAGTGCAATTAGGGACTGTCCAAGCCTATTTTCCAGTCAGTCACCAAAAAAAGGGGCACCTAAATTTGCGGCATCTCAATGCCTCTCAATACAGCACCCACATACACACAAAAATAAAGCTGAATTTTCCACTTGTGCATAAATTCTCCATATTTTCCCACCTCCATCCACCCCAGACAAGGTCTGGGCATGACCCACAAGGCCCCGAGCTGTCTACAGCCTCCAGAGCTGTGCTGACCCCACAGCACCTGAGCACGAGCCATCAGCCTCCTGCCCCATGGCAATGCTCAGAGGAGCAGGACTCTGGCCAAACTCCAGAGCAGGTAATTGCAGTCTGTGCACTTAAACTCTCCCTGCAGATGCAGCCGCCTTCATTTCCTGTCCTAAACTGTAGGGTAGTGTTGCAGCGTGTTGTTAAACAGCTGCCATGCGTTACCCAGAGGGGTTTGGGTTTCGGAGGTGGGTGGGTTTGGCACGCTTCAGGGATGGTGAGAAAGCAGGCAACGAGGGCACTGGGTTAGGCCGCTGCTTGCCTCCTCACCTCCCCAGCATAGTTGAGGCATTGCTGGCTCCTTGTGCTCTTTCTCACATGGCCAAAATCTGGACAGCACCGTCTGCTTTTCTGGTAAGCAAATGCCCATGGGGAAAGCTCAGTTTTCCTCCAGCAGCTGCCAAATGGGAGGAAACAAAGGGTTAATGGTGTGACCAGCGAGGGAGGGTTCTCCTTGCAAACTGGAGACCCCTGCGAGTTTTACAGGGAGGGCTCATGGAGGAGGAGGGACACGGCAGGGGGAAGAGAATTTGCTTTATGGCTTTGACAGGAACTCCCATCATGGTATAATTATGGAAGCGAGAAGTCTGCGTGTAATGAAGACCATATGCCGTGTTAAAACACACATGCACAAATATTAGGCTCCCGTGAGGCCTGCGGGGGAGCTGGGGAGGGGATCAGGAAGGGGTGGGGGACCCAGCCCTCCCCCCAAGTCTCCTTACACATTTTCCAGCCCAGCCACAGTCAGGGCAGTGGAGATGTGGAGCAGATGGGGAGCCCAGTGCAGCCAAACAGGGCTTGTTTGGGGTAAGAAACATCCGGTTTAAATAACATTGAGTGGAAGGAAGAACCTTGATGCCAAAAAAAAAGGGTTTTCACCCTGCATTGCTGCAGACAGTCCCTGAGAGCAAGGTTTCCTTCAGCAACAGTTTTTCTCCAGGTTCTGCTACAATTATTCCCTTTCCTTTCAAACTATGTCCTCACTGCACTTCCCTCAGTGGAAAACATCTGCACACAGCTGCCTGTGGAGGCAACCAGCCCTTCTCCTCGCCCGATCCAGCTGCGCTGGCGGGAGCAGCAGGAGCCACGCAACATCCCCAAGCAGCTCCTGGGCTGGGGAAGACGACTTCAGCAAGCACCGAGGCCACCCAGCTGGTGTTTGAAGTCCCCATGCCATCCTCTCCATCACCCCGCCTGCGCTTTATAATGTGAAGCTTTTTGGCTGCAGCATATTAATCTCTCCTCTCCTGATCTCACATGTCTTCTGCTTCACATCTCCCACTCGCTGTCATTATGGCTCCTTTTGGCTTCTCTGAGGTTGTTTCTTCCTTTGCTGGTCACACACTTGCAGGATTATCTTCTTGGTTGCTCACTTTCTCCTTCTGCCACCCTGCAAGTCCCTGTGACACCCAGGCCCACCAGCACACAGTCACCTCAGCACGGTGCACTACCCACCACATCCCTCAGGGAGCCATTGTCCACATGAAGCTTTGTATGGATGGACAGAAACTGTCCTTTGCAAGTCTTAAACCTACTTACAGTGTCCATCTCCTGCCCCTTGGTCCATCCTTTTCCCCACTGTCAGATCAGACTCTTACATCTACCTGGAGACGATCCTGGTTTTCCCCACTCTGGACTGTTTTCTCCCCTCTGGTGTTGGCTTAACTGGGAGTCCCTGAGAGCTGGCCTAGTTTGCTCTTCCAACTATTTTGCCAGCAGAAAGGAGCTGTTGCTGTTGTATACCAGGGCTGGAGGTGAGAGCTGTGCAGGAGGTGCTGTGGACAGCGATGCTGCTCTCCTTGCCAAGCAACATCAAGGGTGCCCAGCTGCAGGTCTGGCTGGGGTCAGCAGGGGAATGCAAGGGTATGGGAAAGCAAAACTGATTATCTCAACATAAGCTCTCCTTGCATCAAAGGAGGGAAAAATGCATTCCTCTGCCTCTCTGGTAGAAAGAAAAGGTGACAGGAAAAATCCCATTCCCCATGGAAGAAATACCAGATGCAACAGGGCATTATTCAACTGGTTTCACCGGGACTGGCAGTGTGTAGGAAAAGAGAGCCCATACGTTGTATTTGCCTAATCTCTCATACAGCCTCCACATAAACTACTCTTTTCATTAATCTATACATATAGTATTGTGTGTCATCCTAAAAAAAGTGGCTGCTTTCGACCACCCAAAGCTGTAGCTATAGATTCACTACAGACACAGGGTTTGGAAGCACAACCCCCACAGCATTGCAGGGCAGTATTAGAAAGGTTACCCACTCCAGAGGGGAAGAGCCCGCATTTCCCAAGCATGAAAAGAGGCTCCCTCAAGACTACAGCACAGAAAATGCCTAGATGAATGCTGCTGCCAAATGCATGCTCATTTTAGGATATATCTGTCCTCCTCACTTTATCAGTCTAAGTTTTTCCCACAGGTTTTCCACCTGCATCTACTCTGAGGCAAAGCAACCATGAGCAGTCAGTGTGAGGAGCAAAAGTTTTAATTGTTTCTCTGATTAAAAGAGTCAGTGACCACACTGCCTAAAAGATGCTGCTACTCAGGGCTCATCCTCCTCAACACTCACTACACACAGGCAGCAAATCCTCCCCTCTGCTGCCTCCATGCCTGATGAGAAGCAGAGCCATTCCCAGACAGACCCATCCAGCCCAGCTGTGATGCAGTGAATTTTCCAGGGCTCCTGCAAACTTTTATATCCGTTCTTACAGGAGAGAGCTGTCAGGTGGAGGTGAGACGCAGGTGCAGTGCCAGTGGCCTCCCTCCACTGGGGACAGCAGGATGAGGAGCAACCTCTTCTTTTCCTGGTGTCTGCTGTGATCCGCGATTCCCGTCATGCACAGTGTGCCATTTCCCATGAGTACCTGCCTGTTTCTGCCATCTGCCATGATTTATAGAAAATGGGCAGTGATTAATAGCCCAGTCAATGCCGAGTGAAGCCATTTTCTTTCATTTACCTGCTCCTTGACCTCCCTGCACAGTCCCAGACAGGGGCTGGGAAAGTGTATTAATCATGCACTTAAAATATATTTAAAGGGGGAGATTGGCTGGGAGCTCAGTGGTATTTATGGAGTCATTTTCTACAGAGGATGCAAGCTAATTGCCAGATAAAACAAATGGGCTCTTTGAAATGGAAATGAGCCACTTGGAGGTACTCAATATTTGGTCCTTGAGTGATGTCCCAAACCTACACTCCTCCTGGGGCTCTCTGTCACCTACCTGAGTCCAAGTCCAGTGGCAGCTGCAGCTCTCACACCCAAAGGATGGGGGATGACACACCAGCTCGAAGTGTGACCATGGTGCTAAGAGGTCTTTGTCACCAGAGAGGTCTGTGCTCCCACTACAGTATGGTCACAGCACTGGGACAGGGGACTGCAGGGGTACAGAGAGAGCCTGCCAGGCTACAGTCCCCCTGAAGAGTTCCTACAACAGAGGAAGGCTATTTGGGGAAAAGACCTTGATTTCCTATGACATGAGCGGCATTCCCAGAGCACATGAGGCATTTGGCCCCTATTTGGACCCAAAATATGAAATCAGTAGGCAAGCTCCAGACCATCTGCCCAGACACAAGGCAGGCTCTCCACACCATTTTTTATGAGCTCCAAGCAGCAGGACTGACCCTGGGGCTCCTCATCCCTCAGCAGGATCAGACAACTTTTTGGGGATAAGCACTAGTGTCTCTTGCTCCCCCAATCCCAGAATGGGAGCCCCTGTTCACCTCTGTGGCACAGAGCCATGGTGCCACACCTGGGGTGGCACTCCACAGAATCACAGAATGGGCGAGGTTGGAAGGGACCACAGCGGATCACTTGGTCCAACCTCCCTGCTCAAGCAGAGTCATCCCAGAGCACATAGCACAAGATTGTGGCCAGATGGTTCTTGGGTATTTCCAGAGAGGGAAACTCCACAACCTCTCTGGGCATCCTGTTCCAGTGCTCGGTCACTGCACAGTAAAGAAGTTCTTCCTCATGTTCAGGTGGTACTTCATTCCCCTTCCTTGTGCTACAGCCCCAGGGCAGCACCACGTGCACTGTGTCCTGTCCAGCTCTGCGTGGCCTCCCAGGAAATGCCGCTGTGCCCTGGGTCCCGAAGGACAGCTGGATTTGATAGCAATAAAATGAAAATCCCCCATCAAGCCGAACAAAATTACTGAATTATTCTCACCAGCCGGAGACCAAAGGTTTGTTGACAACTTAATTAACTGTGTTTGTAATGAATTTTTGGCCACATGCAACAGACTAATTATCAAAGCAAACATTAATCTCTTTCCAGGCACATCAAAGTATTGAGACCACAAAATATTTACATCAGTCTCAGATAAAATTCTTTGCACTAATTCTAACATAATTAAAATTATGTTGGGGCTAAGGTAATTATGCAAGGTGCTTATGTGGCATAACAGTGTAATACAAGATGGTGCTTATTTTCACCTAGAGTCAATCAGCAAAGTTCTCAAATGAATACAATGTCTATTAAGTGCATTTTCAAAGGAGAGAAAACAGCACCACTTTTAAGCTCAGTTAAGGCATTTTAAATGGCCCACTAAGGCTGGATGAGATAAGCACCTACGTTATTTATATTATCTGAGCTTTTCTCAGCAATAACTAGACATGAGTAAAATTGGTGGGTTTTAAAAGGCCCTTGCAGCATTTCCAGCTGCATCTGTGCAGTAAGTGATGGTTTGCTTTTTCTTTCCTTCAAGGTGCTGATCTGAATTTGATGACTGAGGGGTGGAGCAGACTGTGTCAACCCATCATTTCCTAAGGGATGCCCTTCACCCAGAGCAGGGTGCATGACAGGAGAAGAGAACGGAAGGGAAAGGAACAGGCCTGCCTTCTGGGGTGAGCTGTGGCAGGACACCTCTTTGCTCCAGAGTGGGGAACATTATGACGCAAGGCAAAAGTGGGTGTCCCAGATATTCCCATAGTTGTAGAGACTTCCTGGCCACAGTGAGCTTGGCACAGGTTCCACGGCACCAAACAACCACCTGCAGTGCAGGGCACCCACTGAGCCTGTGCGTGAGAAAATGGCCAAAAGGCAAGGTCATTCCCAGGTCCCACCTGCCATCTGTGCTGAGAGTCACTTCTACCGTCACAGGAGGTGACCTAGTTTCAGGGAGCAGGTCCCAAAGATGTTACCCTGCATCCCCCACCACATCCTCCTGTCCCTGGGACCAGCACACCTGCACTGCTGTGACCCAGGGCCTCATGGTGCGGGCCATGCAGAGCCTATGGTGACCCAGAAAATCCTACAGCTGATGAGCTGAGAAGGCAAGTTGTCTGGCTGGGGGCGGGGGGGCGGTGCAGGAAAAAAAGCTGCCTTAGATCTGCATCACAGGACTGCAGAGACATGGCTCCAGAGGTCCCTGGCTTGCTTTGCCCCTGATGTGCTTGTGCATGCCTGCCTGATGCTCTGACCTGTCAGGATGAATCTCCAGCACTAGAGATGAACACCATGTCGCTTCATGCTGGCACTCCCATTAGAAAGTTTTTAACTCTTCCTCCCTAGTGTGTGAGCTTCATGCCCTGCCCACCAGTGATGGGCAGAGGTGGAAACCCTCATGGGCACAGCAGCCTCATGGATCTCATGGGCACCTTCAGGATATCCGTCACCTGATCCCCTTCCCGATCCACAATGAGGAGGGTCCCTTCCGTGTGGGTTGTACTAGGCTGGAGCCTTCAGCAGCTGTTAAAACTGCCAGTTCCTGACAAAATACAGAGCTCAGCTCCCTCCTTGCCCACCACACCAGGGAAACCAGTAGCAAGACCACAGGGACTTGTGCTACAGTACCATTCAGTAGCTGCACCCAGTCCCAACACCATCCCCACTGCAGATGTCAGGACATATGTTCCTGTTTTTCCAGCTACTAAAATCAGCTCCTTTCCATGGCCTTTAGAGACATTTGCTGGAGAAAAGGCTACCTTTGAACAGATTTCTGCCTAGGTTTCACTTCATTAATCAAATCATTTCTTGACACAAAGCACTGAGGATTTGCTGGGGGTGCAAGGCCAGAGAGAGGGGTCATGCCAAGTGGCTCCAAGGGGCTGCCCAGTGGCATTCCCACAGACACACAGCTCTGAAAAAACTGTTAAGCTTTCATCTTGATTTGCAGAACTTAAGAAAAGAAATCACAGGTAAGTCTGGAGCAACAACAAAAACAACTCCTCACAGCCCTGTTTTCCCCACTATCCATGTCGTGCTGGTAGAGCTGCAGTGATGACCCCAGACCCGACTGGTGGGTTCACTCCCACCTCTGCAGACATGGTCACACCAAAAAAGCACAATCTGGGGCAGGACTTGGTGGAAACCCAGGCACATATCAACACACCTGTCCCAGGCACCTCAGCTCTTCCCACCTCCCAGATAGGCTAAAACCACCTAAACCCACCCCAAATGACTTACTCCCTGTGGCTCACAGAGGTTGGGGCACAACCAGGAGCTCTCTTACATTTCAGGCTTTTCTATCAAACACAAGCCACTCTGGAGTCAGAGCAGCATTTCATTTTCTGACTGGACCAGACTTCTGATTTCATATTTTTCAGCTTTTTTGCCTCTGCAAAGAACAGAGCATCAAACTAAATGGAGACACAGGTTAAGAGGCACATGACTGAGTGGAGAGGAGACTTTCAAGGACTAATATCTTTGAATCTCCTCAGTCTCAGCAGGTGGGGTGCTGACAAGGCTTTTTGTTCAGCTTCCCATCAAGAGAGATAAGGAACTCTTCATAGGGAGCAAGAGCTCTAGAAACAGCTCTCTTACTGGTACCAGTATCAGCTGGTGTTACTGTCCACAAGACTACTAATTTTACACAAAGAAAAAGAGAGCAATATCACATCTCAAGGTCTTCAAAAGGTGAAAGAGCTGTAGAGAGACCATCTGAATTTCTTCCATGTTAGTGGGGGTTAGTCTAGAGTTACTCAGAAGACAAGACCTGCTCTTTGGCCATTTGAATGACCAACCAGCTAAGTACCCTGATGAATCAGAGGGTGGGATGGAGGAAAGCCTGGTCACTAAATCTGTGTGCAAAAGAAAGTTGCAAGAACCCTTTCTCTCCCTCTCTGGCCAAACAGTTTTGGCAGTCGTTCAGCATTTGAGCCAATGAAACCAAGCCCCAACACTAGGCAGAACCCAGTGCAGTGCTGCTCCTCAATGCTCAATTGCCCAAAAGACAGCTTCCACATTCCTCAAGTTTCTAAGCAAGTTTCTGAGTTTTCTTTTTAAACCTTCCAAGCTCCTACAGGATTAGTGTTTGGCTTAACCTCTGGCAGAACTGACAGGTGCTTTAGGAGCTGGAAAGATTTTAGAGCTTTGTCCTTGGCCTCTGGGCAGAGGCCAGGACCTTTTATATTTGTGTCCCCTTCCAGCCAGAGAGTTGCTGGGGGTGCTCTCTGGTAGCAGCCTGCAGAGAGAGGAGAGGAGCAGTGTGCAGATGTTACCCTCAACATCTGGAGCAGCTGAGATAAAAATACAGCTGGGGAGGGAGGCAAGCTTTTGAAGTACAGGGAAAACCAGAAAACGTTCGATAGGGGAGTGGCAGATTAATATCTTCTATCCAAATTGCTCTCAACAAAAGGGTGTAGTAATTTTCATTCATTGTCCAAAGACATTTGTGACACCTGTTCAGCATGCTGCTTTTTAGCTGCTTGCAAAAGGGAGTGGTCTGGCTGCCCTTGCTCTGGTAACTGAGCAGCTCCACATAGTTTTTTAGAGGTTTTTTATCCTGACAAGACACTCTTGAGATTAGGTAATATTAGCCCTGTTTTAGTGGTAGGAAACAGAGACAGAGAGAGTTCAGGTGCCTAAAGGGTTTTTAGTGCTGGCATAGAGGAGGTTCTTCAGCATCAGTGGAAAAGGTGCATGGACACCCCTCTGTATTTTATGAAGTCATAATAACTCCTAAATCTGGATCAGAGCATGGAGAAGGTTAATTTTAACAGGCATATTTGTAATCTTTTCAACATTACCTTTTCAAATTATGAATAATAAGGATTGAGAATTAAATAAACTACTGACATTTTCCCATGATGTAGCAGGGAAGTGACCTGAAAATATGGCAGGAGAAGGGCTTGTAAGAAAATGAAATTTAAGGAAAAATAAATCCATGAACATTTTCCACTTCATAGCTGCAAAGACTTTTGGCCTTTTCTCAGAGGAAAACAATAATCTCATGTTATTCCCAAATTATTACTTCCATCACCCTGAAAATCATGTGGTTTTTTTATTTGACTAAAAAGTACAAGATGGCAAATTAGGGGAGAAGAAGGTCTGGTTCCAGCTTCTACACCAGCCCCTGCCACCAGCTGCCCCTTTTTGAGGCAATACATGAAGAAAAGGGGTCAGAATGGGTTTCCCAACCAGGATGGACCAGTCGCTCCATCCCTTGGTTCCAGGTAAATTCCCAGGGCAGCAACCAGCCATCTGCAGGCTCTGAAGGTGCCCTGGGCCTCTTTACCTCCAGCCTTCCTCAGAGCCACCAAACCACCGAGGACACCAAAACCTGCCGTGGGGCTGGGAGGGATCTTGGTGGGTTGGGAGCAAGACTTGGGCTTTTCCTTCCAGCTGAATCAGACCTGAAACATTTTGCCTGCTACAGAACAAGAGTATGAATCTTTAGTCACAATTCCTTAAGCCCCTTGTGGTGAAAGAGCAAATCTAAGGCTAATCCCCGTTGCAGGGAGGAAACCCCCGCAGCCCCGCTCCGGGATGCGCCCGGCGACAGCAGGTGGAGCTGCGCGATCGCGAGTGGGACCCGGTACAGCTGCGGCGGCTCAGGCTGCGGGGAGAGACCTTGGGGTCTAGGGAGAGCTGGGAAGTTTCAGCTCAATGCGGCCTTTTGAAGCTCCCCTTCTTTGTCAAAAATTAAGACAGGGAAATGTTGGTTTCAAAACGAGGCTGGCAGAGGGCAAAGCCTGGTGGTTTTTGCCACAGAGATGGATGCTCTGAGGTTGGGATGTGGTTTTCAGCTCGGGGCCCCACTGCCACCACAGGCTTCAGCTGCAGCCTTACCTACATCACTCAGAGACACACCATTTTCCAGGGAACTTAGGCAATTGCCAAGCAAATGGACGCTGGAACATCCCAGTCCCTGCCCCCTGCCTTTCCCTGGCAGCCCCGCAGGATACCCACCATCATAACAGCTCCTGCAAAAGCTTTCAGAGATAGCTAACAGGTCCTTCTGCATGTAATCCAAAGGTAGGGAATGTGGGGATTCCTGGAGCTGCCCGCCAGAGCACAGTTGGAGTTTGCCAGTTCTGAGCCCCCTGAACAAAGAGCTCTGATGCTGGCCCCAGTGAGTGCTGCAGTGTCCCCAGTTAAACACGTTGCTTTGATAGGTTATAAAACTGCCTTACAAAGTAAGTGATTACAATTAACTGAAGTTTTATAGATGTGGAGTGCTCTTTGATGGCGTTTGGGTCACAGGAAGGAGTGAAGAGAGAGATTGATGCAAGTGTGCCAGGGCCAGCAAGGCCAAGCTGACCTTGCAAGATTCATTCATTCCCCCACCACATGCTCAACACACCTGTGCCCCAATTGTGAGAAATTTTATAGAAGAAATAAAACAATAGCTTAAGGGTATTACTAATAACACACAGCCCTCCTTAGCTTAATTTTTAACTGTGATAGTGACAATCAACCAGCAAAACAAAACGTCTGTGGGAAGTGGGTGGATTTCACATCCTCAAAAGATCAGATCCGTGTTCTCCTGTGGGATTTTTCAGGGGTGGCAAACTCAATTTCTGGGGCAGGCCTGCCTGACACCCCAGCATCTGACATGGACGTATCTAATAGATTCTTAAAAGAAGCCCATTTAAAGACAAGCTGTATGCATGCGATTATATTTAACTCACTGCTTCTGCAGTGACTGCAATGCAGTTAGATGTACACTATGCTGAGCTATCACACCATCCTAAGAGTCTCAGCGCAGGGCTGGATCCCACCCTGAACTAGCGCTGCAGCCCTACACACTCTGGCAAATTTGGATGAAGCTGTTCTGCAGGCCAGGTCCAGGCTATCCCAATTATCATCTAATTTATAGGCTCAGGGCAGCTGAAATGGGAGTTTTTGGCTCAGGGCCCATAGGAGCCAACACATGACTGCAATGTCTCCTTCTTGCTTTCACATCTCTGGAGTGCTTCTGCCACACAGTAACAGAAGGGAACTGGCTGTTTTCTCCACGAGCATAACCACAGCCTAACATTGCACGAAACACATAGGAATAAAAATAAAAGCTTGTTCTAACCATGTTGCAGCTATTGTTCTTCCACGGGATTTTCATCTTGTGGCATCTTCTGAGGGAGTTGAAGTCTTTGTGGTTTCTTGCATTTGGGGGGAATAGAAGATCAAAGCACAACACCCAGATCTGGCCTGGGCGACACTGTCCCCAGACGACTTGGTGGCGTGTGACATTGTATCCTGCAAAACAGGCTTTAACAAGGCCAGACACACTAAGGGCTCGGTGCTGGCTGCCCCACCATGGGGCTAAGCAGCAGGACAAGGTGCGTAGAGGCACCTGAGCCCTCCACGGGGTGTGGTGGACGAGACGGCTGTGTCCTGGGTAAGGGCAGCACGATGTCCTACAAAGCCCACCCTCTGAGACTTTACCCTGTTGTGTGCCAGTACTGTCTGCCCTGGGACTGGCAGGCCCTTCGCACCCCAGCTCAGCTGCCACTCACCAAGAAAGAGAGATTAAAAGAAGTTTCTTGAAGGAAAACAGCCTAGAAGCTTTTGGGCTCTCAGTGGGTGTCTCGCAGTGCTTTGCCCGCCTCCACAGGCTGTAGGTATCCAGCCCCTGCACTTCCAGCACTCTTCCCTGCAAGGCCCGGAGCAACCTGACCTAAGATCAAAGTGAGCCCTGATTAGATCAGAGAGCTGGACCAGAGTCCTTTTGTGGTCCTTCCAGCCTGATTTAGTCTGTGATGCCACCTCTGTGTGCCATGGGAGGCCATCCCAGGCCACTACTACCTCTTCCTATGCACTTGCCACAGGGGCCAAACCACTTGGTGCTCCAAACCTTGACACTGTAGGCAGATTTCTCCTGATATTTAGCTTATCCCTTCTGACAATTCAGCTGGCACAGATCACTGCCTGAGCTGGCACAGGATCTAGAAGAGCCCATGCATCACAGCTGACTCAAGCCCAGCCTTCCCAGGATTTCTTCCATTTCTGCCAAACCAGAACAAACCCACATGTCCCAGAAACATTTTGCTGCAATTGACCAAGATGATGCAGAAAATCCAGGGCTTAACTCCTGAAGCCCTGTTAAGTTTGCAAGGCTGAGGCCTGAGGGAACAGACATTAAAACCCTTCATATAGCAGCCTCAAGAGGCAAAGCAGAACTTTGAGCCTGGGAACTTTGATCACTTTGGTAAACATGCAGGCAGGGATTAGGAGACTGGAGAAGGACTCCTCTAACATCCTGGTCTGCCCATAAAATGAAAGAATAGGCTGTACTTTTAAAAACTTTGCATGTTTTATGACATTATTGTCTGTAAACCTTCTTAGTTTCCTTAGTAATCAGAAGACCAACTCCTTTAATAGAAAATGCAGCGTACTCACCACAAGAGCAGAGAATGAAAATTGGTCTCCTATGCAAATAGTTCAATTATAATCAAACACAAACACTGAAAAAGGTCAGGTTCCCAAAAGGATATATGTTTACATTATAAATAAGGAACTGGGAAACAGGAACAATATGACAATTTTACTATTTGGGAGCTGTGACTTGTAAAGGTAAACTACAATTTCACAGGGGGGCTCAAGGTGTGACAAACTCCCCGTGGTGGCACTATGCTGCTTTAGGTTTTTTTTGTTTGTTTTTGTTTTTTGATTAAAAACTACAAGAAGACTTATTCTTTTTCACATGAGGCTGACCCCCATAAAAATTGGCAGGGTTTCTTATTTGGATTTGTCCTGGGTGTTTGCTTAGATGACCTGAAATCAGCCCAAACAACTCTGAAGAAAGCAGAACTCACTATCGCTTCACTGAAGATAAAATAGGTTCTAAGCTCAGCCCACATCCTCAGGGATGAGGATAAATCAGTTTCCTGTAACTGTTGAATTCCTTTTCGTCCCCAGTCATGGATTGCTAGTAAAGTCTGGCTTTAAGTCATTTGAGCTTTCTTGGAGTAACAAAATTAAAACCACTAAATATTTTTCTATTTATAAGTAATCTGTTACAGGCAAGGAATGGAGTCCTACTATAGCTTTGAATTAATGTATAACTTAAATTATGGCTAGCCTAGTGCTGGATGTGCTGGTTTACATCCAGGAAGGCTTTAGGCAAAAGCAGGGCCTGATGCGGATGGCTGAGTAATACAACATAAGGAAGAAAGCCTAACATAAGAAGGAAAGCAAACCCAGTACAGAGAATTATAAATATAAGACAGGAAACACATAAGAAAGTATAAGAAATCTTGCTATAAGCAAAGAAAAACAATTCTCTCTGTCACCTCTCAGGAGGTGCCTCAAGTTTTGAGGGCCACAGGCTGAGCCCGCAACACAGCTCCCAACTCCCAGCTGCAGGAGGAAGCCAAGACTGGAGATGATCTGCCACAAATACCATCAAGGTGTAAAGCATTCATCTCAGGAAACATTAAAATGAGGTTGAGAGCCCAGCAATGAGCCATGACTGCTCTACCCCTCTGAGTGCAAGGATGGCACTCTCCTGAGCCATCCATGGCTTTCTCCAACACACCCACTTGGAGTGGATGGTCCCAGACAGAAAGCAGTACACATGTTCCCCCTGGCCCATCATCCTTGCTCAGCTCCTCAAAAACACTCTTGAAAGGATCTTTCAGGAATGTCTTTCCTTCTGCATTTTAAGCTGGAAAATTGGAAGCTTAAAACACGAGAAGTCAGCTCTTGTCAATCCCTGTATAATTATTCCTTGAGGTTTACAATCCATAACCTGCAACAAGAAAGCATTCAGCAACACGCTCAACAGGGTGAAAAGTCACATCCATACAGTTGTGGAAGAGTTAATTTTGAGGTTGGGTTTTCCCTAGTTATAAAATAAAACTTTGTATTGATCACAAAATAATGGATAAATTTTCTATGAGAAAACAGCCAAAGCTATTTAACGCAGGATTTCACTACTTTATTTGCCTTTCTACATCAGTCAAAATTTGGATCACTTTTCTCTGCTGCTTAGAACATCAGCTACTAACCTAGCAAACGTAACCATACACCCTAAATAAATAAATTGTTGTAATTGTCAAAATTGATGACACGTAACTGAAAAATAAAGGAAAAACCTTGAGTATTGCTAGCCCCAAACCATTCTTGACCATTATTCCACAGAAAAAGCATCATACCAGCAAAATCAGAATAAAGATAAGGTGTACCACTTCGTTTTGAGAGCGATGTTAACAAGAAAGTGTTCATTACACACAAGTCAAGAAAACAGCCCTTTTGATCTGCAAAGGTAAAAGGACACAGAGCCATACACCAGGAAGGCTCTGCTCCTGCCTCCTCTTCCTATGCACACCTCTGGAATTTCAGCTCTCCCATCAGCTGCATCTGTCACGTTGGATCAGACTGGTTCTTTGCTGAGATGCAAATGTCAGAAAGGGAGAGACAACACACGGGTCAAAACTGAGCTATGGAAAATGTAGGGTGGTGGGACAGACCTGTGAATGCAGGAAAATTCAAGCACTGAAAAAAAACCAGAAGAAGAAAAGGGATGAACTGGGGGGCTGAGTAGTAGAGTGCCTTTTCTCCTCAGAATCTGAAGGAGAACAGTCAGAGACAAACAATCCTACTCCAGTTGAAAGAGGGATTAGGGTCTGCTTCCAAGAGCAAGGACCCACCAGTAAATTCAAAGAGATTCAGCAAGAATTACAGAGCAGGATCTAGGTGACAGGATTTGAACTCAGTGATCCTTGTGGGTCCCTTCCAACTCAGGATGTTCTATGACTGACAGCAGCTGTTTACTATGCACTCATACAAACTTCAGCAGGGCTCTGCTTACTTCTCCTCTGCTTCTACACATTACCTAGCACTGCTGTGCCGCATTCAGCAGCTGCAATCCCAGGCCTCTGGAGGTGGCTGCATTCAGCAGGGTGAACGTGTGCATACAGCACATTAAATGCATAAATGCATTAACGGCTGCTCCAGGCTGGCTCCAGTGCCAGTGCTGCACAACCATTTGAGAAGCTTGAGTGAAGAAAAGCACAGATGTTTTCCAAAATCCTTCAGGACATTCTGACTGTTACCAACAGCTGGGCAGGCTTTCCCGTGGTAACACCACAGTAGACAGTAATGCAGAAGTAAAGGAAGAGCTGGGGCCTCAGCTGAGCTGCCAGCATTCCAGCAAGAAATGTTATTTCAATAAGGAGCACAAATGCAGATGATATTTCTGAATAGAGCAGAATCCTCCCCCACCAATTCTTTATATGCAGCTTGAATTTTCTACTGTCTCTCCCATAATAAATGAAGTTATTTGTCCATGTGATTTTTGCTACTGTCACAATATTCTCATAAGAAAAAAAATGAAGGGGAGGCTTAGATGCCCCTTTCACCCAGGCCTCCCTGTCTGACTGCGTTACTTGGTCTCCACATGTAGTGAGTGGTCCACAGTCCAGGGTGGGCCCTCTGCCACACAGAGCAGGGGTTTGCTGGAGCCAGGATCCAGCTGGGAAGCCCGGGGAGGGGAACCTGTTGCATGTGCATTATAGTTGCTGGGGCTCACAGCAGCAAAGCCATTCTGCAAATGCTAATGCTGTTTCCTCACAGCCCGCCTCTCCATCACAAAGACAAAGGCTTGCCAGGATCAGTGTGTTTGCTGAAATGAACCAAGACCTCAAAAAACTTCCCTGCAGTCACACAATATCAGAGGACCAAAGTGACCTCTCTCAAACAGGTCTTCAGCATTCCAAGGAATGCGTAATGTTTTGCCACATCATTTGAACAAGTTTCAAGAGGTGTGCAGAGGAAGGAGGGGCAGGTACTAAATGGGCTTAGCTCTTTGCATGAAGAGGTGTAATTAAAGAGTGAAAGCCAAAGTATATCTCAGTGCCATGTATTAACACTGTATTTTCAAAAGTTCTGAGGTTGTGCCCATAGAAAAAAAATGTACTCTGAGCAGTGCAAACCTGTATTGTCACATTACCACAGCTTCTTTCCAACTAAGAAAAAAACATCATAGCGAGTCAGAGCAGAAAAAAAAGCCTTTTGTTTCTTTCTTTTTTGTGCTTAAGCCTGTCTTGTAAACAAAAACAAGGAGTTTAGCTGGATTTGTGGGAGAGTTACATAGGGAACCCAGAGCTAACTGCACCTGGAAGTCACTCTTTCTCTCTCTGTGCTTTTCTTTCCTTCTCTTCTACTGCTCTGTCAGGCCCTGTACACAGCATCTTAATACAAATATTCATGTTTTTATTCTATATATTGTGCTAGACCCTAGGCGTCCTCCACCACGGGCAGTGCCCTCACTGAGATCAGTGCTGTGGAAATGTGGAAGCACAAACTAGTTCCTGACCACATTTGAGGTAAAAGCTATCCAACATGAAAAGCTCTGGAGGGCCACCCCAATTCGTATGGTGCACAGTCAAAAATAACCTGTATTCCTTATTTCTAATCCAAGAGATCCATAGGCAGAGCACATAGGTCCAGCCAGCAGAGCTGCCTTTCTGGCCACGCCACGTCTCACTGAGGTTTGGTCCACTGTCCAAAGTGCTTCTACTCTCTGTTCCGATTGAGAAAAATGCAGAGAGTGCCTCAGGCTTTGTTTGTACCAACCTGCAAAGCAATTCAGTTATAGTTTAACTCCTGCTTGAAAACGAGGTCAAGAGGTGAAGCCTACTCGCCAAGGAGAAGTCCTCCAGCAAGCATGTAGTTATTGGGTGCACCACATAAAATCAGCTATGCCATCTCTAAGCACAACCTTATGATTCATCACGTGCACAAGCCTTTGGAATTTGTTGAAGACAGCTATTGTCCCTGGAAATACCAGCTAAATTGGGTCAGAATGTGATTAATTTTGTTGTATTCATTAGGTGCTTTTTCCTACCAGATGTGGTGCTGGGCAGCCCAAATTTTGACCCAAAGAAAGTTGAACTGGCAAGTCAAAGCTTGCAAGGGTCTGTACACCCTCAGCCTAAAGATATCACTTGTTTTCATTCTGGCAGGGCTTTAGAGTTTTGGGACTCTAAGAACTTCTCAGGCATTCAAGATACAACTTTACAGACTGCGACATCCCTCTCTCTATTCTCTGTGAGCAGAGAAAGCCCTGTTGCTTCACACAGATCCCAGACCTTGTCACTCACCCTGAAAAGCACAGAAGACATCAGATATGTGAGAGCTTAAGCAGAGAAATACCTGCTGTTGGGAAGCTAGCCTTGTTAAAGGGAAAAGGCACCATGAGTGACATTTGCTAAAGCAGGGCACTGTCCAGGGAAAAGCACAGTACAATGCAAGAGACCTGGGTACAAGTGGGGCAAGCAGATGTGGTGGTACTTCCACAGGACACCATCCAGGCAAAGGACATGTGCTGTCCTCGTTCAGCTATAGCCAATGAGGGGATATAAAAAATGCTGAAGCTGTGAGAGTCCAGGCTTCATCTTTTATCTGATCTCACACTTCTGTCACCTCAGTATCTTAACACAATCTCAAGCTTTTCTCAGTAAACATTTTCACAGAGCAGCAATGGCATGTGCTAACTCTTTCCATTTGCCCTTTGTATTTCCCAGGGTTGCAGGAGATTTCCCATTCAGTGAGGCTGAGGGGAGTCTCCCCGGAGGACACGGACAAGCAGAGCATGTTTTTCTCTCTCTCCCCCTTTCCCTGTGGTGATGGTTCTGCCCTGCCCTTCCCATCCCTCAGCTCAGTTAGACCCGTCAGACAATCTCCAATCTGCTCTGCCTCCCTTCCACCATCTACCATGACACAACAAAAGTGCATGTCTCCAGAAGAGCTCTCTGCCTGACCCACACCTGCCCATGGATCCTTCTCAGAACCCATTTGCAGGGTTGGGTGTAGGTATTTCAGTACACTTACAGTGTTCATGAGGCCTTTGCCCACAAGGCTGCAGAATGAGCCTACAAGCCTGTCTGTTTCCCGCGATCCATGGAAAACATTGGGGATTTGACAATTATATCTGGATTGTTTACAAGATACTTCTGCATCTTTGAAGAACTATTGAGCTTGGGAATTAGCTGTCAATCTAAATAACATGTAACTGGAAGATTTCTCTATCCACCCATCTCCAAACATCTGGGCAGATCTTCAGCTGATGTAAATCCATGTAGCTATGCTCAGTTACTCCAGCTGAGAATCTGGCACATGTCTTATAGCTCTTTCAATATTAAAAACACATTCTCTTTTTATGTGAGAGCAAATATTTATGTGAGGTTCTTTGCAAAATTTTGCTGGGTTTGGTGCAGATGAGTGTCCCCCAAAGAGATGAGTAAGTAAAATGGTTGCAGCACTCAAGCTTTATTCAGTCCCTGGGTTCTCTGTTTCTTCTGATTCTTGTTTGCATCACTGTTTTAATGATGTGAAGGGTACATGAAAAAATCCATGTTTGGGAAAGAAACTGATGAAAGACCAAAAGCTGTTTACAGATTAAATGCAAAGTACTTAATGGGGTTAATACCAGCAAAGCCAAATAAGGCCACTTGAGTTACATGGGTGCCATTCTTGAGTTGAAAAGCAGACTTTGTACATTTCTAAATCTTATGTGCCAGGTCACTGCATTGGAATATATCCACTACCATTGACATAATGGATATATGCTCATTTACATCAGAGGACGAACTGGCTACTTATCTTTATATGGAAATGTATTCATCTCCCTGAGACTACCCCACAAATTTATTTTTACACTTAGGTGACATGAAACTGAATTTAAAAGCTCTGTGTCACTGTAACATCCCAGTTGCTCTAAGGGCAAGATCCAAGCTCTAATGGTCTTCTGCAGCATCCCTGCCCCATAATCATGCAGGACTCTGGGGAATCTTTTTTTTCCCCACCTGTGAACCTCTCCATCAGAAGAATTTTTCTCCTGACTTTCACTGCTTTTTACATTACTTGATGGGCATCCCTTGAATACTAGGGCAGACTTGCTTGATGACTTCTGAATCATGACTGCAGTTCATCACTGTTTTTCACAATGGTTGCTGAAACAGCTGCACATTAACTACTACATAAATCTCCTATTTCCCCCAAACACAGACAGTTTGGAATCATCTTCTGTGTGACTATAGAGTTTTTCCTTCCCATCAGTCACACTAGATAAGTTATTAAAACCAGTGCTTTTAATAAATCCCAGAAAGCTATGTATTTCCTGTACATGCCTGCTTAGCAAAAAAAGGCTCCTTTTCAGCAGTGCTCCATGCAAAGCTTCTATCATCTGCCAAGAAAACTATACCTGCACTCGAAGCATCAGGAGTGAGTGAACTGAAAGAAGAACCTGTGTATATTTCATTTACTAACCAACCACCAGCTGCTTCAGAAAATGTACTAGGAATGAGATTTCTACGCATTTTTAATGCCCACAGGATTCCTCTGTCAGCATTAGAAAAAAATCTTATTGCAAAAGCCCTCTCCATCTTGTCTGCCTGCAGAATGAGCTGGCTAAGAAATGCAGTTTACTTGGTCTGTCACAACATCTGGAAGTCATATTGACACGTCCAGGCAAATGAGAGCTGAAGGCCAGCAACTTATGGATAGAATGAACGTGTCTGGCCGACCCTCTCTCAGCCACTGCATTATCATGAGGGGATATAAGCAATGTCCAGCAGGGAAATGCAGGTGCAAGAGAAGGGTAACACAGGTGCACTCACCTCCATCATGTTAAAGGTACTGACTTTAATTTGTGTTCAGAAGGAGAGCTGAAAGTTTATACTAATCAATACATAGGTTTCTGTGCAGGAGGTTAAGGGAGATATAGAGAAATGTTGTTAGAAACAATTAGTGAGGTAATAACTCCTAAGTTTTTAGCTCATCAATAGAGTTAAAGAATGGTTCACTCCACAGGCAGACTTAATATGCTAGTAGTCACAGTTGCCCTAAAGTTACTGGTGACAGTATCATGCCTTACAAATAAAGGTGTGACCATCCAGTGAATTCCCTATCCACCAAGTGGTCCATCTGTCAAATCCATGTCTCTCCAGCTTAGAGATAAGAATGTTGAGCAGGACAGTGTCAGATATTTTGCACAAGTCCAGGTAGATGGTGTCAGTTGCTGCTCCCTTATCCAACACTGTAACCCCACTGTAGGAGGGTACTGCATTTGTCAGGGCTGATTTGTCCTTAGTGAATTCATTTTGGCTGTCATCAAACACCTCTTTAATTTCCATTTGCTTTAGCCTAGTTTCCTGGTGGATCTGCTCCATGATCTTGCCAGGAACAGAGGGGAAACTGACTGGCCTGTAGTTCCTTGGGTCTTCCTTTTTCCCCCTTTTTAAAAATGGGCATTATATTTCCCCTTTTCCAGTCATTGGGAACATCACCAGACTGCCACGACATCTCAGATAAGATGGATAGTGGCTTAGCCACTTCATCCACCACCTCCTTCAGACTCTGCAGGTCTGTCTAATCAGGTCCCATGGACTCATACACTTTAAGTCCCTAGAGTGAGCACCAGGTTGTCTGTAGGGCATTTGTCTTCTGGCTAAATGTGGTTTGGGGTTCAAGTTATTTATCAACGACTTTTAGGGTACTGAAGACAAAAATCTGACTGATGACATGCAAATTTGGGATTAAGGACCAGATCCCTGAAATAATGTCTCTGAATCAGAATGGAGAGCAACATTTGGACAGGGGTCACCATCCCCTGTGCAGACTTTCTTTGGAAAATGCACATTAAAGTGATTGATTTACAGTGCAAAGTTATTTCTCCATCCAGTTCTGATGACAGAACAGGAAAGTGTAGGTCAGTTGTGTAGGTCTTACAGAAAGCTTATGATTGTTTATAAAGGGTCCCTTATCAGCTCCAAAGGCTGGACAGGCAGCCTGGCTGTGGTGCAAACAAGGGGTACTGCCCAACTGTATGTCTGCTGATCCCATATTTTGCCAAAACCACTATGTTCTAGGTAGGGAATAATCTAAATTTTTCATAGTCAGAAGAAGCAAGGAGCTGCTTTAAAGGCAGATCTGGGCCCCCAGCACATAACCCAAATTGCAAAGTGCAGGAATTTTAAAGGCGTCGCTCCACAACCGTTACCTGTATCTAGTTACTGCAATGAATTCCACTGACGTCACATTTCAGGAGCCCACCTAAAGTTGAATGAGTGCCAGAAATTCAGCCTACACACTAAAGAGGTCAAAGAGAAAGTGCTGCATAAAATACAATAAATTCCTTTGGTCTGATGTGGAACAGGCTGGTCTTGATTTGACACAAACTGTTGTAGGGCTTTGCTGCAAACGCAGTTTGCAATGCTGAAACACCATGCAGGTATTTCATTTGTTTTTATCCTTGGCTGTTATCGTCCCTCTGAAGCTGCCTCAGGCAGAACCAGGTCAGTTCTTTCCAGTCTAACCTATCGCAGGGAGAGGAAGAAGGAGGGACCATTTATTTGCACTGCTAAGCAAAGCCAATCTTTCTATCACCATCTGCCCTGCTCTTTTGCTAGATGGCTTTTAAGAAAAGAGAAAAGCATAGCTAGGAAAAAAAAAAAAACATACATACCCCACCCAGCCTACCTTCACCACATAGCTGCCCTAATCAAAGGTTGAAAATGAACTCGGGCCAATGAGATGGAAATAGAGAATAAACATGCAGAAGCATCTGAGATTTACTACTCAGATAGGACTATTTTCCATAGGATTTGACTAAGAATTCCTGGCAGAGGAATGGAAGGCAAATCTCTCTCTGTCCTTTGAATGGAATGGGGATTTTCAGGTCCTTCTCTGGCTGACTAAGTGCAGGCATGTGCAGCTTTCTGTGGATGTGAGCAGGTGTAAATACCGTGTTCAGCAGTCAAAGGTTCACTGTAAGCTTGCTGCTTTCAGAGGATCTGAGGTTTAAACAAAGCCCATAAAGACAGCAGGAGCCTTCCCAAATGCCTGGTCCAAAAGCCCAGGGAAGCACCATGTCATCTGCGTATGGATGATCTGCTCATTCTGAGTATGAGAGTTTCCACTGAAATTCACTACAAAATTTGCAAAGAACATTGCAGTAATTAGGGACAAAAGGTGCAAATTTCCCTTACACTCCCTCATTTCAACTAAACAACTCCAGGCCTTAGCAAATTCCAGCTCTGCAGCCCAAACACTCAGGAGATCTCTCTCAGCAGTCGTAAACACATGTAGCTAAACCTATTTTTATGCAAGAACTGTTGCCATTAGAGCAGTAAGTCTTTCCCAGTCTGGGAACACCACACATCCCTAATTGGCATGTCACACAGACAGGACATCCTTAATTAAACCTCATATAATAACTGTGCTTCTCATGCCACTCCAGGCACCTGAGCAAGATCTCTGCAAGATTTTGTTCTAAGAGACATGGATGTACCCGTCTGCTCCAGGCTGTCTCGGGTACCTCCAAAAACCCTGCACAGCACAGACTGATCTCCTTCCCACACACCTTCAAAGAGGAGAGACATTCCATTGACTCAGCCAGCCACAGGCAGTATAAAAGCCCTCATGTTTTCTAAGTTCACATGAATACATCAGTCAATTTATTTAAAAGTTAAGCAGAGGGACCAGAGGAGGATAGCTTCAGACTCAACACGACATCTGCATTAGTGTACAGTAGGTAAGTGCCTTTTTTCCTCCCATCATTCCCATAAGAAACAATATCTGTGAGGACCTGTTGACACAGTACTGACCGGTTTACTCAAGTCAAACTTACACAGGCATAAAATGACAACAAACCCTCACTCAGAAAGTCCTGATCACTAATTTTAGTCCACTGAATAGTATCTCCAAAACAGCCACTCCACACTAAGCCCTGCAGTAGGCATGGCACAAATGCAGAGTAGGAGACAATCTCTGCCATTCTAAGCAGCTCCCATGACCTAAATAAACAACCAGGGGAGTAGAGCTTGGCCACTGCCAGGCACTGCTCTGTCCCCAGCTGGCAAATCATTCGCTGTTGGCCTTCCATAACTACGTGTTCCAACACTGACATCACTTGAGAAGTATTGGTGTGAGGACAGCTTTCAGTGTCCTTTGTTCCCCTAAAATAATGCTTCTAATGCATCCCTTCTGCTTTTCCCTGTGACTTTCTATGACTCCTGTGGAGGACAGGGATAAGGATGTTGGGGGAATGCTGCTCAGGGGCAATGTCCCTAGCTCATGAGCCAGGGATGGATCCTGAGAAATCCCAATTCCCTGATCCCTCCTGGTTTTGCACCTCTGCAAATCATACAGGTTATTTTGGTCTGGGGGGGACTGAGGAAAATCACTCCCTCTGGTGAAATATGGAAATAGGAAAATCATGTTGCAGTGCAGAGCTGCTACCCCACAGGGTACTGCAAAAAGTACCCAGTGTTAGAGGGCTACCCATGAAAAGCCAGGAAAACACTAAACTGCCAAAGGAAGGCTCTGCATTTTAAGATGATTGCAGTTTCCTTGAAGCACAGAGACCAAGCCCTCAACTGGTATTAACTGGTGAGGTCCAGTAATATCATCCATTTATCTAACCAAGTTCAGTATATTCCTTGGGACTGCATTATGCTTGGCAGTAGCATCCCTGTTCTATATGTGCCCTCAACCAGCACAGCCCATGTTCAGTGGAGGAGATTTCCAGCCAGAGCATTGTTTGAACTTTGGGATTTGGAGGTGGCTCTGCAACTGAAACATCCCATATGATTTCAGTTCACAGCAGTGGTCAAAAGCAGAGCTGTGCATGCTGGCAGTGCCTGAGGAAATCCAGAACAAACAGCAAGCAAGCCAGACCTTGCTGAGATCAGCAAAGGGAGGCTGAGGCTCAGCCTTTTGCAACACACTTGCTAGTAGACCATCTGGGTGCATAAAGTAAAGAGAGAGTGAGAGAGACTTCTTGAATGTTTTTGGTTAAGCCATGAAAATCTTTCACTGTATTACCTCTTTCCCTTAATATGGGTGATCCTATCAAATTGCTCAGTGGGGTAAAGAAACCTTCTATTTTCATGACACAATTGCATCACAGATTCACAACGTGATCTTGAAACTGTTCAAGATCCTAATTCTTATCAGCACACCCAAATTTTTATTTAGGAACCCAAATATCATTATGAAACCTAATCCAAATTAACTACTTATTTTCAGATCTGCAGAGCCAAACATGGAACTAAATATCCCTTTGAGCCTACATGCTAATGGCTCATCCCTCAGTAATGCTGGATCCATCTATCTTCCATGGATCATGCAGGGAAAAGCCCAGGCAGAAAACCTCATATTCCCACATATGGATTCCTGCACAAAGAAAAGCTCTCAGCTACAGAAAGCTTAGTTTGGTTTTCCCTGGAGGTATGTTGCCTTCCAAGTGCCGTGCAAACTGAGCTGAAGACCAAGCCTGCAACACCTCCCATGCCCATCTGCCAGCTTAAGCACACAACAAGTCCGTCTCCAGCTCCGGACATTTTGCATTAAGCAAAGGTGAGGACATGGCAGAATTCCGCTTTTAGCCCACCTTTGCACACGTATGGCAAACCCAACGAGCGCCCTGAACACACAGCGGTCTCCTCCCTTCTCCACCAGATGCTGAAGTTCATGGACTGAATCCAGGCAGGGTTTGGTCTTAGAGCAACCAAGATGCAACTCGATGGACATTTCAGGACAACATTCACTTTCCATGATCCTTAGCAGGAACCATTCCTCAACTTTGATGTAAGAGACAGCCCTGACACACTCCAGAGAGCTGAGAGCCTAATCCTGCTCTCTCTCTTCCTGAACATTAGCAGGTTCAGTGGCAGTTCACACAGTGGCTTGAACAGCCCCATTCTGGACCATGGCCACCTTCTCCAGTTTAACTCAAGCTGATGAAGTGTCACCTACAGCTCTCCTTGGTGATGCAGTTTCCTCACCTTTGGCTCCAACTTTCTGGAAATGTCCTGCCTTTTTCCTAAATCACAATGAACCAAGAACATTCTCTTGGCTTTCCTGTAAATAAAATGCTAACCCAGCTTCTCCTCTTCCTTGCCCAGAATTAGAAGAGTCAGCCAACAAAAACGTGATCTGAGGAAGCAAGTAAAAAATTCAGAAACGTTCATTACACAAAAAGCTGCTGGAACATTTTGACAGAATTTTGGAAATTTTTTTAAATGCAAGACAACTAGATGAACCTAATATCAACAAGCACAACCAAGGATTATTTAACACCAGCATGGACATAAGACAGCTACAATATAAACACCAGACCTTCACTAATCCTTTTGGCATCTAGCTTCTGTTCAGGTCTGTGTCCTCAGGGACATCTTTGTGTTGCTATGCAGTGTGTTTACACTGAAGTTGGGAGCTTTTGTCCTTATCAGTCTGCTGTGCTATATAACCTTCTTGTAGCACTGCTTTTTTTGCAATGTTTGTAACAGAAATTCAGTATTAACAGGCATTACGAAAACAAATGTGAGTGAAAACAAAGATCCAAGAAGCACTAAGGCTACAAGCTACTTTAAGGAAACTGACCTGAAGAATCTCTTTTTAAATTTTAAAGTAAATATTTAAATTTGCATGAATATGTAAGTCTTCATATACAGCACTCAGCAATGGTTTTGGGTGACAGTAGGTCAGAAAGAGTACGGCCATACACTTCTGAGGTGCATTACCTAATATAAAACAGCTATCCCATGTTCACCCCAAAATATTTATCTATGTGTAATGTCTACTTCCTACTAAAATTGCAAGCTTTTGTATAGACAGAGAACAACCTTTTCCTCCCCTACAGTATTTTCTTTGCTCTCAGCCCAGCAAAGAACCAAAGAGATCTTTCTGCATGGCTACAGATCCTGACAGAAGGAAAAAAGCCCCTCGGTGTTTGTCAAACTACCTAATAAAGAAAGTCAGTATCACAGTTCCTGACTGGCAGATGGGGAAAGCTGAGAAGGAGAGGTCATGCCTATCCTGGTTTGAAAGAGCAGGTTTGGGCAGCGCTGGCTCCCGCCTGCTCTCCTGTGCTCACCTGTAGAAAGCCCAGCTGGCTTTGCCTGGAGGCACAATAAACTACCCGGGTGGATGAGATCATGCCTGCCCTGGATGATGCCTCAGGCACAGGTCACTGGCTGGTTGTACAGCAAATGAGGATGGCCCTGAGGCACACATTGGCTCTGACATCCCACAGGCCAATTCTCAGAGCTGGGAGAGGGACTTCAGATTCCAGGTTCTGTACTTCATTCTTCCAGTCCACATGCACTTAAAATATCCCCCAGCTACTCTAGAGAGGTTTTCTTTTCAAGGTACTGAAATTCAATCTCAGGATAATGGTTCTGTAGCAGCAGAGAGGTGGTTCAGAGTATCCAGCATCTGTGACAGTGACATTTTCATCAATACCCTGAGTGACATACAGAGTGTGAAGCAGGGGATAGGTGCTGAGAAGTGAGGATAACTTGCAGAGGGTCTCTTGTTCTCTGTAAAGCTAACCCTCAGGATATGTGTGCTGTGGAACAGTGGGATTTAGAGGAACAACTAGGATTTACCAAAAAGCTTTTTCTTTTCCTTGTTGTATAATATCATGCCTAACACTGTACCACATGTACTAGCACTAACATGTGCTACAGTACATCATGGCAGAAATGGGTCCATAGTGTAAAATAACATGTGCCAAGTGCTAAAAAGGGCAAGGACATCTGCAAAAGGTTAAGTCTGGTGTTTAATCAGCAGAAGTCATCATTTAGGTATTCTGATAGGAATTCTACCCTGACAAAGACAGTCAATTATAGAGTACTTATTTTAGCTCCAAGTAATATTCTTTAGGTAAGTATCTGCTGGATATGTTCCAAAGAGTTCCTCTAATCATGACTGTGGATTTGCTGTGCAGACTCTGAAGACACATAAGAAATCAGACTTAACCAGAGTTCAGTCTTACCTGTGTTAATGCATAGAACAAAGGCATCACTGCTACTAAGAAACTAATGCTGTGATAAAGCAGACATTTCATGCAAGGTCCTATTTCCTTGATATAAAGTGCTAGATGTGTGTATAATAACACTGATGTCAGATGTGCTACAGGGCTTGAAAGTTCATTTGGTGTGAACAACTCTTATTTCTTGGATGGGTTCTCTCCTTGCATTAATCACTCTGAACAAGAAGTCCTAATCATCCACCCCAAATCAGATAATGCTCTTCACCTGGCTGCAATCACACACTAGCTCTTTCCCGCATTGAATTCATCAAAATACCAGTGATTCACCCACTACTGTAACTGGTACAAGTCAAGTGTAGATTGATTACTCTGGTTCAATTCAATAACCAAGAAAATCAAAGAAGAAAATCTCAAGTTGGAAGGACAGTTATCAGGACAGAATTCACTTAATTAGAAAAAAAACAGCTAAGTTTTACTGGAAGAAATTAGTCTTCTTGCTGCTTCACCAGTGTGGCTTTCATTATTTTATCCACAAAGATTTTTATATAATTTAGGGTGGATCTCAAAAGATTGGGTCAAAGAATCCAAAACTTGAAAAGCTTTTCCAAGCTATTTGACCTTCTGAAGTATGCAAGGTCTGGTACCAAATACTTAGTCATTTACATTTTCAGCCAAAAGCAGAAGCATAAAGACCTACACAGATTAAAAACAAGGTGGAGAAGGGCATGGATTAGCCACTAGAATTAATTACCCTACTGACTGTACAGCAGAAGTCAACAGCCACCATTTCTTCTCATGTGACAGTCAAAGTGGTATTTGTACACTTGAAGACATGGGTGTAACTGCTACCAAAGGGCTTTTCCAATTGGTTTCTGCCCCAGATTTGTTTTACAAGACAGCTCCATCTTTTTTGGAAATTGCTCACAACTTTCTTTAAGGATTCCACTGGGAGATGAGATTTTCTAGGCTATGATTCAACCCAAAAGGTTTTAATTTTAGCCAAAATGATTTGACCGTTTTTGAGTGGTGAAGGAATGGAAGAAAATACTTTTTCCATATGTTCCAGACAGAGGAGCACATTTGCTGAGAAGAAAGAATCCTTGAGGAGACAGAGGGGGAGAGGGGGCAAATATCTCTAAAGGATAAAAATATTCCCAGACACAACTCCACCATGAGCTAAGCCCCAACTTTGCGTCAAAGAACGCAGCAGCGATGGCATTTACGTTTACACCAGCTGAGTATCTGGCCCACAGGAATAGGGAAGAAAGCTTTCCATTAAAATTTTGGATAAGATTCATCAGAATCTAAACAACATGAGAAAAGCCTCATATGATAACTCCCTTCTTGTTCTTTCTCAAGGCTAAAAGACAGCGTTTCACAGTGCAGGGGGAAGATGACCTGCTGCAAGCCTTGTCTGGACACAATGAGTCCCTGCAGTGAGACATCTCTGCCCAGACCTTCAGCAAGACTCAGGACCCGCAGGGATCTGAGCTCATTAACCCCAAGGGATCTCTAATGGATGTGTGCTCCTGGCAGATCAGCTGCTGAACCTCTCTGGGTCAGACTAAGCTTCCCCTAACTCCACCTGCTGCCTTTTGGATAAGTGAGACAATATGAAGACCCGGAAGAAAATGAAAAAAAAAAATCAGTGGTGAATATCGTTCAAAATTAGAGCTGCCCAAATCTTGGCAGTTCCAGTATAAGGCAAAGACAAACCTTAAAACTGTCAACTTCCAGTCCTGACTGTGGAAGCCCTAGATCTATACCGTAAGACAACCCATGCTGTGGTGCTACCTTAGGAAGAATTCATAAGGCCTGTGGCATGTCATATTAAAAAGAGTGCCAGGTTCTCACAAGAACTCAGCTGCACAGCATGAAGTCCAAAAATTCAAAAATATAGTTCATTTCTTGACTTACTCTCAATAGAGCCTCCAAGGTTTGCAGATTCTTGGTGTCATATGCCAAGTCCAAGATGCTCCAGTTTCCTCAGCTTCCAAGGAGATTTTCATCAAGAAATCACCATGAAGCTGTTGATAAATGAGACCCTGGAGTCATGAACAGCACACTCGTTTTATTTCATAATAACATCATTATTAAATACCTGTGTCCTCAGTACTCCATCAAGATTGCCAGTTTTTATGCAAAAACCTCTGCCCTCAGAAAGTTTACCATTATAAAGACGAACAGCAAATAAAGGAGGAACCAGTCAAGGATATGAACAGAAATATATATAATTTCACATCAGTTTGCAGTGTGAAAACCTAGAGGTATGCTAACTAATACCTGTGAATTAACTCCATCTGCACTGCCCCCTTGGCTGTTGCTAGTTTAACATTACTATTTATTACAGACATAGACCTTGCAGAGAAAAATAACTGGTTTTGTTCTCTTACAGTCTCTGAAAGCCTGCCCTTGAGCTCTGCTGAACAGAGGCTCCTTATAAGTGCACGAGAACAGCTGAAGGACACTGAGAGTGCTCATAAGTAGTTGAGAGGGCACAGGTGGGTAGGGGGCAGGTAACGAAGGGGGGAAGGGAAAAAAAAAGCAAACAAGGTCTGAAAGGCAAGACTCTCACACTTGGTACAGATAGACACAGAGAAAAAATAATGAAAAGGAAGTGCAGATAGCTGTAAAAACATCATAAATCAGCAGATTTTCCTAGTGGTAATCCAGCTTCCACACCTTTAGCAGCAGTAGTCTGTGGGAGGTTAGATGAAAAAAAAGGAAAGCTAGCAGAAGGCTGAGAAGGAAGAGAAAAATGAGAAAAAGATGTGAGAACATTTTCAACACAACAAAAATAATAAAAATGTTGACATAGGTTATATGTGTGTAGCAGAAAAGAGTCACATAAAGTAAACAGTAGCCATTTAATAGCCAGGAAGATGGCAGAAAACCAACAGGATGCTATTTTAATTCCTAGCAAATTTTAACAGTAGCTGATCGATGATGATGATGAATAACCTATTTATATTCCACATCATGGACACCTGGAGACACAAGTGTCTGTAGGAAGATAAGACAAGTCTATTCTAAAAATTTCTTCAATGTAACTCTATCAGCATGAAGAAACACATGCAGACAGCTCACAAAAGCCCTCCTGCTGGGACAGGTTAGCCTGAGTGATATAACTCATCCAAAAAAAGGGGGGTTTCTTACCATCGTCCTTTTTACACAGGAATATTTGCCAGCACAGCTCCACTGGATTTGAACCTGACTATTGCTGGTCCACAGCATAGGTAGGTTCTTGGAAAATACACCTATCTCGGGCCCCAACCCTGCAACAGGATTGGCAAAGTGACATTCTAAGAAAGGCTTCCTGTAATGCAACCTGCTAATTTACCTGCTACTGTCAAATCTCAGTGATTAAAGGCATGAGTTACACCCCCTAACAGCAGTATGTTTACCTTAAACATGATGGGGTTTTGAAAACATGTTAGGTAATAAACATTGGGCTTCTTTTTTAACTGCCTTTTCTTTAGGATTGTCAGTTGTGCAGCTTAGAACTTTGATTACAAATAAAGCTGATTTTTTTCACCCTGGGAATTGCAGCCAGAGCCAGGTGTGTAGGATTAGCTCGTTGTATCCCCAGAGCAGAGCAGCACTGCAATGTGAACCCACGGCAGCACCTACAGTCTGCTCAACAAGCCACCCTCAGGTCCACTCACCAGTGGGGACAGTGGCATTGGCCATTCAGGGGAGTGACCCTGAATACGAACGTGGTACAGCCCTCTTTCCCAATCAATTAGAAAATTCCCATGCCTCAGCCACATGACTGTAAAGAGGACACGGAGCTCCTTATGTGGCTTTAGCTCCTTATAGAGCCCTATAAGAACTTAGTCTTGTGTTTTTGTGTCCAAGCTCCCTGTCCCTCAAAGTGGACACTAATTCCATGCAGGTCCCCACTTGTCTCAACTATTCAAAGGACCTGAATAGAATGTAAAAGAGGTTAAGGTGAGAGTTTCCCCTGCAAACACAATTCAATCATGATTATAAATTCTCTTTCATTTAATTATACAGTATATTTAATTTTGTTCCAGAATAAGCATATTGACTTGCAGACAAGCACCAAGGTACTGAGGTGTGATGGGCAGCACTTGGCTGCTTCAAAAGTTCTCAATCCTTGTGAGACAGAACATGTCTCTATACCAAAATCAGCTACCCTGAAGAAAAACAGGACAGTTCTGTGCCCTTACCTCAAGGTCTGGGCTGTAGGTTGGTGAGGAAGTCCTTGAGTTTAAACACGAGGAATACAGTAACCAGGAAAAGAAAGCAACATGAAAAGAAAGCCCCAAGCAGGGGAAGAGAAATCAGTAAGTTACTGCAGCACTGCAGTAACTGTGACTCTTGAGCATGTATCCTATGAGGGCCTCAAAAGTCTTTAGAAGATACTGGTTACCATGAGGTTTTGTGGGTTCCCCCGCAAAAAAAAAAGAGAAGTGGAACCCCTGAATGGTTTCACTTACTTGATGATGGGGCACACTCATCCCCTCCCGTCATTTCCTGTACCACCAGCATCAAGGATTTGTGTTGACCACAGAGCTTCTAAGAGCAACCCTGATATCCAACTGAGATGTGGAAAAAGTCTTCTCTGATTTGGATTTCAAGACTTGGCCAGAAGGGAGCAGAAGAGTCCTGCAGAAGAGCTCCAAGTAATGCACACACTGGGCACAGGGCTGTCCTGCACAGAGCCTGGCTTTGTCGGTGTGTGGCAGGCAGGCTCCCAACAGATATGGCAACTGCAAGATTAAGAAAATTCACCAATATCACCTGGCAGCCTAGGAAATTGTAGCTTTGCAGCTTTCTCTGCATATGCATGTTTTATGCCTATAGCCTCACCAGTTCGTGAAGACTGTAAAAGTTGTCCATTTCCTTTCCCACTGCTGACATACTTTCAGTTTATAACTGCATCAGAAGAGTTCAACCCTATATAAAAAAACATCAACCAAATCTAGTTTCACATATTTTTCTAAAAACAGAACTGTATCTAGACTTATTCGTAGGGCAGGTTAAGACCAAAATAGGAATCTCCGCTTCCCTACTGACTTGTATATATTCCTGTAATAAAATTTTAGTCAAGAATTGAAAAATCAAGTCTTAACCAAGCACCATGGAAAAGGATGGAAAGAAAGAATCTATTTCAAATCACATCCAGTTAGGAACAATATTTCAGAACAGGTTTCACAATAAAACAGAACAGTAAGCAGAGAAAACCAAGGTTTTGCCTTGTGCAGCAGTTTCCTAGACAGCAGTTCACGAGGCCCTGTCCTGGGCAGAAGGCCCCAATTGCTGTCTGCACACAGTTGCAGAAGCAGTCCTGCAGCAAGTTTTACAACTAGTTTCTTGGAAGACTAACATTAGCGAAGCATTCAATGTAAATATGCCAGTCTTTAACTGCTTAGAGACCTGCTCTTACAGAGACTTTCATCTGACAGCAGCTCCCCGTAGAGCACAGGTTGTGTACCCCTACACTATCACTGCAGAGTCAGCGCCTTACCCATGACGTTGACAAACTTGTATCAGAGTAAAGAAAGGTCTCATATTTCACATCTGGTCCAAATTCAGGGTCACATTCTTTGGAAAGGCTTAGAATCATGGGCTTTTCTCGACTCTCCTATCACCTATGCTAGTCACACTAGTGGGTGTTGTAGCCGAGAAAGTTTGGACACCCAACACAAGCAGTTTGGTTGTGCAGTCTGATTGCACCTGCAGGGAGACTGACACAGTTGACATGAGGAGTGCACTAAGCCCCTCTCCTCAGTGGGTGAGAGTTCATATTTAAGAGCTATCATGAATTACTAGATTCAAGACCTGAGTTTGAATGTCATTTTCTCATTAACTGCAAGCTGATTAAGGAGTTAAGCAGAAGTGGCTAATCTGCATGCACGTCCCCTCTCAAATCCAAGAGGAAACATCCCTGTTGGGTCCAGCAGGAGCAGCCATGAAGACTTAGTGCCCATCTGCCTGTCTTTACGCCCTAGCTCAGCGTTGCCAGAGTTTACCTGGAGAACATGGGCAGTCCCTAAACTGTGACAGTACAAGCCCAGCCAGCTCAGGGCACACCATTTCCACCAGATTAAACAGATACATGATCCCCTCAGAGAGGATTGGCTGACACTTCCAGGAACATGTTATGATCCACCTGCCAGAGAGCATTGTGACCCCTCACTGGGATCAAACCGTTTGTATGACAGCTCTGAGCTAGCCCAGCTGACTTTTCCCAGCATGAAGGAAAGCAGAATCACATCAGCACAGGTAACACACAAAACTTGACTGGGCATCCTCAGAAGCATGGTCAGGAGCCCTGTGGGCTGAGCAGTGGATCCTGTTTATCTTCTAAACTCAAAGTGGAGTTAGAACTCATCAAGCTTTCCTAGCAGCTGGTCTATATACACTGGAAACTGGGTGTTGATATTTACAAGACCCAGGGCTCATTTCTGTTTATTTATATGTATAAGGGACAAAACATTTAGGTACTTTTCCATCTAGAATAACTTTGCTCTTGTCTTTTTGTCTTAGCTGTTCAAGAATGAGGGCTGTGTGTGACCAGAAGAAGGGGAATGCTTAGAAATCCATCCTGTTCAACTATTGCTGTTCCTTGCTGACATTTAGCCCAGACAATGCGAGCACCACCCTCAGTTACACCCAGCTGGGCTCAGTGACTTGACTGGGAAGCCATGGTGCAGCAGGGCTGCAACCAACAGCAAAAACAGCTCAAGTCTTTCCCTGTGCAATGTGAGATTTTTTGCTAGATTTATTCCTTGCTCAGTATATTTTGGGTGCAAAATAAGTTGCTCTAACCTTGTTGCACTGCTGCTGGTCTCAGGGGTAACAGCGCAGGGAAGATGAGATGGAAACACAGATTCCCTCCTCCTGGCTCTGCCCTGGGGACAGCTCTCACCTCTGCTCCTACGTTCTTTTGGCTGTGCAAGACCTTGCAAGCTAGAGATGAAAGAACAGTCTGAAGAGCTATCTATTGTAGCTGCTATCACTCACACTTTCCAAAATACCCACTGTGATAGTGAATCAGAGACAGGTGCTTAGGGGGGCACGGTAGACCCCATGCAAAAGGAGCAGGGACTCAGACTGCCTCTCTGCTGATCAAGTCACACTATTTCAGTGCTTCAAATACACAAATCTCTGAAATCAGTGCAGCTGAAACACTGACCCAAACCAAGACGTGCCCTGGCTGAATAGTAAGATACAGTCCCAGGTGGGGGATGAAGACAGAAGGGACAATCTCCCCAGCAATCATCTCTAGTCAAGATAGAGCTCAGAATTGCCTAAAAGAGGGCTCTGAGTGCAGGAGCCACAAACCCACATGCTGGAGGAAGAAAAGCCCATTTGCACCTGCCTCATCCATACCTCCCCAGCCCTGGTGATCCTCCAGGGATCCTCCCACTGTGACGAGGGTTTGGTTCTCGCTCTGACAACCTGACTCTCCACAAGCAGGTGCTCAGGTCCTGGTTCTGGCCATGGGTCACCCCCATCGCCTTGGCTTTGCCCATTGCATGGGCCGGCTCCTCGTGCTGACACTTGCAACATCCTGCATGGAGCAGCTCCCAGCCAGGACCTTCAGCAAAGCCAGGGCTCCTTATGAGGAACAGCTGGTTTTGCTCACTTTGTCACTGGAAACCCTGCTTTCAGTTCTGGCCAGCCTGCACTGCTCGGCTGCGTGCACACAGGACAGAGCACGTCAGAGCGCCAGATCTCTGTGTGTGCTTCAGCCTGCCCTGTCCAACAAGTGTCTCCCCTCACAAAAATCTAGACATAAATAAAAAAAATTTAACAGCTAGAACATCCCAGTTAATGATTAAGCAGGGATAGTTGCACAACTTCCCCTGGAATGTCTGTGTTGATGGCTGCGGTACACTGACGGGCTGGAATGGCAAAAACAGTCTGACGTGAGGAGAGGATGGGGTCCTGGTGATGCAGCAGCCACGGCAAGTCTCGGCAGGAGATGGGCTGTCCTTCTGCAGCAGGAGGCTGTTCCCTCTCTTAGCATGTCATCCCCAAGCTCCAGGGATTTGGGACACAGGGCTGATGGCAACCAGCCTCAGTGGGTTGTGGGAGTCCTACCATCACGGGGAGCAGGGAAATACAGCAACACTGTGTGTTTTATGCAACTGGTTCACTTGCAGGCATGGGTCAGAGCAAAGCAAATGTAAGCCTCATGCCTCAATGTCCTTATATATGTGTTTAAAAGTACACAGCATGCTTATAAAAGGGCTGTGTCTCCAGGCCTAACCTATAAGTGCCAAACAGAAATCCATGGAGATTGATGAGTCAGGGTTTTTTACAGCATTTGGCACATTGGACGTTATACTGGACTTTAAAAAGCCCTGCAAGAATAAATAGAGTCAAATAGGAGTTCAGACACCCAACTGTTCGTTTGCATGGTCTTGTCCTGTACTTGGAAATGTGGTAAGCTTTCAAGTCAAATTCCTGGAAAGATTAGCCTAATGCACGACTCCCAGATCCCACAACTCATTAGGAAGAGACTCTAATGCAACACCTTCCGAGCAGTCCATGTGCATGCTGGCAAGGCAGCTTCTTGCACACATTTGTTGGAGACAAAAGTCTGCTTGGCTGGTCATTGGGTCATTTCAGCTTCAGAGACATCACCCAGCCACAGACAGCATCCACCCAGCGCTTGAGGGTGACAAGGAACAGAGAAACCTAATGCTGCTGCTAGAAAATGGGTTAGTGAATTGATTCATCTGTAGGAATAATGTCCTTGTGACACACCTTTTACTGGTTCAGCAGAGGGCATGAGGGCACACGTGTGACGGCCAGCACAGCGCGTGGGCTATTTAATGAAGTCCTGCAAAGAAAACTCTCCATTGCCAACTTGCTTCATTATTGAAAAAAAATACATTACATTCCCTGACAGCCTGCATGAAGACATCTGGAGGTGAACAGGTCATTTCCAGTATTAGCAATTTGTTCCTCTAATAAATTTCAGAAGGGGGAGCGCTGTGGAGGCTGCTGAAAAGCAGGCTCACAGAGAGCCAAGTCAGAGGGAGGGAGAGAGGGAAGTGGTCCCACTGGGAATGATCAAGAAGGACCATTTTCAGGCAGACTCCAACCTGGCAGAGCAGAAGCCATCCCATTTCTCTCATGCTGAAGAAAACACAGGTCTGTGGATGGACATCTTGCCAGTAATCCATCTGCACCACACAGATGCCTGACTCACCTTTAAATGAGCAAAATTCTCAGTCTTGAGACCAGTTCTGTCCCTCAGCCATGCCTTGGCCACCCACTGGTCCCTGCCTGGTTGAGACTGCAGAAATGCTTCATAGCTAACAGCAATTATCATTCTGGTTTCATCATTGCTTTTCCAAGCAGCTTCTGTCTCTGCTGTTTGGAAACAATGCTCAAGGCTACCAGCACCAGATCAATAACTCATCTGGAAACAAACAACTGAGATGAAGGAAGATGGTCAAGGGAGGACCTTTTTGCTGAGGGAAGGTTTTCCACCCCATGATAGGAACCAGAGGCGGTCGTGAGAACACGGGCACAGAGCGCAGAGCACCAAGAGGGGAGGCCAGACACGGAGCAAAGGGAACCACGCGATGGGGGAGCATTGCTACATTTTGCTGACATTAGTGCTCCTCACCAACTTGTGCTACAGTCAGCTGAGGAGAACACAAGATCCTTGTAGCCGTGGGGGCATCATATGTAAACCTCAAAATTCCAGAAAGAAAGCTGATGTAATTTTCATTATAATGAATTAATGTACACCCATACACCACTCATCCAAATGTTTTCAAAATACTTTTCACATGTTCTTGTTTCTTTCCCATGTTCGGAGAATTGAGCAAAAGGTTTTCCCTTGTAAATTTTTTCCTACCAGCACATATGAGGATTTTTTACCAAAAGGGCAATTAATGAGTGTGTTTGTCAAGAGGTGGAGCACAAAATACTGTACATTACTACCCAAATACTCAGATTTTAACAAATATTCAGCCCAATATTTGCACTGGACTGATGTCTCATAGGAAGCTCAACGTGGATCTCTGTCATGTGTCCCCATCCTCACTGCAAGGCACATCCCTCTCCAAAAGAGGGGAAAACAACACAAAACACACATATACACCTATCTTCCCAGAAAGAATCAAAGGGACTGTGAAAGGATCATGAAGAATATAATGGCATAAAACCTGCTGAATGTAGCAGAATGGAACAGACATCAAACATCAATCTTCAAGCATTTGACCTAGGATGTATGGGTGTTTTCCCAGGACTGAACACTGGAGGAAGGTATACTGAACTTCATAAATGGCATGGCTGCAAAAACCACTAATACCTTGATAATTTGGAAAAGTTAAGTCTAGAAGGAATCATATTGCTTGTCAGTTCTCTTTCTATTTATTGAAATGGCTTCTTCTGCTTAAAAATAATACTTTGGTGTGACTAAAACATGCCTTTCAGCAAGGACCTCATTCAGTAGTTACAGAGGCAGATAACAAACACCCTCCCATAGTAATTTGGTTAATCACTCTCCCCTTAAAAGTTATGCTTTATTTTTAAGTTCCAGCATCTCTTCTTTGCTGGCTGCAAACCCTTCATATTGCTGCTCTTCCCAGAAGAAACGGCATGCTGCTCTGGTTTCTGCTGTTACTCGGGGTGGTAAAGTGAGCCTGCCCTGCCGTGAGTTAAAGAGACAGAGACAGTTTCTTACATCTCTCACTATAAAAAAGAGGTTTGTCTGAATTCCCCTTTTGGAGTGCTTTTCTGTGCTCCATTCATTTTTTTTTAAATCTTTAAAAAGCTCTAGAGGCGGAGGTTCTATATCAGTGTCAATCTCACCTATACCTGATAAAAGCAGCATAATCCTGTTGAACAGACAAATGAATGACAGAATTAAAAGCTACAAACGTACTGAAGTTTTAGTCACATACTTCACACTTCACCACCACTGAAATGCAGCTGACTTCCAAAAGCACTATTGGTGCTTTAAAACTGCACTTCAAATACACACTCACAGTTGCTTTGGCCATGACAAAAAGCACTACAAAGAGCATAGTAAAATAAAATATATCACAGCATAATAATACATAATTAGTAGAACTGCAGAGATTAATATCCCCACATTTAGAAGAAGTGCCTTTTTCAGTCTTTAAGGACTATATCTTAAATCCTCTTTAAATCACTTAATTTTATGGTAATGCCTCTATGTCTGTGCCACTGCACATGATTTAGTCTTTCATATGGCCATGTACAAGAGATTACGTTTTGGTTATATTTTAACTGAAGCAAAAATACAAGTTGTACAGCTCTCTCATACATGGTAGTTTCTTGTTTGTGTAACATAAGTGAAGTGCACTCAGAGCTCATATGTCTGTTAAAGATGTCTTTGGTCAGTAGACTTGGACTACTAGTAATGAATCGGTTATTAAAATCATTCTGGATGTCTATAGCACAAGCCACATTAGATCACAAAACCACAAGAACAATTTTTCTAGGTCACAGATAGATACATTTGAAATGACTGTTGGTTCTCCCCTCAAAAATGTTTGCAAATTCCTTAAGTATCTCATAAAATCTGTATTTCTCAGACTGCCCTGGCAGGGATTTCAAGTTTGTGCTTCACATCATCACCGAGGAGTTCATAAAAAGCAGACTTCCAAACTGGACATAATTTTTCACTCTCAACTACACAGTATGTGATCCTAAAGACATTGCAGTTATTCCATGGTTCTGCATAAGAATCAAATCAAATAACTCACAGCTTGTCACTAGATTCAAAATTAAAGACAAGCAGGAGCAACAACCAGACAGACTACTTGCTAATCCAAACAAGATGATCTGACCTTATTACAGGGAAGGTTTTTCTGGAAGCTCCTGCAAGAACAAGGGTATTCATTGTTACTCCAGGCACTCTGCAGAAACACCAACCTTCAACTAGGTTTGTAATTGTCCCTCAGTGTAAAAATTGCTGTCAGCATGTGTAAGTGATAGGGCAAAGCTGAGAACTCCAACTGCAGACCACCTTTGCTGGGGAAACTGATGTTGTCTTATGCATCCCATGGGAGGGGAGGAGCCTGGAGGAGTGTGAGCACATTTATGCAAATCATGGAATTATCTGAAAACTCAACTGGTCAGCTCTATAGCCAGTTACTATTCATGTTTTCTCAGAACAACTTAGAGTCTCTTTAAATATGGCACACATTAAATTCTATTCATGGGTGTTTAAAAACTTTAAACTATGACAGAGGTAATCTGTGTTTCATAGAAAAAGTCAATGTTCTGATAGGGATTGTATATTGTTGAATATATTGATTTTCAAATGAAGATGCTCACAACTTTTTAAAAAATTATTGGCAGCCCCTTGGAAAACAAGTACTGTGAAAAAAGAAAGAAGACAATATTTTCCAGACAGTGCCAGCATCAGCACACTGTATGTCCTATCTCTAAAAAGTCAAGATTTACAGCAAAAAACTTCCAGTTACCTCATCTGTGTGAATAAATTCCATCTTGCCACTAGAAGAGAAAAACTCTATATAATACTGAGCAAATGACCAAGACAGTAGTAAAATATAATTGATTTATCTGTAGGTATATGGCTGCTGAAAAACGAGTCAAGATCATTTACAGAATTATGTAAATGGAAGTACTACCTATATGTATGCACACACACATATGCATGCATTATGTTCATTATGCAAGAACATACCCAAATTTCTTCAGCCATGTTGGTTTGAATGGAGGCCATTCCCTTCTCACCATCTGTTCTAAAGAGCATTCCTTGGTTTCAAAACCGTAATGTTTATGGAAAACTGGCTAGAGCCAGCTCAAACAGGCTGGAATTTATGTCCTTTCTATCAGCAATCAGTCTCTTGCAAGGAAAGCCAAGGGGAAATGATCCTTGACACACTACTCTGGGTGACTATGAAAATCCTTCTAATTGTACGCTACTCCCAACAGTGACAATAAGTAGATACTATTTGCCAATAATACTGATTGCCATCAGTCTGAGGTTACTATACTTTCACACGTGTAAACTGCATCTCAGATAACCCATATATAAAAGTATGAGCAGTTGTAAATGTGTCCCCAGTTCACCTCAGCATTCATTACCTACCACAAAGCTGGAGGTGGAGGCAGGTGCCAGTCAAGGGGTTTGGGCAGGGTGGTGATGCAGCCTTCCCTCGTGTTGCACTTATGTGTGTGTGGTCTCCTCACTGCTAAATCACAGGGACTTTTCCACAGATGACATGTGGAGTTTTGTGTTGCTGCTCTAAAATACCCATAAGATAAAAGTGAGGGTGCCCAGTGATATATCTCTAGCTGGGCACACAAATACCTCAGCCACCTTAGACGGTTTCCAACAGGTAGCCACACACCAGGGAAGATAAGGAAGATGAAGGAGTGACACCATGCTGGTTTAGGTGGCCACAGCAGTGCTCTCTCGTAGCCACACAGCAGGCACGACTGCCACATGCAGAGGCAGGGAGTACAGCAGGCTGCAGTGACAAGCTGCATCACAGAATCGTTGTAATTTAGGTTGGAAAAGACCTTTAAGACCATCAAGTCCAACTGTTAACCCAGCACTGCCAATCCACCACTGAACCATGTCCCTAATCACCACATCTACATGGCTTTTAAATACCTCCAGGGGTGGTGACTCAACTGAAATGTCATGCCAGACATTTCCAGCAAACTCTAAGCTCCACAGCCTGGCAGAAGTCCTGCTGCCAGGACTTTTTCCAAGGGAGAATCTTACCTGCAAGCATGTTTACAAGAACATCACTAACTTAAACAAGAAATTAGGGACCCACTGGGCCATTCAGACCAATGGGCAACTTTGGTCAACTTTGCAGCACAGGCAAAGGCTTCATGCTGGTGAAATAAGAAGTGCCCTTCCTAGCACGATGCATGTGCAGTTCTTTAAACTGAGTGAGAAATTAATCTTCATCTTAATTTCATTTCCTTGCGCTGGAGATAACACAGCCAAAGCAATGACTTTGTGTCAGTTGTATTTTTTGCTGGACATAGTTCCTCTGACATGGGGATGGCAGTCACACAGGTTGGGCTCTGTTGGGTTTTAAAGACCTTAAGGTGTTGTTTAGGCAAATAACTGCTAGGGCTCACTGCTAAAAATCCAACATGCCACTTTAAACATTTTTAAAATAATGAAATAACTCCTAGAAGGATTTTGACTGATGCATGTTTAGCCCTTTTAAGGTACATTTCAGTCACACTAAAACATGCAGACATTTTGTGAAACAAAAAACTGAAAATAAAAATGCTTGGAATGGCAGAATCCAAGAGAAGCCAAGATGTGTAAACATATTAAGAAACAGGTAACATCAAGGTAAACAAGAAACCTGCCTGAAATGAGGCAGCAGGAATGCTGCCACTTCACCAGCATCACACTCACCCACCTGAACATGAAAAACTGCAGCTTTGCACAGGGGGACATTCAGAGAAGACCTGGGGCAATTCTCCACCTTCCAGAAAAGAGAGCGATACATTTAGAGAGGGCTGGGCTCAACTAATTCAATCTCCAGCATTTAAAAGCCAGTCACCAGTGTAAACTGGTCACATAGGCTCCTTCTGCATATCAGTATGATTCACCCCAAATGGGTGTGGAAGCCTGAAACAGGTTGGAGTAGTTCCTCCATGCAAGCTGACCGTAGTGGAATAAGAACCTGCTAGCTTAGACAAGATACTTGACTTTTGGAGGGCTAAAGATGACTCCTAATCACAGTTTGCCATTTTACCTGGAATGGGTTCAGTGCCAGACAGCACAGAGCAGCCACAGGACCAAGCACTGCCTGACGAGGTCTCATTTTTCTTTACCAGGTAACACCACAGCTTCCTATGGCCAATGCATCCAGGTCTTCTTCACATGGAAACCCAGACTGTGCATGTCAAGATCTTGTCTCTACCAGGCCTTGGGACACAGCAGGATCAGGCACTGGGTCTGGCAGTCACAGTAAAACTACTTTTGGTCCCATGCTGTTTCAGAGTCACTGCCTATTTTAAGCATTTCAGTGTCTCAGGCAAGAGAGATGGCATTTTTCTGGAAGGCAGAGTTGTGTGGAGCTGCATTGCCGAATACTGAGGGTTTCTTTCAATGACATCTCCCTGGAGTGACTCCTGAGTCCTGTTCAGCTTAGCTAAAGTTACCATCTGACTACATCCAAAATATCCTACATTCATCTTCAACAAAAGGTTTGTTCTAAGCACTGACAGTCTCTGTCTAATAAATGTCTTCTAGAAAAGGCAGAGTATAGTAAATCTCATTTAAAAATAGGAGCTATGGACATATAACAAGTCTGGATCTTGTGTAAAATACCCAGTTAAATTAGCACACTTGGTGACAGTGTAATCCTGTCATATCCCAGGAGATATTGTCATCCACCAAAAGAAATATCTGTATTCCTAAGTTTAAAAAATGGCATATATTTCTCTCTGAAGGCATGAGTCTAATGTGTCAGTCCTCTCATCAACCACTAATGTCTTTCTTAATGTTAGGAGACATCTTATTCCCTTTGCACACAAACTTTTCCCCCTTATTTTCCCCTCAGGAAGACTTCTTCTGTATGTTGAGCCACTTTCTCACCTTGATTGTCTCCGAAGACAAAATCACATCAGCAGATACTCTCACACCAATAACCCAGGTCATTGCTTTGCCTTGTTATACATTGCTATGCTATTTAGTTGCAGTGCTTAGGTCCCATGACCAGGTTCACTGCTGGTAGAATTTCCTTTCCCCGTTCCTAGTGTCCTTAAGAACTTCTCTAATTTTCCTGCTCTTTGGAAGAAGCAGGATTTCTGGGTCAATAATTTTCTATCTTTGGAAGCTCTCCACTTAATATTTGGTTTTTCTTGTGGTGTCCTTGTGACTGTGTTGAGATGCTATTCCTGAAACAGCTTTAGACTATTTTATTCTTCCCCTCCAGGGATGAGAGCACACACTCCTAGTTCACATCATCTTGAATCCATTCTTCACAGCACTGCACACGTTTTCAGCACTTTCCTCCACTGTAGCTCATAAGCCATAAGTTGTCATGGCTCGTGGAAATCAGTGGTACAGCTTCACCAGCTGGTATTCAAGCTAACTTCATCAACTGATGAAGCAACTACTCCACGCAGTCATCTCTTTTCTAAATAGTTATATCACTTTATTTTATTTTTTAATTTCTGTCTACACCTCTGATCCTAATGTCAATCTTCAAGCTGCCAGCTGAACTGTTCCCACTTGTTTCAATATCACTGACAAACTGTATTTGGTAACACTAACCATTGTCTGCTGGTCTGGGTACTTGGCTTATGCCTCTTCACTATTACCAAATTTAGCTTTGCTGTTATGTTGCAACTGGTGGTTAATGCCATATGTTAACATTCCTTTCTAACTAGCTTCTCCTTTAAACGTGTGACAAAAAGAAACCTTTTATTTTCTAAGCACATACTGCCCAGCAAAACTAACATACAGCATGGTCTTCGTGTGTTAAGTGAGAGTGGTGTGTTTATGGCCAAAATACCAACAGAGCTACAACAACACAGCCCAGGTGATTACAACATGAAAGGTGCCTGCTGATGCCACAGGATGCATTTTTTAATCTTATAATTCACCCCCATCTCCAAACCCAGGCTAAACAAAACAAAAAACAGGGAGAAAAACAAAGATAGAGGCAAAGATAAGAGGAGATGAAGGAAAGGAAAGTGTTCTGCTACAAACCAGCACAGGTAAAGCCACTGGTCATGTCCATTCTTCTCCCTTGTTTAGAAACATAGTGAGATTGAGGGTCAAGGATCTCCTTTCCAGCTCAAGTTATCTGGTGTGCTTTGTCACCTCGGTAAGCCCTGTTAGCGAAGGACAACCAGGAACCAGGCAGCACTCAGTCTGTGTGAGGATGGATGGGAGCCATCAAATCTGGATGCAATCTCATGCAGTACATGTCTCATGGATATATGCCTTTTATTAAGTCACATAAGGTGGCTAGACAAGACAGTCTGATCCCAGCCTCACTCCCACCTCCTTCATGTCCTGCGATAGCTTTTTTGGGTCTCATCAGTGTAGCCACTTGCACAACCAAACTTTGCTTGCTTCTTTTCCATATTTAAAAACCAGGCAGTCCTTAAACAGTGCTTAAATCAGTCTCTAAACCAGCAGTATTTAAAGACCAGGCAGTCCTGGTGCTCTTCCCATGGTGCTGGACTGCAGACCTGCAGGAGGAGGCTGTGGAAGTGGTGGGTGCCAGGTCCTCTGTGCCATGTTAGCCCCAGCAGGCAGGGCTCAGAGTCACTCCAAGTCATCTCTGAGAAGCTGCAGTGATGAGAACATGATGGCCAGGTTGGACAGAAAGAAGAAAAAATCCCCAGTCCAACACTCACATCAAAAGTCTGCAGCACCAGCACTGGTGCACAAACCAGAGCCAGTTGGAAACGTGAGCAAATCCTTGCAGGAAGGCAGACAAGCATTTTAACACCAATGCTCACAAAGGGCAAAGCAAAGGCATGGAGGTTAAGTAGTTTACTTAAGCTATGGAGCAGAGCCTAGTTAGACACCCTGGAGCTGGGCTCAAGCCGCTGTTAGACCAGCAGCTTTCAAGTAATCATTCCCACAAACTTCTTCTGTGGTGATATTTCTGAACAATACCAGGGAACATTCCACCATAAATTGTGCTGTGTTCCAGTTTCCACATTATAGCTATGATGTAACTCAGTAACACTTTGTCCCATCAAGCCCAACAACAATAGATTTAATCAGAACATTTGTCTCAGAAAGACAATGGGGAGTTCTGATTAACCTGGCACCAAACTCTGGCAGTTGCCTGCAAGGGATTTTTTATTTTTAATTTTTTCTAAATGCTTGCCCTTGGCAGCTCTTCAGCCTGCACCGTGCCAAACCAGTGGCTGCCAGGAGAGCTGTGAAAATGCCCCATGCTATTTGACATGCAAACAACACACTTCATTTCAGAAATGCAACATTTCTGCAGAAGTGCAAGGAGGAAGGTGCTGTTCCCTGAGCATCCCCCCAGCCAACCACATGAGCATCAAGGACAGCAGACCAGTCAGATGCAAAGGGTCTGTCCTGCAAGAACTTTCTGGTGGAAACTGAACAGCAGGCACTGGGCTCACAAAAGAGAAGAGGGGACAAAGGTAGCACTGCAGCACTGCTCTGCAGTGGGTGAGTTGGCTCCTTTTGCACCTCTGCTCAGACCACAAAACCTCTACAGGTTGCTGCAAAGTGGAGAGGCCCCTTCACAGAGAATAGGTGCAGGTGGGAGCCCAGGTGGGAACCAAAGCACAGGTATACTCAAATACAGTGATTGACAGACATCAGTCAGTCATCAAAAGTACAGGAGCACAAGCTACAGCCCAGTGTGATTGTAAATGAAGGTAGGGCTCCATTCTGCATCCAGGTAGCAAGTGGCACCAAGCAGTTCCCTCAGGCCTGCAGGGTGGGTTAAAGTATTTTTCAATTTGGGCTTAGGGGATATCCTGTATTTTCCCCTCACACAGCCTTCCCTGCTCACAACCCTTCCCAGACAGCTTCCTCCCTGGCTTGCATGCAGCATCTTCCATCCATCCACCTGTCCCACACTTGTCCTGCTCACACCCCACAGCCAGGCTGGTTCCCTGCATGCAGCTGCCTGCCTCCCTAACACTGCAGTCAAAAAAACCCCTTTTCATAAGGGGCCAAAATATATCAAGGCTGTGTCTCAGACTTCTCCTGAAGTGCATTGCTGCTGGGCAGTAATGCTTACGAGTTGAAAATGTAATGGGAGTGTCTATCTCAAACTAGTCCTTGTCATTTGCAGTCCTAGAGAGTTTGTCATAGGTTGGGGGGATATGAAAAAAAAACAAACCAATGAACAGGAAAGAAGAAATGCAGTAACCAAAGCCCACAAGAAGGTCCCAATGCAGTTATCAGCCTCCAGCTATGCTGCATCCTTCTTCCTCCTGCTCAGCTTTGCTGTCACTGCTTTCTCTGCAGTAGCACAAAGGAAAGGGGCCAGCTCTGCTAGAGGAGACCCAGGTTCAGAAAAAGAAAAGATGCTGCCCCAGAGCTCCCCATCAGAGCAACTATAAATAATACTTTAGCACGACATCTTCTGCCACGTCCTTCTTTACCCACCAAAAAATATCAAGGCAGCTTCTCCGCAATTTGAGACTAGACCCGTGTTTTTACCAACAGTCACTTCCACTCTCATCTTTTTGCCTCTCATGCTTAGCATGAGGGGTACTTCTGCAGTTACAAAAGTTCTTGTGTGTGTTGATGGAGTTGAAGGAACTTTCTCTGGATGGATCTAGTCAGAGAGAGAAGCCTGAGAGTTGTTAGAAGCATGTTACTCATCCTAACCGGCTCCTGCCTCCCATTCATTGCAATACAACACATTTGTTTTGTTATAAATCTTTATTTGATTTTTGGGACATGCCAAGAAAAAAATGCTACATTCTGCATGTCACCACGATGTCCTCTTCTTAAGAGTGTGATGTTATGAAATAAAAAGATCAATTTATATTAAGGCCATATTTTTATCAGGCCAAGGCTTTCAATGGAAGGAATCTGCGTATGAAAAAATATATTAAAAATGACAGTTACTAAAAAAACCACCAAAAGAGTCAGTGCTCAACGCATGTAAGCCACTACCTTGTTTACTCTATAATTTATTAAAAAATCCCTAACATTCTCCTGACAGTTATATTATTGTTTCATTCACCACCAAAATAATGCCCTGAGTTTCAGATTCATTTCAACAGCTCTCAAATAATACAGGTAGATCACGAAGTGTACACCCAGGAATGGTGAGGGGGAAGTGTAAAACACCTTAACTCAAGCTTTCTTAGAGAGCCTGAAGATATCAAGGGGAAATTCCCTCATTTCTAAAGGACCTGGTTCATTTTAGGAATTATATTCCTCCCGTGGAGTTGTTTCTAGTCCACAATTTTTGAAGCTATGCAATAATTAGAGTTTTTCTCCAAGCTCAGGAGCCATTGAAATACGCTGGAGATACCCAGATTTAAAATATAATAAAATCTTCTCACCTTGGTTGCAGAGAGGTTTGACAAGCATATAGAGAAGATCCAGCTATACAGACAATTATATTCCAATATTATTTGAAAACCGTTCAGGAGCTAGTAATAGTGTGTATAACACAGGTCAGTTCCCTCACCATCAGTAGACTAATTCATATGCAATTACATTTCCAACCATCATTATCCACATTCCTAATTCATGGCATTTCAAGGAGACTAATGTCACACTTATCTTGGTTACTAACCATACAGATATTTTAAAACCATCTCTTCCATTGCCCTGTATTTCCTTAGAAATAGTTTCAAATTACATTTCTGATGGCCCAGCTTTGGGGTCATTCACTTGTAGACCTCAGGTCTATCTCTTCCTATAAATAAGACCTATAGAAATGGTGTTCAGGTTAGAGCAGCCTTTCATGCAGGGATTATTTGCACTTAGAAGTTTGATTCAGGCCTGAGCATAATTTTTCCCAAGCTGTTGAGCATGGCACACTTCCCACAGGTAAACCCTGTGGTGAAAAGGATGCTGGCAGCTGTAAGGAAGCAGGCCCTTCCCCTGGATAAGGCAGAAATGCAGAAAGAGGAACAGAGCAGCACAGCCTGGAACACAGTCCCATCGACCAGTCAAGAAGGGTTTACATCTCTCAACAGATACTTCTCCCATAAACTATTCACAACAGAAGCCATGTCCAGTTACCAGTTGCTCATCAGAGGCTTGCAAATATCCAGCAGCTACAGAAAAGCAGGGCCCAAAGACAGTGATCCCCAGGCTAGTTCATCTTGATGTTCGTTACTCACGCCTCACTCTCTTTAATATATTTTAAGTTCCACCTCTAGATATTTTCTTTCCATACGCATTTCTTTCTGAGTCTAGTAGGTTTAATTATTTCCAGACCCTACAGCAAAAAGTGAAAGAAACCTAAAACATAAGATTAGAACATTTTTTATTTAAAGCACCACAAATAATCCACTACAATTATTTATGTCTTTGATTGAGTCAAAGTAAAAAAACCAAATATGTCATAAATGACATCTTGATGTATTTTCATAGACCGCAGAACTGCATCAATGAAATTACTTTTAACTTGTTCAACAAGGTTCCTGAGAAATCTTATCAGGATTACTGCTGAACACAAGCCAAAGTTGATATTGTTTGTATTTTGAGTTGCATATTACAGGAAACACAAGAAGTGTTTTGGGTAACACTTGAAGACAACTAGAAAAATGAATGTTTTGAGAAAACAGCAGTGGTTGTGATGGTCTGAGAGCAGAGGCAAGGCACTGTCTGTAAGGAGAAGACAGTATTGCTGGAAATGTACTTTCATGCCTGAAAACCTACTGATTTTTTCCAAATATAATAACAAAAGATGATGTCTTTACCCACAAACTTTGCCCTGATCACCTGTACCCTATCCTCCACCTACAGACCTTCCCATCCCTTTGGGGAATCCAGTTGCTTAAGATCAAGTGGGATATGAGTGAAAAATCAAGTGATGCATCTTAATTCGTGGTAGGTCATAACAACAACAGCAGCAGTAGTCACAGCATTTAGAAACACCTTTAGACAGTGATGGTGAAGAACATCACAAATCACAGAATGTGCCTGTATCCTTTTGATAACAATAAATCAATGCATTGACTGGTCTTGTTTCCAACTTTGAATCTGTCATCATAGGATAACTCAAACCACTCTTTTCTTAACCAGAAATTTTGATGATATAGTACATTCTTCTAGAAAAAACTGGTCCCTAATCAATTCTCATTCATTAGTCCTCCAGAAAAATATTAATTGCATTCAGCAAGCAATACTCGTACTAAAAAAAATAGGGTAAATTTTTCAGTTCTGAAAGACAAATTTCCAAGTCTGGTGTGATTAGCAGCTTTCTCCTTCACTTCTGAAAATCTGCAATTTCTCTACTACTGCCCACATTCAGAATTTAAAAGGAGGAAGTTCTGCCCCCGCAATCAGAACTTGGGTTCAAAAAGGCCTGTGAGCAGCCTAAAGAAAACAAATTCATTCATTCCATGCTGCCCTGCAGAATGACAGGGGCTCTGGGTTTGGGTTTTTTCCCAGTTAATACCTAATAAAACCTACTGCAGTGCAAGGAATTGGTCTGTGCATCAATTATTTCACTTTTACTAAGCCACCACCTCTCCCAGTTTGTATTTTTGCACTGCTAAATCCCATGTGAAAGTAGTTTTGCCACAGCAGGGCTACCTGTGATGATTAACCAGCACATGCACCAAGTCTCCACTGTGGTCATGCTGCCTTGCTAGAACTTCATGCAGCCATAACTCATCTTGAAGGAACAGTTCTGATTCAAACCTTATGGAAGTTAACTGCACATAAGCAGTTAAGAAAAATTAGTGGTGCTGGCATTTATGTGTCATTGCAGGTACAAGATCTTAAAACTTCTATGTACTCTATGAACTTCAGTAAACTGACCCATCTTGAATTCTTCAACATAGTGTTTTGGTTAAAAGAAAACCCACATCAAGCTGTTTTGCAGCTTTATTCCTAAAGATCCATGACACAATGTCTTTTGTTGCAGATAAAAATAAGAGCTCTGTGTCAGGTTTCCTGGTTTGAGCAATCCTAAGGCTTTACAGAGTGTGACGTTTCGAGAGCACTAACAAAATCATTGAGAGACACTGAGGGCTTTGGCTGGATTACAGCTTTGTCTCAAGGGAAAATAAAAAGAGAGCCCGGATTTGTTTGTCTTTTAAAGAGCTATACGGGAGAGCTCCACTGGGTGATTAAATAATAGTCCATATCAAGTAATAATGGTACTGATATTGCTTTTTAAAGTAAGTGCAAGTGTCAGGAGCTGGGGCTGCACGTCCTCACACTGTGTGCTGCACACAGCTCTGGATCCACACTGCTGCCTGCTCCCTTAGTAGACTTTTGTTCTGTTTCTGTGTAGGCCTGTGGATTCTTAAGCTGCCCTTACTGGTTAATTGCCTCATCCCTAGCTGAGGACCTCAGTCAAGTGGCTGACTCAAGCTGCTTGATGAGCACATGCTAAACTTCCCTATGGAAGTGAAGCACAGAGTGAAGGTTAGCCTTGGCCATACACCCCAGCAGCCCTGCCTGCTGATGGGCTTCAGCAGCCTAAGATGGAGGTCCTAAGGATCAGAACAGGCAACTGACCCTGCTGAAAACACTTTTAAGTGTTCACCCCTCTCACAATCCAGGTTCGCCACAACCTGTGCCAGAGACACCCTGGGAGATGAGATTAGGGGACTAAGAGGGCAGCCACAGCCCTGAGGTTACAATGGTAGGAAGTGGGTGAAGCTAAACCACCACAGGGGTTACTTGTGGAGACTGGGGGAGATGCAAATACATGCAGATGTGGCCCCTCATTCACACTCCACTGACAAAGGAAACCAGACCCCCAGGATGTAGCACAACTTTGTTGCTGACCTCTCTGGTATTGTCTGAAGGAGGACAAGATACACAGTTTTCGTTTGAGGCTGGTACCATCACACTTGAATACACATTTTCTTTCCCCAGCTACCTCAAACACGCTGTCTTGGGCCAACATACCCATTGCTGCAGCTATGAGATTCATCAGATTAGGAAATTCTCCCAAATCAAAACCAGACATTTATTTCTAACCTAGAGTAGTGACTGCACAGGCACTGGCACATGGCTCACACCACAGCCCAGGCAGGAGTGGGATGCGGGGCAGGGATATGTTGTGGGTCAGTACAGCAGTCAGACACCTTCTGGTGTGAGAGCCCATCCCCAAGCAATCCACAGACAGCTCATCCTGAAACAAGCAATGCAGGATCACTAGTAGGAATAGGGTAAATCACATGTAGGAAAGCTGAAAGAAGAATAAAACAGAGTGTTTTGGATGGAGAGGAAATACTGTGGAAGAGAAAACCACATGACAAGTGTTTTCTGGTCTTGCCTGCAACTGTGTAGTGAGTGGTCACTAGCACACACATCAATTCCTGGGACTGTCTGGCCAGCCAACACCCTAACCCAAGCAGTGTGCAAGACCAGGGAGGAGGAAAGGTTTACTTTGATCAGCTAAGCTGTGACAAGCAGCCTCACTATGTCTACATGAGGATTTTACCTCTTGCTAGTTCACCACATCACAAAGTCTCTGAAGACATGTGGGGCACAATCTGGAAATGTCAACGCACGCTGGTGACTGTCCGTGACTACCTTACCTGTGCAGCAAGATCAAATATTGTGCTGGCCTGCACAGGGCAGGGAGTTCCACCTCTGAGCTCTAAATCTCCAGTGACAGTGGGAACAGGTGAAGCTGGGGCTCTCTGCTCCTTGTCCCAGGAGTGTCCCTGGCTATGTTTTCCCATGTGGAAGACCCAGTCTCCACAGTGTGATACACAGTGACTGCTTGGTGCTGATCCAGCACTCTCCAGCTTCTCTTAGAGTGCACTAGCCTCTAATTTTTTGACCATCATCCAAACACACTCTTTGCACCACACTTTTTATCTCCCCAGCTGGTAATTACACCAAAGGAGGCTCCCAGATAAATATCAGTAGTAACACTTTCTCCCTCACTTGTCATTGTTCTTTCATGATTCAAACAGCTTCAAATAACAGGTTTGAAAAATGGCCAAGGCTTGTAAAGTGTGGGAATGGAAAGTTTCTGAATGCTGGCAAGTGCTTATCAACCCCTACATTGTAATATCAGTAACCAACTGGCAACAGAGCTGTGCCAAATTAGGCAGAAAAGGAGTGCACACAAAGAAGGATCAATAGATCTAAAGACAGAACTGCTATGAGCTTGAGCGCTCCTGAATAATTGCACCCACTATTTGCTACAGCAGGAGTTTTTCTTCAGTAGCATCTCTAAGTGGTGTTCCAGTGACTCTCAAGGAAGCTGAGAAAAACACCCACATTTTTTAGCTGCAGGACAACACATACCTCATCCATTTTTGCAGCTTTTCAGCAAAACCAATCCAATAGCTCAGCCACAGTTTGTTAGAGAAAATATTTTATCAACCCATGAAGTCTTTGGATCTGCTTACGAATATCAGAATGCTCAGGCAGCCCTCCAAAGAGAAATGTTACTGGGTATCAAGTGCTACACAATGCTGCAAAAAAGTTCTTGTTCAGGAATATATGGTGAATATGTTGTTCAGTGTGGTGGGATGCATCCCTGGCCAGTTCTGTAACACACAGTGTCATTTCACTGACCACCATGGATAGTCTTAGCTGCATTATGTGCAAACTTCAAACACTGAACAATCACACCCACCCCATCTTCTCCCCAGTAAAGAGAGCTTAGCCATGCTTCCCTAGGTCACGTACTGTCACAAGATTCTGACAGAGCAGTGCTATTTTTACACTACAGACTTTTCCTTTGCATAGAGATTATGTGGAAAGGAAAGACTATCAATCCCTCAAAAGACCATCTGAACATTACAAAAGCATAAAAAAAAAAAAAGATTCTGCCCTTTTTTCAGCAACTTTTGCAAGAACTAAGGCATTTTTACCAAGCATGGCTGCCTCTAACATGCTGAGAAAACCCATCTCTAGCAACATTAAATTCCTCCAGACAAATGTCTTGTCCCTCTAAGCTCTCTCAAAGGCACTCCATTAAAATATATGTAAATAAATAAATAATGTTACAGACTAGTTTGTAAAGACTGGGCTTAAACCTAATGCTAAGTAAATTCCTATTAACCCTACAGATCTCAAGTGAGCTGGTCCCAGGGATGCTGCAACCGTAGTCAGGAGGAATCCAGATCTATCCAACATAATGCCATGTTACACAGGTCTTGTGGCCTAGGCATCACGTCAAGTACCTGTTCAAAAGACAGTTTGTATACTCAAAGCACTGAGAACAAAGTGTACAGGCTAAATAACTCGATAAATAAAAACGTACCTCAAGCAATTGGTGTTCTACCCTGCTCTGCTGCCCTTAATTTACTGAGGTGAACAGTTACTTAAGAAGCGCAGGGGCGGG